>CM054127.1:35679533-36279533 GCA_028751855.1 Ambrosia trifida
TGTGTTTTTCACCTGTTTTCCGTACGTACATGTACCATGCGGATGCTTACAAAAATAACTGAATATAAATAATAATTTTTATTTTTTATTCTTTTTTATTTATTTATTTATTTATTTGTTTTTTTGGAAACATTTATTCTTACAAAAATAACTTTGAATATAAATAATATAATTTTTGTTAGTTCTTATTACTAGTGTTGTAGTCAGAGGCGGAGCCAGGATTTCAAGATAAGGGGGGCTTAGATTATTTAAACTAGTGCTCATTAAAAAAAAATCAAACAACATAATAGAGTGGAGTAAGCCTTAAGGGGGGCTTGATACAAAAAAGAAAAAAAAAAGAAGGATATAGTGAAGAGTGGAGTGGGCCTTAAGGGAAGCTTGATACAAAAAAAAAAAGAAAAAAAAAGGATATAGTGAAAAGTGGAGTGGATCTTAAGGGATGCTTGATACAATTTTATTGAATATGGACCATAAGAACTTAATTAAATTTGGGCCATTGGGGGAGGCTAGACACCCCTTGGTCCCTCCCCTCCCTCCGCCACTGGTTGTAGTTATCCAGCAATTTGCGGTAGGACCGGGGCTGAGCAAAAATGCAAAACCGGACCGAATCGGGTCGGTTTTCCTTGGTTCATACCCGAAAACCGACCCGAAACCGAAAATCGTATAATATATGAACCGATGAGAAACTGAATAACATCATAAAGGTCCGGTTTCGGTTTTTAGTCGGTCTGGGTTTCGGGTATTTTCGGGTCAACCCGATATTTGCTCAACCCTAGGTAGGACGCGTTTGTTGTGCAGGTGTGTGTTTAACATTATTATGGCCAATGAATTTTCCACATTCCTTCGCACGATGAGACATTAATTCTTTGTGGGCCCGCTGCTGCAATACCACACATGTTATAACAAACGTTCTTCGCGTTGCCATAGGATGCGGTTTTACACCTGTGCGTTGCCGTGAAACGCGTAATCATCAAACTTGTACCAAAACAACACAGGTCACGAAAGAAGGTAAAAATGGGCGCCAGTAACTACGCCGAAACATGTTCAAAATTTGGATGACCTCATAAACATACTCGATATGAGCAGGGTCTATAGCCATGTCTTCGGCTGCATTGAGGTCTTTATCCTTAATTTTTTTAAACATTTTTTCAAAGTTTTCGCACTTCGATTTGAGATCCGAACACTTGTCCGAGAAGGAATCACAAGCGTGTTTTGTTCCCTCAACCATGACACTAAACTCGGCTAAAACGTTTAAAACGTTAGCCCATGTGAAGCATGAATGCCCCGACTACACGAGCCATATTTTCATGTACGTTATTATACGCAATTACTAGCACAATCTTCTCCTTTTCAGACCAACAAATCATTGTTGAAACAAAATTAGTTTGAGAGTTGGAAATTGTATAACAGAGAAATGAAAATGGTAGGGATGGAGAGTTGAAAATTGGATTTATTTATACAGAAGGTAAAAACTTTTTTTTTTGTGTCTTTTAAACGGTCAAATGACCGTTGCCAACGGATACTTTTGACTGTCGCGGGCTTAATGTAACATCGAGGCCGTGGACCGTTTTGACATCACGGCGAGGACGAGGCGGTGTTCACGACCATCACAGGTGGTCTATCACGAACTCTGTCCCTCCTTATAATATATAGTATATTTAACGTAATTGTTAAATTATGACCAAATAATTAATAAGTTTATATTTTCAAAAGTAAAGATAAAATATATTTATAAAAAGTGAAAGAATATTTTCAGTCAGATAAAATATGCTCGGCCTTTCAAAACAATGTGCTCAAAGTCTCAAACTAAAGTCAATTTTTGTTGCTTTCTTAATATTTTTTTAGTTATGATTTTAATCAAGGTAGTTATCGTTGAATTTCTTCATAGTACGTTGTCTTTATCACGTAACCTTTATCATGCCTCAACTTTGATGGCTGATAATAAATTCTATAAATTCACATGCAATATCCTCAAATTCACCACACAAACATTTTCACTAGTAACAATGGCTTCCTCAACTGTTAAATTGTTTGCATTCTTCGTTTTGCTCATTATATCTCTCTCTTCGGCCCAACCGTCGTTCCGGCCAGCCGCACTCGTTGTTCCGGTCAGAAAAGACGCTGCCACCAACCAATACATCACTCGTATCAACCGAAAGACACCCTTAGTGACGGAAAATCTGGCGGTGCATCTCGGTGGCCAGTTTTTATGGGTGGATTGTGATAATAACTATGTTTCATCGACTTACCGGCCGGCTAGGTGCCGGTCGGCCCAATGCTCGTTGGCCGGAGCCGGCGGGGGGTGTGGGTCTTGCTTCGGTCCGGCTAGACCGGGGTGCAATAATAACACGTGTGGTGTGTCACCTGATAACCCTATTATTAGAACTGGTACTAGTGGTGAACTGGCCACGGACCTGGTTCAGGTCCAATCCACTGATGGGTTGAATCCTGGTAGACGCGTCAATGTTTCTCAGTTTTTGTTTTCTTGTGCACCTACTTTCTTGTTGCAAGGACTTGCAAGTGGGGTGTCTGGAATGGCCGGGCTAGGTCGGGCTAGAATTGGGCTTCCGACCCAGCTCGCTGCTGCTTTTAGCTTTGACCGGAAATTTGCTATTTGTCTGTCGTCTTCGACAAACGCGGATGGTGTTATATTCTTCGGAGATGGACCGTACAATTTACTGCCGAATATTGACGTTTCGCAGTCGTTGACGACCACCCGACTTTTTATCAATCCGGTGAGCACTGCTTCTTCATATATGCTAGGCGAGCCATCAACTGAGTATTTTATAGGAGTGCGTTCAATTCGGGTTAACAGTAACTCCATACCGTTAAACACTTCATTATTGTTAATCGACAACGAAGGCAATGGTGGGACCAAAATCAGCACTGTTTACCCCTACACGGTTCTTGAGACATCCATCTATAATTCACTAACTACAGCCTTCATTAGAGAGGCCGCAGCCAGGAACATTACTAGAGTTGCATCTGTAGCGCCTTTTGATGTGTGTTTCAGCACAACAAATGTATTAAGCACACGTGTGGGGCCCTCAGTTCCATATATTGAGTTGGTGCTTCAAAATGAGAATACCGTGTGGACGATAACAGGATCAAACTCTATGGTACAAGTAAATGATAATGTATTATGTCTTGCGGTCATTAACGGGGGATCCAACCCGACGACGTCAGTTGTGATCGGAGGGTATCAACTAGAGAACAATCTTCTTCAATTTGATCTTGCTACTTCAACTCTAGGGTTCAGCTCGACTCTCTTGGGTAGGCGAACTACTTGTGCCAACTTCAACTTCACAGTGAATGCCTAAACATGATTATTATGTTGTAAACACATTATTGTTGTAATAAGAATAAAATGAACGATATGAATAAAGTTATGTTAAACGGTACATTATATATGTAACGATTGTCAAATATGAGTTGAGTGGAAAACACTTTTCATTAACACAAACTGTTATCGAAGGTTTTGCTTCTTTTTTTTTTTTTTCAATTAAAAAAAATATTTGTTGTTAAATGTTAGATGTTAAAAAAATATTTGCAATTAAGTTTGTGTTAAGATTTGTTGTTAGATGTTAGACGATGAACTTTAAAAATATTTAACAAAGCAAGGTTTGTTTTGGTTTAAATTTATCTAAGCCCGATCCCGTCTACGTTTGACGCAAGTTTTATTTAAAACCGAGTTGGGTTAAATATGATACTTATTGTGTAAATAAGCATTCGTGTTTCCTAACGCTCATTATACGACGGCATAACTCGTTTTCTTAATTGTCAAATATATCTTTGTGACGTGTTTTTTTATTTTTTAATCTACATTTCGATTTTGCAAGTTCACACATGCTTCTCTTTACGTACTTAACCACGTCAATGTCACCGCATCAACACGCAGTTGTGTTCACTAGCATAACAATTTGTCTTATTCTTTTTAAAACTGGGCTATTCCAGTTAGTTGAACCAGTCAAACTAGAAATCGGCTTGTTCACCATTTGCAGCCGGCTAAACCTACGGTCAATAAACTGGCGGTTTGACTTGAACCATGGTAAGCAAACCTGGTTGAGTTAAAGACGATGGTAAGGCACCGATGGGCAGTGACGGATCTAGACTAAAACTTTAGGGGTAACATTTAAAATTTTTACCGTACTTTTATACAATGTAAACTAAACAAAATAAAAATACAATAACAAATAATGTTCAACTTTTTTTTACCATACTTATATCATAAGTAACATGCTTACCAATGATTTATTGGTTAATTACACGGATGGTCCATATGGTAAGCATATATTGTAGCTTTGGTCCTCAAAACTTTAAAATTAAACCAATGCTCCTGATGGTATGCATTTTTGTAAGAATGGTGGTCCTTACCCCTAACAGTCGTTTATTTTTTTCGTTAAAGACAAGTAAAATTACTTATTTACACGTAACAAAAATAAAGAATTAAAAATATATAACCACCCACCCACCAGTCAAACTAGAAATCGGCTTGTTCACCACTTGCAGCCGGCTAAACCTTATACGGTCAATAAACTGGCGGTTTGACTTGAACCGTGGTAAGCGAACCTGGTTGAGTTAAAGACGATGGTAAGGCACCGATGGAGTTAACTGTTAAGTTCTTGTGTCGCTCGAGATTACAAAAACCCGACGGGTAATGGAACGGGTATGGTATGAGATTTTATAACCGGGTATGGGTATGGGTATGGTATTAGTCAAATCCGACCCATACCCGACCCGTTGCCATCCCAACGTAGGTAAAATAGCGACGTACCGTATAATATCGGGACTATGTTTTACCTACTCCTCTTTATAGAGAAGCTAAAAAAGTTAGTGATCAATATGTTGTATCAATGTGAATTCGAATGAATACTCGACCTTCATATAACGTGAGTTTTAAAAAAAGTAATATATATGGCTTGTGTTCTCTATTTTATGATCAAGTATTTAAATATTAATTTATTTTGCCCATTCAAAACAAAAAATGTCAAATACCGACAATTCCATATTACGCCTTTTGTTTTGTAACATTCAAACTACACACTTGACACTATAGTCCGATAAGGCTAGCCTGTCATGCATCAAACAGATCATCATTATCTCTTATTTTAGTCTTAGATATATTTTAAATTTGGTGTGATTTATATTTACCACGGCGCCCATATGTTGCGGTTATCGTTTAATCTTTTTATTATCCTATAAATTCACATGCAATGTTGTCCAATTTACCACACAACCATTTTCACCGGTAACAATGACTTTCTCCACCGTTAAACTGTTAGTATTCTACGTTTTTCTTATTGTATCTCTCTCATTGGCGAAACCGTCGTCGTTCCGTCCAGCTGCACTCGTTGTTCCGGTTAGAAAAGACGCTGCCACCAGCCAATACATCACTCGTATCAACCGAAGGACACCCTTAGTGACGGAATACTTGACCGTCGATCTTGGTGGCCCGTTTTTATGGGTAGACTGTGAAAATCACTATGTTTCATCAACTTACAGCCCGGCTAAATGCGGCTCGGCCAAATGCTCCTTGGCCGGAGCCGTAGATGGGTACGGGTGTGGGGCTTGCTACGGCCCGGCTAGACCAGGCTGTAATAATAATACGTGCACTAGTTTGATTACGGAGAACAGTGTTAATCCAAGCGCTACTACTAATGGTGAGCTGGCCATGGACCTGGTTCAGGTCCAGTCCACTGACGGGTCCAATCCTGGTAGACCCGTCAGTGTTTCTCAGTTTTTGTTTACTTGTGCCCCTAGTTTCTTAATGGAAGGACTTGCAAGTGGGGTGTCTGGAATGGCTGGGCTAGGTCGGACTAGAATTGGGCTTCCAACCCAGCTCGCTGCTTCTTTCAGCTTTGATAGGAAATTCGCCATTTGCTTGTCGTCGCGGACAGACACGGATGGTGTTATATTCTTCGGAGATGGACCGTACAATTTCCATCTGAATATTGTCAATTCCCATGGACCGTACAATTTACTTCCGAGTATTGACATTTCCCAATCACTGAAGACCACCCGACTTTTTATCAATCCAAAGAGCACTGCTTTAATGTTTATGCGAGGCGAGTCATCAACCGAATATTTTATAGGAGTGAGTTCAATTCTGGTTAACAGTAACTCTATACCGTTAAACACTTCATTGTTGTCGATCGACAATGAAGGCAACGGTGGGACAAAAATTAGTACCGTGAACCCTTACACGGTTCTCGAGACCTCAATTTATAGTTCCCTGACCACAGCCTTCATTAGAGAGGCCGCAGCTAGGAACATTACAAGAGTTGCTTCTGTGGCGCCTTTTGATGTATGTTTCAGCATAGCAAATGTGCCGAGCACACGTCTGGGGCCCTCAGTTCCATATATTGAGTTGGTGCTTCAAAACAAGAATACCGTATGGGTGATAACGGGGTCAAACTCTATGATACAAGTAAATGATAATACATTATGTCTTGCGCTCATTAACGGGGGATCCAATCCAAGGACGTCAATTGTAATAGGAGGGTATCAACTAGATAACAATCTTCTTCAGTTCGATCTTGCTACTTCAACCCTAGGATTCAGCTCGACCCTCTTGGATAGACAAACTACTTGTGCCAACTTCAACTTTACAGGAAATACCTAAACATGATATTATATTGTAAACACATAAAATAATGTTGTTATACGATTGTCAAATTTAAGTTGTGAGTGGAAAACACTTTTCATTAAACATTAGATGTGTACAATTGTTGGAGCTTGAGTTACAACTTGTTATTCAAGGTTTTGCTTACCTTTTTTTTCTTTAATCCGGGTCATCTTAAGAAATTTAGGGGCCATGCGTGATCAGAACAAAATAAGCCTCCAATAATACAAACTTATATACATAAGATTTTTTTTAGAGTAGTGTTTCAGCGGTAAATCCTGTGTTGCAAAGCGACCACTGCCCAGAATCGAATCCCATGGCACCACACGGGTTTTTCCTTTCAAACTCAAGCGGTTATTTTTTCGGTGGAGCGTGAGATTTGAACCTGAGACCAAACCCGGTCAAAAACCCTCCAAGAAGGTAAACCTTCTCACCTCAAACCAGCTGGGCCGAAGATCATTGGCAACTTATATGCATAAGATAATACGACAATAATTATGATAGCAATAACAATGCAACATTGATGTAGTAAAACTATCTATTTAATTTGCCCCTGCTTATTTTTTATAATTACAAATACAAATACAATACAATACATACATACAATACAAATACAAATACATACATACAATACTTACAAGTATATTAGTAGATGAGTAAATTGAATAGTGGCAGGTAGTTGCGTGCCACCATGTCATTGGACCAACATCATAGCTACGTGTCAATTAGATTAGTCACCAGCTATTCACCCATCTGCAACATGCACCCATCTACTTTAAACTGGAATGCCTACGGGCCTACCCACGTTTGTTCATCTCCAACGACGCCGTTTGCTCATTCTACTGGTAATGTGGCGTTGATAACATGCCAAAGTAGGTCTTTTTAGTGCGGGTTAAAGTAGTTGGATCGGGCCGCCCTCAAGCACCTTTTTTATTCTGCTTTGGATTTTTTTAAATAGTTATATGTTAAATGTTAAATTTGATTATCAGTTTTCTAATAAGATTTTGTGTATTGTAATAGTTATTATGTGTTAATTTGTTTCTTTTTTGGTTTCGTGGTTTGCAAATTGTGGCCTCATCTTTTATGTCATGCATATGCAATTCTTTGGTTAATGAAATGCTTGAATCAATTTACATGTGTTGAAGATGTAATTTTCTGATTTTGATTGATGAATTATAGAATTGTTAAATGCTGATATATCATAACCATGCTACCGTCGTTTTTATGGTTACGTAATAGATCTAGATTTTCGAGTTTGGTTTGGAAGGATTGGTCGATATACCCTATGTACATGTTGTAATTGGTGTTTTGCGGTCCTCGCTTTGAGGGCTCGCTTTTTGTGTTAATGTAATTTACAGTTAAAAAAAAATAACCATGCTACCATTTTCTTCATTGTTGCAAACTATTTACTCATCTTTTAAATGTAGTAGTCACCAGGATGAAGATGAGCAGCTTTAAAATTAATTAGATGTTACTTGAAAAGACAAACAAAAATCCAACATATATATAAACGTTTATAATCTAATTATCAATTATAAAATATGTTAATAAGGTAATGCATTCTAAATTTAAACTCCATCACACACCTAATAATAATACTTGATCCACTACTAATTTGACTACCATTAAAAGACAACTGATGCATCCTATTTATGCAGTTTTATACTCTTAAGTGTCCAATCCAATACCAAAACCATAAATTGACCAAAAATTCCAGCCACCTATTAAACTACATCTTTCAAATCATATAAGCTATTCCTACCAGAAAAATTAATAAATGAGTATATATATCATAATGCTACAATACACGACCGACCATGGAGCTCCACCCGAGTGTACACAACCGCCGCCTCTTTGTATTATACTGTTACATGTGTGATTTGATAAAAACTTATTATCTGCGCCTTCCGTTCTTCTCAAAGGCTTTTTTATCATTGCTTATTCTGTCAGCATACATAGGAAGACGAACGATATCATTGATCTCATTCAAGACAACGTCTTCTGTGATATTATCCTTAATGCTCCTCATAACCTACACCGTTAAATTGAAAAGAGTTGGTCAGCAAGAAAATTGTCGCGTATCCTAGAGGTGCCAAATTGGGTATGTCGGCAAATGGGTCAAAACTGGTAATTTTTGCGAGGGTCGGGTCAACACAAGCCATTATTTATCCTTAGTCGTTAGATTTTAATTCGTGTGTCAGATATGATCATAGATACTGCATTACTTAGAAAAAAAATCAAATACTTCCTCAGTTTAGCAACCAATTTTAACTAATACGTAGAATAAAAACCAGCTTACTATATCGAGTTTAGCAACCCTCTCGTTTGTCCTTTTTGGTTGTTTTTCTAAATTTGCTAACATCTCAATCTCACTTGTCATTTTCAGTGTAATGTTACGTACCACGTGATAGCTTTTATTTTAGAATTTAAATTTAAGTGAAATCATTTCTTGAACTTGAGTATGTATACTCATGGTTTTAAAAAACGGCTGAGGCGCGCCTCATGGGGTTCAGATTGTACATACGCCTCTAAGGGCTGAGGCGCTAAGAAAATATGAGCCTCAGGTGCGCCTCGAGCTTACGCCTCGGTTCGCCTCGAGGCCTACGCCTCATGAGGCGAAGGGAAAACGCCTCGAGGCTCGTTTCCGTTCTTTTAAACTGTGTATACTTTTATAACATTTGTACATGTAAGCACTTTTCACATGTGGCATGTGATCTCATGGCTTGCATGACATTACCAGTTAAAATGGAGTGTAATATTCCTTTCTGTTAGTAAAATTTGACCATTAAAACATACCACGCGCAACTTTTAACCCAATTGACCCATTTCCTTCTACACAGCCTCTTAATATGAACTGTTTGACACATACGAGGTAAAACATAACCTGAATCACAGACCTAAATTGCCACATGTAACTTTTTTCTAGGATGTTATAGTAAGAAAGAAGACCTTTTTGAATGTTATAAATTCGTTCGGTGTTGATTTGTCAGGCCGCATTCGCATAAAGACCCAAACATTTTCCTCAGAATCCCATGAACATTCTATTATCTTTCCTGATAAAGAAAATATATCCACTGTCGGATCTGCAAATCACATCCAAGTGATCAAGATGATGCAAGTAAATGTATGTACAAAAAAGCCATAGATTGTTTTTCAGCAATTTATCAATTTGGATATGTCCTTGTTTGAGTCTCATTTATAGGAGTTGCGAACTGAGTGGGTCTTGGTCTGTCCGGGTATATAAGCGATAAAGTGTAAAAAACTTAAAATTGATTAAAAAATACATCATGTTAACTATAATATTATTTTGAATAAAACAGTTAAGTAGGTTTAATGTATCAAAAACAATTTTGGTGAGTTTCAACTTTCAACTTGTTTTGACTTGATTCCTTTTTAGCGAACTTTTTTTCTAAATTTTACCTTTTGACCCATTAAAGATTAAACATTACCCAGATCGACCCACTCATAAATAAATGGCCAAACTCGTGTTTCAGTATTAAAACAAAAAACTTGATTTTTGCCATTCAAACATTTTCCTAGAGCTAATGAAAGAAATCAAATAAATAGAAAACTCACCTCTAAAAACAACCCGACTTCCATCCATTGATTTCTTTCTCCCACGCTCATTTAAAAAAAGCATAGGGCGATTATTGTTTCCCACCTATCAAGACATACACTTCTTTAGATTAAAAAAAATAGAAAATTTCTTTTATAAAACTCTAAAAATAGAACATAAACACACTTCTTTTTACAACCTCCAAGAGAAAATCAACAGAGTTCATTTCAGGATACTTCCACTTCAAAAGACCTTCATGTGTGTGAGGCACATACGGATCGTCCCAACCCTAGCAGTTAAATATCGTCAGTTTTGGTCACTTTTTCGTGTTCGTCTATTTTGTGTTCTGCAAATCAATTAAAGCAAGGAGCTGGGCCAAGAGAACCCACCAAGTATAAACTTATCTCAAAACAAATCATGTAAAGTAGAAGAGGATGTTTAAATTATGGAAATGATTATGAATTAGATGACTGGAATGTGATAATTAAATGTAATCGAACAAATTGTAGGATATAATCTTTGGGGGTTGAATTGTTGCGTTAAAACGTAGAGGTGGAAAAATAGGTTGGTTGGTTAATGGGTCAAAACGAGTAAACTTTTGGTACATGTCCAAAGGGGTCGAGTGGGGCTTCCCCAATACCCTTTCTGTCCATAATATTATAAGTTTTATTTAGCTAAATTATAAAAACGATATTATTTTATAATAATCTATTTTCTTGAATATAATGATTTATGAGGTTCCATGCATCAAAATTACACTTTGGGTGACTTGCAATCCATTTGACACACACATGTTTCCTTTAAACTACTTTTTATGTTGCTCATTTGACTAGTAAGGGATAAAATATAACACAAATCAACCCATCCATAAGTAAATGGGTTGAAATTACCACCGTGATAAGATAGTAAACGTTGAGTGTTAAATGGGTTCTTTTTATAATAAAATTAACACATAAAGTGACCAAAAAGCATTCCCACGTTAAAGAAAAAGCGGATGTCTGATGAGGAGTGGCAAACTAACAACAAAACTCTTGTGAGGAGTAAAGTTCTCTTTATTTATATTTAGGGAAGAGGTAATTAGGCCATTTATAGTTTTACAACTTTGACAATCAATTTTGTTGTAGCTAGCTGGATATAATGGTTTGAGCAAATAATCATATATCTAAAACAGATTTTGTTTATCCATAAAACAAACCGAAAGGACATTCTTGTGAATATAAAAAAGAGACCCGCCTTATTAGATGAGAGTCAATTTCTCTCTAATTAGGTTAAAAAAAAGTGATAATTAGATAATTGTATTTTAACCTTAGGTAACCAATTTTGCTGTAGCTGGTATGAAGCTAACTATTTGAACATGTAATCAAACAATCAGAGACAAAAGTTGTTTATTCAGACATAAAAATTGATTAATGCATTCAACACGTAAAAATAACTGATGGTCACCTGGAAAATGAGACCATCTGATGCATGAGGAAGGCTTGGGATGAACACTTTAAGAAGCTTAGATACAGCAGAGAGTAGATAGAATTCTTTCCGCCTCACCTAAATTAAGTTTGAGTTGTTAAAAAATGAATCTTAACACAAAAAAAAAAATATCAATATCAAGATGTAATGGTAAACAATGGCCATATTACGCACCCTAAATAGTTCCAAATCATATCGGTAGTACGGGGATTTTCCACTTTTGATCATTTTGATCAAATGATCTCGCTCAATGTTCCTAGGTTTGATAACTTCATTCTCAAGTATCTTCCACCTGTCACTAAAAGGGTGCTGAAATGACATCGAAAATTTATTGAGCTTCATGTAGAGTATCTTAGTAAAATAATCAGAAAAACAAAAAATAACTCTGCACAAAATGGAAGCGAACTTTGCTTCTTTATTCCTGATTTTAGCAACCGACTTTTAATTGCATGCAAAATAGAAACCAATGTACAATTTATTACCGATTTTAGCAACCAATCTCATTTTAGTTGATTCTATTTTAAATTGCTAGTGCCGCACTTGTTTATACCATGCCAGCCACTGTATTAGATTGCTACACGCCTACACATGCAAAAAATTCTTATATAATTTTTATAAAATAAGATTATTTACAAATGTAAAAAAATGATCTTTTATATAAATAATGATATAAATTTATATATTTATATATTTATATATAATTTTAATATATCAAATCAGATGTTACGTGGCACATCCAACACTAAATGCCACATCAACAACTTTTTAAAGGGTAAGTTTCAGTTTTGTGTCTTGCTCAAATTGAGAAAAAATTATGAAGTATGTTTATCTTAGCAAACCGAAGAACACCCTCGTTAACAATTTAATACTACACAATTTATGATAGATTGTTAATTTGTTATGCAAACATCATGCATCAAAGAAACAATGGATCATTAATCATAAAACTTTTGTAACATTACACAACATAGTCAAAGCATATAAAAAGGTGAACTAATAGATAAAAGGGACTTACATCTACAAGTGATGTTTTGTTGATTGCTATAAGATCGTAAATGAGATATCTCCTTTCCTGCTTGTGTGTGCTAGGATCAGTGTCAACTATCATTTCTCCATCAAGTAAAGTATAATTATGAGTGTTTCCAGCTGCACCCTAACAAAAAAACATGTCAGACAATATAGTAAACAAAAAGAACAATATTATAGATACTGAAAACTTAGGTACCCCTTAGATAACTCATAAACCTAATTATTTACCTAAATAAGAAATAAGTTAAACGCTTTAAAAGTCAAGCCAAATATAAAGTGTTTCAACCTCTTGAAATATCATAATCAGAAAAGCAGGAACACTATTTTGGTAGTAATTTTGGACATTTTGCAATCATATTTGATGTAATAATTATGCACCAACTTCAAAAAAAATGACAACACGTTCTCGCATGTCAACCCAACCCATTTTGACCAGCCTTAAAAAGATTGCTGCTTCTAATCTGTTACGGAGCCCACCCATTTTTGTCACCTATAGAAATCACGCCCTATCAAGTAAAATCATATCTCATTTTACATAAAGCTTTTAGGACTTCCTTTTTTTATTTTGGAAAACACTTTTTAAGAAAAAATGGACATAACAGTTACATAGACAGACCAAGAAGGTCCTTAATGCTGAATGGTACTGTCACATCTAATATGGGGCAGTTTGAGCATAATTTAAAAGGGAAATGATTTTTACATTACTAAACGCGCCACCCCCCACACCAAGTACAAGATCAAAAGCACATGATACAACACAAACAATAACTTTAGTGGTGTACAAATCAATTCCCTATTTTAGGGGCATGCTACCTCATTAACGTTTCCGCATGGAAACCGCAACTGAACACTTCGGAAATTGAAATTTCTATCAATTAAATAACATCCATTCCAAGTTATTAACATCATGTATCGTGTCCCGTCAGCTTTCCATGTGGCATAATAGTACCGCTGTCTCAAAAGTTGTAAGTTGTCCCTGCATTAGGACACAATTAACAGAATAAGAACCTTGAAGTATAACATTAAACATGTTTATCTGCATTTCCCAAATAAGATGATGTCCCTTGGTGTATGTTCTAAATTTTGAATATTAAATAATTAAACTGCACCTGCTAAGAGACACGGGGTGTGATCCTGGAAATCGTGGCTTTCCTCTTCCCTGGAATATATATATATAAAAAGAAGAATAAGAAAAAAGAGAGATAAAATTTGTATCTACATAAATGTATGATAAATCCCAAAACAACGAGAAACTCCCATTAAGGGCTAGTAGCCTATTATCTTTATCTTTTTTTATTTCGTACTACAATGCATATTATATTCTTTCTGGTATTCTGAACAAACATGTACATTTCATAATGTAACAAGTTAAAAACTTAAATAAGTAGAAATTTCAACTCTAGATAGTGTAACACACTAACACCCCTATAACAAAGGTAAAATCAAATACAAAGTACAAACACATATAAGTTATTAAGTGTCCCAAGATACTCACCCGACCACTCAATTTAAGAGCTTGAGTACAAAATTGCCTCATTGATTCTATCTGATTAAATGGCACAACATCTCCCAATATATCATCACTTGTCATCTGGCTTGCTTGCACATCATTATCCTGCAAACGCTTATAAGATCAAATACGGTTTTGACCAATTTACTTCTGAAATAAGTTAAATCATAAAATATAATCTCGGACAGAACAAACGCATAAAATAAAAGAAAAAAAAAACAGGTCAGACAAGTCAAGTTGCCAAAGGTTCAATTTAAACCTCCTAACTCAAGTTCTTCAAAAAATTAGAATATTAATAAAATAATAAAACATGCCCTCCAACCAAACATCCTGTATCATTCATGTTCCCTGATGGCCAAACCCTCAATCCAAATACACCAAAAATGTGATATGGATTACATACCTGAGAACCAGCAGTTGCATCATCATCATCCCGATCAGGTGATCTCTTCCATTCTGGGGTTTGTGGGCAAACAAAATTTTCAGGCATTTGTTCACCAAAGAGATTGTATAAATCATCAATATAATCTTGCTTGTAGATCCCTGGAGGACGTGCTTCAGAAAATATTTGTATTGCCTGCATGAGTCCCAAACATTCATAAATTCAGATTTTACCTGGTCACGTAGTCAGACCAAACAAAAGGTTTTCTTTGACTAGTTAAACTTACTTCTGTAACAGAAACTGATTCTGACCGCATGAGAAAATTCACGATCATATAACCTGTCCGATTATGACCATGTGTACAATGGACAAGAACATACTTATTTGATTGAGCATGTTGGGAGCTGAAACGGGTCACCTATTAAACATACATGCATACTTTAGTAGCATCCCATATTCATTAATACCATAATTCTCAAAAAAAAAAAAAAAAAAAAAGATATTTATGGTAGTCTACGATAGGACCCAAAAAAAAAAAGCTAAAGTAAAGGAGAAATGTTGGAAGCATAAAAGTTGTATGTGTAATTGTGTACTGCACACCAACTAGAGGTGGCAAAATGGGTAAGTTGGGTAACAGGTCAAAACGACCAACTTTACTTTTTTGTACGAGTCTATTTTTAGATTACCCAAAACACTTCTGTCCATCCTTCTAACATTATTTAAGCTGCTAAGGCGTTAAATATTACTATAGAAACTATATTCTTACATTAAATAATCTAAAAGAACTTAATAAGGCCATTTAAGAGGCTGTATAATACTACACTAGGGTCTGCTTTCAAGTTTGAAGTTTCAACCCATTTCCCCAACTTGACCCCTTTCATAAGTGTTATACTTTGGGTTTAGGTTTACCCATTGATATGTCAGAAATAAGACGACATGAATCTATCCAATCATATAGACAAGAATAGTATACAGTGAAAGCCTACCTCCTGAATAAATTTTTCTACAGACTCATTATCAGGTACTGCATCCCTTCCTGCACACCTGATCTGCATTTATAGGAGTGAAAGAAAATGAATAAACTTACTTAACCTACAGCTAACATAAACCAAAACGTAGTTTTTGACAATCTAACCTTCAAATATTTAATACCTTCTCTTGTCCAATCTGACTCGCGATAGTACCGATTAGTATTTGTAAGATCTATTACTAAACCTAGCTGGAAAAGAATAAAATGATCATATTTTTAGAATAAATAAAAAACAAAAACAAGTCAAACTGACAAATCCATAGTCCTAGGAAACAGAAAAAAAATGCTAAAGAAAAAACTAGAGGCGGAAGAACAATTGGTCAGATAAGTTGTGTAACAGGTCGAAACAAGTTGGGCAGGTAACTTAAAGAGTTTGGATCAAAATGAGTTGGGTCAGGTTGGGCGCAAACCAAGTAACCAACGAAGACCTTTTTTTCATTTTTTTTAATAAATAATGTGCTAACTGTTAACAATTACACCAAAGAACTATATTATTACAAGAATCAGATAACCTTTTCTAGTAAACCAAGTTATGAAGTTTTTATGCATATTAATTAAGTTCAGAAGACTTGTAATACGTTTCATTTCTTGTTATATCCTTTTAACCTACGCATTTGACCTGTTGGCGGTTACTTATAAAAGAGTTGAAACTGCCACTTCCAAGGAAAAACTATACTCTAAGTCACCTTAGAAAAAAAAAATATACTTACTTCTCTCCCTAAACTTCTTTGATGGCGAATTGCTTGTTGAGGAGAATATCTTTTATGCAAAGGAATCTTGTCATTAAAAGACTCTCCAAGAGGGACTTTTGAAGGGATAATAAAATCAACTGCATCCCCATATGGAGGGCAGTCCAACCAACCTACAGAACAGAACCATATTATTACATTTGTATCAGTTTTTACTTATAGAGAATTAATACTTTTTTTTTTCTTTTTTTCACATAGAAATAAAATACATTAGCAACAAAATATATAGAGCCATAGATATTTAAAACACATATACTTAAACACACCTGGAGGAAGGCTATTTCGGTCATAGAACCCATTGTTTTTATCCTGGAATCCCTGGCTACGCTTAGATGGCTCAGACATATGCATGGGGTCCACATCCACATATCTTCTTTTTGATCCCTTATTTCCTCTCTCCTGTTATTATAAAACATAGTTCAATATTATGGTTGGTCACTTGAACAGTTGCCAACGTATACAACTTCGCTATACGTAAATAAAGAGCATTACAAAATTACCCCTATATACAACTTCTCATTTAAAAACTAAAAATTATACTCGTATAATTTCTCTACGTAAAGTTCCTTCAAGATGAAAAAAAAAGGAGCCAGTCTCCCTGATATCAAGATCTGAAATTATGGTAAAGAAACTAACAATACAATTATAACAGCAGCAAGTCTTGAGACTGTATAAACAGGCAAACTTTATAATATACATTTTGAAAAATATCAAACAAAATTAAATAACTACCAAGCTTCTCTTATAAATTAACATCAAGGTGACTACAAGTATACTGTGAAAGCTCTCCGTCACATTGGCCAGAGTTACAAAACCAGCTATTCTGAATTCTCTAATTCCACAATATACTTATATAAATAAATGTCATACATACAAGTAGGTAAAAACTAACCATAAATGCTTCTACTTATAGAAAGTTATTCTCTTCCCGACCTACATTTCCCCGTATTTTAACTTATAAACTAAGATTTGCTTACTGTACTAACAATATGCATAGATAAATCCATCTTAGGTCAATTGTCCTTCATAAAGATAGAGAACATAGAATCTTTTATTTTCTGTCCGATGACTAGATATCGACCTGATTTAAAGATACAAAACTAGCATAAAAGAAACGTTTGGATTTATATTTTCTTCTTGGTTTTAAAAAGCGTGAAGCGCACAAAAGCGACGAGGTCTTAAACCGAGGCGCAAAGCACAAAACCTGTGGGCTTTTCGTGCGCGAGGCGCAAGACGAATATGTATATTTTTCTATATATGTTATAGGTTTTTAGCATCATTTACCCAAAATATAGATACAAATAAGGTTTATATATGATTTAACTTAAATGTACAACATTTTTAGCTACATGTATAACAATTTTAAGCACAAAAACACCTCGCCTAGTGTTGCATCAAGCGCACAGATCGGCGCCTAGATGCGCTTCGCACTTAAGCGTGCCTCGAGCGCGCTTTTTAAAACCAAGATTTTCTTTAATCAAGCAAGGATCCACAATATAACCAAGTAACCAAGATTAATACATGTTCCATGGTGTCGAAGCTCGACACTCTCTCTCTTCCAGTGAACTGATAATTCACAGTTTCCGCACGTATCGAGTCATCTTCTTCCGGCAAAGGCGAGGAATTCAAGTCCATGAGTTAATTCCCCACATTAACAACGAAACGCGCAATCGTATCTAGATCCACAACTACTCAGTAAAAGCTGTCATAACACCACCAATAACATAATCATGAATCCATCAACACAATTATCACTACATTAAAACATTCAATATTAAACTGGTATTCTATAGCATCACGTTTCAATTCGCCCTATTGAATTACTGTTTATATATATATATATATTGGAACTAATCTATAACTGCTAACAACTTTTGATAATAATAATAATAATAATAATAATGCAATTGAGTAGTTAGATGATCGATTAAGTAAAGCTGTCATAACACCACCAATAACATAATCATGAATCCATCAACACAGTTATCACTACATTAAAACATTTATATTATTCTATAGCATCACGTTTTAATTTGCCCTATTGAATTACTGTTTATATATATTGGAACTAATCTATAACTGCTAACAACTTTTGATAATAATAATAATAATAATAATAATAATAATAATGCAATTGAGTAGTTAGATGATCGATTAAGTAAAGCTGTCATAACACCACCAATAACATAATCATGAATCCATCAACACAGTTATCACTAGATTAAAACATTTATATTAAACTGGTATTCTATAGCATCATGTTTTAATTTGCCCTACTGAATTACTGTTTATATGTATATTGGAACTAATCTATAACTGCTAACAACTTTTGATAATAATAATAATAATAATAATAATAATGCAATTGAGTAGTTAGATGATCGATTAAGTAAAGCTGTCATAACACCACCAATAACATAATCATGAATCCATCAACACAGTTATCACTAGATTAAAACATTTATATTAAACTGGTATTCTATAGCATCATGTTTTAATTTGCCCTATTGAATTACTGTTTATATATATATTGGAACTAATCTATAACTGCTAACAACTTTTGATAATAATAATAATAATAATAATAATAATGCAATTGAGTAGTTAGATGATCGATTAAGTAAAGCTGTCATAACACCACCAATAACATAATCATGAATCCATCAACACAGTTATCACTACATTAAAACATTTATATTAAACTGGTATTCTATAGCATCATATATATTGGAACTAATCTAAAACTGCTAACAACTTTTGATAATAATAATAATAATAATAATAATAATAATAATAATAATAATGCAATTGAGTAGTTAGATGATCGATTAAGTAAAGCTGTCATAACACCACCAATAACATAATCATGAATCCATCAACACAGTTATCACTACATTAAAACATTTATATTAAACTGGTATTCTATAGCATCATATATATTGGAACTAATCTAAAACTGCTAACAACTTTTGATAATAATAATAATAATAATAATAATAATAATAATAATGCAATTGAGTAGTTAGATGATCGATTAAGTAAAGCTGTCATAACACCACCAATAACATAATCATGAATCCATCAACACAGTTATCACTAGATTAAAACATTTATATTAAACTGGTATTCTATAGCATCATGTTTTAATTTGCCCTATTGAATTACTGTTTATATATATATTGGAACTAATCTATAACTGCTAACAACTTTTGATAATAATAATAATAATAATAATAATAATGCAATTGAGTAGTTAGATGATCGATTAAGTAAAGCTGTCATAACACCACCAATAACATAATCATGAATCCATCAACACAGTTATCACTACATTAAAACATTTATATTAAACTGGTATTCTATAGCATCATATATATTGGAACTAATCTAAAACTGCTAACAACTTTTGATAATAATAATAATAATAATAATAATAATAATAATAATAATGCAATTGAGTAGTTAGATGATCGATTAAGTAAAGCTGTCATAACACCACCAATAACATAATCATGAATCCATCAACACAGTTATCACTAGATTAAAACATTTATATTAAACTGGTATTCTATAGCATCATGTTTTAATTTGCCCTATTGAATTACTGTTTATATATATATTGGAACTAATCTATAACTGCTAACAACTTTTGATAATAATAATAATAATAATAATAATAATAATAATAATAATAATAATAATAATAATAATGCAATTGAGTAGTTAGATGATCGATTAAGTAAAGCTGTCATAACACCACCAATAACATAATCATGAATCCATCAACACAGTTATCACTACATTAAAACATTTATATTAAACTGGTATTCTATAGCATCATATATATTGGAACTAATCTAAAACTGCTAACAACTTTTGATAATAATAATAATAATAATAATAATAATAATAATGCAATTGAGTAGTTAGATGATCGATTAAGTAAAGCTGTCATAACACCACCAATAACATAATCATGAATCCATCAACACAATTATCACTAGATTAAAACATTTATATTAAACTGGTATTCTATAGCATCATGTTTTAATTTGCCCTATTGAATTACTGTTTATATGTATATTGGAACTAATCTATAACTGCTAACAACTTTTGATAATAATAATAATAATAATAATAATAATAATAATAATGCAATTGAGTAGTTAGATGATCGATTAAGGAAAGGATGATGAGGTGAGCAAACCGTGGGATTGGATTGGATTGGGAATCAGACGAATGTTTTTTTTAGGGTTTTAGCCCGCCAGGCAAGTGGTGTAATAATATAGGGGGCGAAAACGTACAAACGGCCAATTGAAAACCGCCTATGTGTTTGGTTCATGTAAACGACGTCGTTTCTCCGCGGTTTTTGAAGTTGATTAAGCGTTTTGACTGAACCGGTTGTGGTGGTTGTTGATGATTGTTTTTTTTTTTTTTTTTTTTTTTTTTTGAACCGGTTGTGGTGGTTGTTGATGATTTTTTTTTTTTTTTTTTTGAACGACAAATTTTTATATCACCTTATTTCCACCTAACCTTGTATTTGTAAAGATTTAAACCCACAACTTTACATTTGTAAGGAGAGACACCATACCACTAGACTAAGAGGTCATGGGTTGTTGTTGATGATGGTTAACCCGGGTCAATCTAACAATTTTTAGAATCCCATTCGAGTTGACAAGTGAAAATCCATATATTAGATCTAGGGCCGCAAACGAACTGAACTTTCAGCGAACAGTTCATGAATCGTTTGGCGGAAAGTTCGTTTGTGTTCGTTCGTTTAATAAATGAACGAACGCGAAAGAACACGAACATAGGTTGTGTTCGTTCGTTTATGTTCGTGAACGTTCGGTAAGGTATTCGTTTATGATCATTCCAAGACTTCAAGTATAAGATGTGAACTTAGCTTTTTGAGACAATATTTTATTATGTTTACCAATATTAATACTAGGTATGTTTGAATACTTAAGTTATAATTTTGGGTGAATCTACTTAATGTCTCAATATATGTGAATTCGATGCTATTCGAAAGTTAATATATGTTCATTTGTGCTAGTTCCCGTTCATGAACACTTGCTTGTGTTTGTTTGTGTTCATGAATGTTCATGTGCGCTCATGAACAAAATCAACAAACGAACACGAACACGAACACGAGCGTTTTCTTAACAAACGAACACAAACAAAATTTCAGTTCGGTAAGTGTTCATGAATTGTTCGTGTTCATTCGGTTCGTTTGCAGCCCTAGTTAGATCTATGGCATGCCATCCTTGAACCCTGTGCATGTGAGATATTCGTGCGTTAAGTTTGGTTTTTTTTTCTGCTATATGGTTTTATAATGTATAATGTTATCATGTAGGGGCAATTCTGACCCAAATTATTATAATATTATTCACTCCTACTTAACCACGACTTTTTTGTCAAAGAAAACTGAAATTGAGATGATCTTGGTCGTCCATACTTGGGCACCTTATTTTATACTTGTGGTTTATAACATTTTTTTATGTAGCTTATAGATGTAATTAGTCACGCCGTCAAAACCAAATAAACAGTTTTAATAGGGAATCCCAACTAAATATTTTTAAAGAGCTTTTTCTAAAGGGTCCTAACTAAAATAGAAAACTGGTTATAAATCGACACAAATCTCATAATCACATATGTCAAACTCGAGCTTGAAAATCTCAACCCTTGCTAAGAACTTTAAGATAAATTGGAGTTTGTCTCTATAGGTAGACAATGAAAACCCGCTCAAGCTCTGATCAAAAACTTGAATATTCTTAAAAATCATTCCTAGTGATCAAATTTATTTGTAGTACATGTAAATTTCATTTAGGGAGGACGGGGTGCTCTACTGAATCATTTTTAACTTCACTGATTTACACCAATCATGCACTGTCACATCACTTCACTGATTCACTTCACTAAAACATTTTTTTGAAGGCAACACTATCCTGAACTACCCAACCCATAAAAAACAAAAAACCCCACACATAAAACCACTACCCGCGTTTGCTTACCGTGCGTTAAATAGAACCAGAATTTGGTCCACGGGACCCCTACCAGCACCGGTGGCGGTGGTGTTACTGTGCTGGTAGTGGGGTACCCGTGACCAAATCGGTAAGCACCCCGTCCCCCCTTATATTAGATTTGTGATGACTAGATATATAATTTGTACAATAGAAATCAACAACCTTATTTTCAATTTCAATTTCGAGTTTCAATCATTAACCTAACATGAGAGTAGGGATGAGCTTGGGACGGTATTGGTACCAACCGATACCAATCCAAAAAATACCGATCCCAAAAACTTCTAAAACCCAATACCGATACTGATACTGATACCAAAAACATACAGTACGGTATTGGTTCGATATCAGTACAGTATCCGTATTTTACTTTATAATCTCGATACCATACTGGTCCCATACCGATACCAAAAATATCGAAACCAAAAACCTCTAAATGTGAGTACCGATACCGATACCAAATACCCTCAGTTCAATATGGGATCGATATCGGTATCGGTTCAATATTCGGTGTAATATGCTCATGAGCTCATCCCTACATTAGAGCCTTGATCATAATGGGCTTTCTAAAATGGACCCTAACCCGGCCCATATACATAAATCCCAATCTACGGTACCTTAGCCCTAAAACACCAAAACCCTCTTCTTCCCCTTCATCTTCTCACCCATATCCAGTCGTCTCTCCGGCAATGAAGCTCGTCCGGTAGTTCCTAACATTCTCTGTTTTTTTATTAAATATTTTTATAGAATTTAACGTTTCTTATGCGACTAATTAACTGAGTTTTTGCTTGATTTTAACTGATCCAGGTTTTTGATGAAGCTGAACAACGAGACGGTTTCGATCGAACTCAAAAACGGCACTGTTGTTCACGGAACAATCACAGGTACTTACGTTTTCCTTTTATTATCGTTTACATGAATTAATTGTTGAAAATTGTTTTGTATTAGCTTATTAGGGTTTTAGGAACCGTTGTTAATGCTTACAGTGATTAGGTTTCAGATCATGTTTGTTATGAAACATTATAGTCTTAGTAAGATATTGAATTGGTTAATAGTAATAATATTGTAAGTTGTAAGTATTGAATATGTAACAGGTTAGAGTTAGTTTAGTTTAGGTGTACGCGTAAATGTTAAGTTGTAAGTGTATTGCTTTTCAAGTAGGTTTGTGATTTGGAGATAAATATTTCATGTCTGTTCTGTTTGGAATGGATTATAGAAAACAGCCAATACGGATATCAAACATTAGGGTTCAGATTTGCAGAAGCCTGCAAGTCATCAAGTCCCGTTTTCAGACCAGTGGCCAAGGCATTATGTAGGCTCATCTGGAATGTATATGTTTATGCACATACATGGTTTAGAAAAATGGGTGAGGCGTACGCCTCGAGGCGAAACTCGAAGGCGAAACTCTAAGAAAACGAGCTCATATGGTTCAAATTGTACATATGCCTCTAAGGGCTGAGGCGCTAAGAAAATGTGCGCCTCAGGTGGTTTAGGGTGTTTTTTATGTGCTTTTTTTTTTGGTGTTTTAGACTTTTCGGGTCAATTATCTTATTTTTTTTATGTGTGTTTTTGATGGTTTAGACTTTTCTAGGTAAAGTATTTTATGTTTTACATACACATAATTTTTATATTTATTTTTTGACTACCCCTCGAGCTTACGCCTCGGTTCGTCTCGAGGCTTACGCCTCATGAGGCTAAGGGAAAACGCCTCGAGGCTCGTTTCCGTTCTTTTAAACTTTGTGCATATCTCAAGAGTAAATAGTTTAAAGCAGTAAATCATATGAATAATTAACTTAATATACTAAAAAAGGATAGTGGATACTTAGAGCACCCACAAATAACACTTTGTAAAGAGTATGCAACTTTTGTCCAGAAGTTGCAATGTGGTTGGGTGAAGGTCAATCTATCAGACTATCACCGGAGTACAGTTAGTAGTTATTGATTGGACTTTCAACATTAGAATGTTAACTATAGCATGTATCACTTACACTTTGTAAAATTAAAGTCACAGACAATGCCTTAAGCATGATAATAGATTTAAAACCAAAGTTCAAATATCACAGCGCTATAGTTTACTTGAATTGTTTTTCTAACTCTGTTTTCATTGCACTAAGATGTTGCTTTTGTTCCTTTAGTGTTTATGTTTCTGCTTTTAACTTTAATTTAAATAAATTAATAATTTTAATAGTCCTACCACTATGTGGTATTGAGACTTGATAGCAGATGTTGTGATTTTTTAACACTTGGAATTGTCAGATGCAAGTAAAAGGAAATCTAAAACCTTTGTTTTGAGTTTATAAGTTCCTAGACTTTGAAGGGCTTCTTGTTTTCCTTCATTTGCATTACAAATTTACAACCGAAACTCAAAATATGTTGTATCGTGTACCAATCAAAACAGGCCGGGACCAGGTTGGTCAAATGTACTTTTTTCAAAAAAAAATTTGTGAGTACTCAAATATGATTACAACAATAATATTATTTTAGCAACAACTTGTCAAGTTTTGTGCATTAAAAGTACGGAAGTACCCTTTCCTGTGACTTTCGACCCATTTACTTTCCGACTAGTTTTTATTTTACTTGTCTGGCATGTTAGAGATAAAACGTAACGTAATTCATCCTATTTTATGGGTTGAATTTGCCACCTCAGTATATTCACCCGGGTTATTATTACTCATAACCGACTAAGGATCTGTCCTACTTTTTGTTGCTGTATTTTTAAATGTTGTTACAAACTCGATCTAACAAGAAAACACACTATTTCACTTGCATATAATTTCAAGACTTGTGATCATCAAATTTTGCAGTTAAGGGATTGCCCATAAAAACACATTGTTTGACTTGCTACTAAATGTTTTGCAATTTTTTTCCTAGACAATGAGTGATAGGAACTTTTGTTTTTTTATTCCAGGATGGATGGAATATAAAAAAAAAATTTAACTACATTTATTGTGGTTGGTGCTTCCAACTGTTTCAGTCATTAGTCCAAACCATAGTCACAGGATTCGCCAATCTACCTGCGTACCGCGAATCCAATCGTGCGTACCGGAATCGGGTACATTCGCGTACCGTTCGCATAGAATTCGCGATCCGATTCGTAAAATTGAGCGTACCCGATTTTGTAGAATTTCGAACCAAATATCACAGATTCGCGTACCGGATTGTCGAATTCGCTGTCTAGATTCAATGCGATTCGCGAATCGGAATTAAATGCTTCGAAATCTGCAGCAATTATGGTGACTATTCGCTTACCATAGCTAGATGAAGAGTCTATTGTTTCCTTATAATTATGAATTTGGTTAGTTTGTTTTATGTTTTTGAACTTATAATTATGAACTTTGTCTTGGATTATGATTATGAAATGTTTATTAGAGTTATTTGAAAAAATATATATTGTATAATGTTTAGATACGATACGGCGTACCAACTTATAGGGTACACCGTACCGCGTACCGAATTGGCGAACCGAATGAACCTACCCCCTCGTACCGAATTTTAGAAATGCGCGAACCGCGTACCCGATTTCGTACCACGAACCGGAGCGTACCGCGATTCATGTGACTATGGTCCAAACAGATGAAATTTAATTAGAAAGATACTTGATGAGTTGACGTTCACTTTTAGAGTTTTAGTTATTGCCATGTTCATAGCTGGGAACATCTGTCAAATTTCTTGACACCATGTTTAAACTTGACCCTTTTTTGTGGTCATGTTACAGGAGTGGATATTAGTATGAATACACATTTGAAGACGGTTAAACTTACCTTAAAGGGGAAAAATCCAGTGACTTTGGATCACCTAAGTGTCAGGGGCAACAATATCAGATACTACATCCTACCTGACAGCTTAAATCTTGAGACTTTGCTAGTTGAAGAAACACCCCGAGTCAAACCAAAGAAACCAACTGCAGGTATTTGTGATATTTTATAAAAAATACTTATCTTTACTTTTGTTTCTCTTCAATAACTTGGAGGTGTCGGGTTAGATCAGACAGGTTAGGTAACCAGTATAAGTCAAAACATATAACTTTTAGTCAAGTTTTAAAAGTACAGAATCGTGCCTCGAGGCGTTTTCCCTTTGCCTCACGAGGCGTATGCCTCGAGGCAAACCGAGGCGGAATTAAAATATAAATATAAATTTTATTTATCTTACAAAAAATGAAATCCTAACTAATTTCATCATCAGATTTATCAAAAACACACATTAAAAAGACACGGAATGCTTGAAATTGACCAAAAAAGTTCAAAACATCAAAAACCCATGAGGCACACGTACAAAATAACACCCTAAGGTGCCGCCTCAGATTCGTTTTCTTATAGAATCGCCTTGAGGCGCACGCCTCACCCATTTTTTTAAACCATGCTTTTAGTATATATCTTTTGATATGCTTCGAAATGAGTTGGGTAGGGTAGAGGTTCAAAACACGTCGTTCAAATAGTGAACTAGTAGGTTTTACGTATGGAGTACGTTTTGGGTGGACTTTCGACTTGTTAGAAGCATTCAGTCCATTTAAATTGTTTATGTATAAGCAGTTCTTTTATGTGCGTATCAATTTTTAAATTGTGGTTTAAGATTCATATTTATTAGCGTGTGAATCACATTCCGTTTGTAGTTTTATACAGAGATATTGTGTTGAAATTCTACGTCTAATGTCGTGTTCTATTCATTAAAAAATATAGGGAAGCCGGTTGGACGTGGAAGAGGCCGGGGACGCGGACGTGGTCGTGGCCGAGGCCGTTAATTTTCCAAGACTTATATTTGCTTTTGTAAACATTTGTATTGTTGTTGGTCTGAACATGGATATTATGATCATCTTTCTAGGTAATTTTCCTTGCTGTTAAACTAGCTTTCTAAATGATTATCCTGACCTTGCTCAAACTAAGCTAGTTTAAGTTAAGAGAGCTTGAGTTTGACTTGTTTTGAGTGGTATTTTTAACAAATGAACACGAACACGAGTGTTTTTTTAGCAAACGAACACAGACAAAAACTCTCGTTCGGTAAGTGTTCGTGAACTGTTCGTGAACATTTAATTTTCTTAACAAACGAACATGAACAAGCCTGTGTTCGTTCGGTACGTTTGCAGCCCTATTTATATGTGTTGTTCGAGGGAGTGCTAATTGCTTGGATAATGGTGTCGAGATAAAATAGGTTTGTATTTTATTTATAGTACACCTTTGGAACTTAACATTAACTCCTTATTTGGATGCTTGTGAAACTCATGAACGCAACGTTAGTCCAGATAAAGAACACTTGTATTATAACTTCAAACAAAGTACGGTCCAACTATTGGTACATCCCTAACAACCATTTTGACACCTTCACTTGTACGAGTCGCGGTGGCAGATCTAGAAACATTTTTCAGTAATAACGTTTTTCATTTTTTTCATTTTAGTAGCAACGTTTTTCAAATTTCGTAAAAAAAAACAAATTTTTCACTAATTTTCCACTACGCGCGCGAAGTTGAGCCGCAACGTCCGCACCCCCTGCTATTACTATAGATCCGCCCCTGACGAGTCATATAGTTGAATGCTATTATTTTACTGTCTGCATGTTATACGGATAGTATAATACTATACGAACCTTATAGCTTCCAAATATTTTTGTTAAAAATTTTAAAAATGTGTTAAAGATGTGATATTTTGGAAAAAAAATTAAGTTTTAAATATGGGGTAAATATATAAATTAATAGAATTTTTATTCTTTTTCTTTTCAATAAATGTTGTTAATGGTAAAATACGTAACGTTTATATAAAATTCAAACAATAAAATATGTAAATTAAATTTAAGATTCGAGTTCTAATAATAATACTATTAACGATAAAATACATAAGCTTTCCTTTCATAGTTCTTAAAGCTTAAAAACATGATTTGTTAAACGTTGCATATATATATTAAAAAAAAAAAACCTATACGAGCTGTCTAAAGTGTACAACTATTTAAAAAAAAAAACATACGAGCCACATAAAGCCATACAACTTGTATAGAAACGTTTAGGGTAGACTATACGACTCGTATATAGACGTTAAAATAGCAAATTATACATTCAATAGAATATTAGGGGGACGGAGCGCTTCACTAGGTTTTTTTCCAACTTCACTAAGGTGTTGTTTGTTTTTTCCTCAGAAGCACTTTTGACCTCTTTAGTCTGCGCCGCGCAGACGCGCGCAGACGTTTGAGGTCTGCAGAATGTTTGTTTTTTGGAAGACATTTCACTCAAAAAGGTCTTCCTGACCTCTTCTTAGTGCAGACTTGTTCCAAGGTCTTCTAAAGTCTTCAAAGGTCTTCTTCTCTTCTTTTCTCTTCTCTTCACCCACCACCACAACCACCACCACCACCCACCACCATCGTCCACCACCACCGTCCACCACCCACCTACCACCACCCACCACTACCACCACCACCCACCACCACCGTCCACCACCACCGTCCACCACCCACCACCACCACCACCGTCCACCACTCACCACCACCACCACCACCCACCACCACCGTCCACCACCCACCACCACCACTGTCTACCACCACCACCGTCCACCACCACCCCGGCCCACCACTACCACCACCACCACGGTCCACCACCAGACTGCTGTAAAAAATCAGTTTATTTAAATTTCAGTTTATTTTAGCAGCCTGCAGACGTTAACAAACAAACAATCTTCTTCTTGCAGACTACAGACCTTTGGTCCACCTCTTCTCCTGCAGATGTCTGCAGATGTGGTCCACATACTGCAGACCTTTTCCTGCAGAAAAAACAAACAACACCTAATTCACTTCACTGAAACATTTTTTTTTTTTCAAGCAACACTCCACTAGAAATTAAATAAAGAAAAAGACAAAAGGGGAGAGAGAGAAACTCATGGGTACCAGCCTCTTAACTACAACCAGATTTTAGTTCACAGAACCACTACCAACATGAGTGACGACAGTGTTACTGTGCTGGCAGTGGTGTATCTGTAATTCTGGTGACGCAGCGTCCCCTTAGAATGCACCCAAAAATATCATCCATATAATCAAACCCATGGTTTTTATTTTATTTTATTTTCAAAGCTATGGACTATAAAGTTATAAACTATTGAATACAAACATAGAGGTTTATCTATCCAAACAAGGTATGAACGGTATTGGTCCATTCCAAGAACAAACCAAAAAAGAACAAGCCGTTACATAAGTTATCTTAAATCTAACCAAACCCTAACCCTTTAACCCCAAAACATTTCTCTATGGCTAAAGGAGACTCAGGACCTTTGAAATCAGTCGTGGTCGTCATCGGAGCCCTAGCCTTCGGTTGGGCCGCTATCGAGCTTGCCTTCAAACCCTTGCTCGATAAGGCTCGAGCCTCCATGGATAAGTCTGACCCTGCTCGTGACCCTGACGACGTTGTTGCTGATGCTAAGAAGGCCGTTGAGGATGCCGTTGATGACGTCTCCGCCGCTGTCTCCGCCGCCTCTGCTGACGCATAACCCTAAGTATGCTTATTATTATTATTATTATTATTATTATTATTATTATTATTATTATTATTATTATTATTATTATTATTATTATTATTATTATTATGTGTTACTGTTATTATATATTATATAAATATGTATGTATGACTTCTATCGTTTGAAAGTAATCGGATTACTTTTGCGATTAAGTTTTGAATGTGTTTTGGTTTAATCTGATGAATCGTTTTTTTTTTTTTACATTTTTTTAAATTTAATAATATTATTGCTTGTTGATGATTTTTGTGATGTTATATGGTATGAAAAGACTAATTAGTTAACTTGCAGAACACGTTTGATAACAATATTGGGCCCTTTTCGTAAAAGAAAAAAATGTTTTAGATCGTTATATTTCTGTATGCATGATTATAGCTCATAAATCTTAAAGTCAGAATCACCGGCGTATGATTTATTTATTTTTTAGAATTTGGGGCCCTATGGAAGTAGAGGTCCAAAGATCTAGCTTCATTTCACAATCCCTTGAGCCGACCGTAACCCACAAGTGAGAGCATACAAGGGCGGAGGCATGTTGTTTGGGACGTAGTCCCGGGACAACAGTCTTTTTTCAGTTGTATATATACATGTATACATAGTTTTTCGAGTGACATCAATGTTTTTTTTGTAGTGACTACATTAGACCCAACCCAATTCCAGTTAAATGAGCTCAACTCTAATTGTTAAGTAGATAAAATATAACTTTTTACAAGCCCACTCTACTATTTAGCCCATTAGGGGGGAAGGGGCGCTTACGCTGTGTTCCCGAGTTAATTAAACGAGAGAAAAGAAAGGAAAGGAAAGGAAGAAAAATTTTGATTGTGTTCCCGAGTTTCATTAAAGGAAGGAAAAGAAAGAAAAACAAAATATGGTGTGTTCCCGAGTTTCATTAAAGGAAGGAAAAGAAAGGAAATGGAAGGAAAATATGCAAAATCCTTTAGTTTAGTTTTCGGTTTTCCTTCCGATTTGGAAGGAAACGAAAGGAAATGATACTTATCCTTTCTTTTCCTTTCCCTTCCTTTCCTTCTATTCTTTTCATTTCTTTTCCCTCTTTAAGTTAACTCGGGAACCCAGCGTTAGGCCATTGGGTGTGGAGGGGGTGGCATCTTCATGATGGGTCTCCACGTAGGCGCCACGTAGGAGTGAGGGGAGTGGCATCTTCATGATGGGCTTAAGGGGGTGGTGTGCACTATGATGACGGGGCTCCTCATTGGCCAGAATTATTAAAAATAATAAAAATCCCACTTTCTTATCCACATTTGGCTCGGCACAAAAATCATGTGGTTGCCGCTCATGCCGATGCCGGGAGAGGGGGCGGTGACGTCGGCCCATCATTACCATGTCGGGGCTATGCTGCTACCACACCCAATGGCCTTATACGATTCACTTTTCACTTAACTGGTTTTAATCAATCATGCACTGCCACATCACTTCACTGATACACTTTTTAGGAGACAGCACTCTACTGATTCTTTTATTTAAATTCAAATCTTAATCTTTGTTTTTTTTTTTTAATTCACACGGTTTTACCACCAAACGGTCAGATTTCTCATAAACCGTCCTACCAACACAGTCAAAAATAATTATGTGCATTAAAATCGGTTTCATCTAACCGTCATAAATATTAAATTTCACATGCAATACGTTTGAGATTTTTTTGTATATAAACCATCATACCACGGTGGTGAAAACACACTTCAACATCAACAAAACCCCCACCTTCAAAATGACTCGCTGGACCGAAAATGAAGAAATAGATCTGGTCGTGTGCGTTAAAGACGCACAAAATGAACAATCCGTTACTTAAGTTATCTTAAATCTAACCAAACCCTAACCCTTTAACCCCAAAACATTTCTCTATGGCTAAAGGAGACTCAGGACCTTTGAAATCAGTCGTGGTCGTCATCGGAGCCCTAGCCTTTGGTTGGGCCGCTATCGAGCTTGCCTTCAAACCCTTGCTCGATAAGGCTCGAGCCTCCATGGATAAGTCTGACCCTGCTCGTGACCCTGACGACGTTGTTGCTGATGCTAAGAAGGCCGTTGAGGATGCCGTTGATGACGTCTCCGACGCTGTCTCCGCCGCCTTTGCTGACGCATAACCCTAAGTATGCTTATTATTATTATTATTATTATTATTATTATTATTATTATTATTATTATTATTATTATTATTATTATTATGTGTTACTGTTATTATATATTATATAAATATGTATGTATGACTTCTATCGTTTGAAAGTAATCGAATTACTTTTGCGATTAAGTTTTGAATGTGTTTTGGTTTAATCTGATGAATCGTTTTTTTTTTTTTTTTTTTTTTTTTTTTTATGATTTTGGAAGTTTTTTTTTTTTTTACATTTTTAAAAATTTAATAGTATTATTGCTTATTGGTGATTTTTGTGATGTTATATGGTGTGAAAAGACTAATTAGTTAACTTGCAGAACACGTTTCTTAAGCCGCAGACCGGACAACAATATTGGGGCCCTTTTCGTAAAAGAAAAAAAAATGTTTTAGATCGTTATGCATGATTATAGGTCATAAATCTTAAAGTCAGAATCACCGGCATAGAGGTGAGCAAAAAAAACCGTTTCGGGAACCGAAACCGGTAAAACCGACCCGAACCGAAACCGGTCAAAACCGGTTTCACGTGAAACTGGTACTAAAAAAATCTCAAACCGAACCGAACCGAAAACCGGCCTAAAACCGACGGAAAAACCGGTCAAAAGAAACCGAAACCGAACCGAAACCGGTACACAAACCGGCCGAAACCGATAAAAACCGAAACCGAACCGAAACCAGTTTAAGAAAAATACATTTTTTTGGCTATAAACATAAATAAAACTTTGTTTTTTTGTATTAATATTCAATTTCCTTCTTTAAAAAACCCTAAAAGTTATTAAAAGTTAAATTTTATGTAATTTATATGATTTTAAAAAGTGCGCGAAAAAAACCGATTAAGAACCGAAACTGAAACCGAACCGAAACCGGTACAAAACCGGTCCAAAACCGAACCGGTTTGGAACCGAAACCGGTTCGGCAAAAAAAACCCGATTTGCTCACCTCTACACCGGCATATGATGTATTTTTTTTTAGAATTTGGGGCCCTATGGTATGGAAGTACAGGTCCAAAGATCTTGCTTCATTTTACAATCCCTTGAGCCGACCGTAACCCACAAGTGAGAGCATATCATGTCATTTTCATTCATCATTGTCATTAGAGTTTCTTGTACAATCATTTAAAAACAGAGGCTCTCACACGAGCGTATATTATTAATAATAAAATTAGGCAGGGACGTGTTATACTATTTTAGGATATGGGGTCGGAGGGGTTGTGAAACACTGGCTTCAATGCGTGAAGCCGGTTAGAGTCTTAGAGATATTGATCAACTTGAGTTTAGGAGTTGATAGATTAATAACATTAGTTAATTAGTGGATAGTTGTCGTACGTGTAGGGGTGTTCTTCGGGTTATTTTTTCGGGTTTCGGGTTTTTCGGGTCGGGTTTTTCGGGTTTTTTGTTGACAAAAAGTGACCCGATAACAGAACCATTTAAAGTTCGGGTTGGTCGGGTTGAGGTTATTCGGGTCCGGGTTAATTCGGGTCGGGTTGTTCGGTTTTCGGGTTTATATGTAATATGAAAATTGTTTTTTTTATTGCAAAAATATCATGAAAATTCACGTGATACTAAGAAAAATATTATCAAAACTTAAATATTATTTAACGACATGATATAATAGTGTTTAAAATTCCTAAAACTTGATGTTTAAGATGCCAAAGAATCTAAACTTAAACACATCTATAAAAAAAAAGACATTACATGTTCGGGTTTTTATTCGGGTTTTGGATTTCGGGTTCTTCGGGTCGGGTTGTTCGGGTTTTTTGTTAGGGAAAATTGACCCGATAACCTATCCATTTAAGGTTCGGGTTGGTCGGGTTTTAGTTATTCGGGTTCGGGTTTTTCGGGTATTATCTTATTCGGGTCGGGTGACCTCGAATTCGGGTCGGGTTTCGGGTTTCGGATAAAAAAGAACACCCCTACGTACGTGTTATGTTAGGATGTTTGTTAGATAATATTAGAGTTAATTACACGTATGGTCCCTGTGGTATACAAGAACTGCATAAATGCCCTCAATTAACACGGATGGTCAGAGGTATACAATTTTGCACTCGGATGGTCCCTGCCCCTAACTGCTGTTAGTTTTCCATGTTAAGTTAGTGTAAAATGTTCATTGTACCCCTTTAAAAGAAAAAACAATTTAATTAAACTTTTTTTTCTATTTAAATATAACCACACCACCAACCCCACTTACCTGAAACCACCACCACCTCCACAAACTCCCCGTCGCCAATAAACACAACCAAATGAAACATCAACAAAAATAAAACAGGTCTCTTAGCTCTCTGATTCCAATTGGGAAAGTGGTTTTGAAGGATCACAAGAAACCCCATCTGTTACCAAACGACAAAGCTGCGAACCAGTGATTCCACTTTCACTTTCCCATATCCGGTTGTGTGAACATGCAACATGCATTTTCGATGGTGGCCGATGACTGTGATCGAGCCTGGTTTGTTAATTTGGAATCAGACCAATGGTTATGGAGATGGAGGATGGGCTGAGTGGCGAAGTGTTGGATCAGTGTTTCCTTTAACAGTTCTTATTCATGAACACTTATGTGTTGGAAGTTTATCAAAGTAGTTTGCACAGCGGAATAAGTAAAGTATTCAAGTTTAAAGATTCACTTTTAACAAGGGTTATTACTCCCCCTGGATATAATGAACTAAAGGTAGTAAATGAGAATCTAAACAATTGAATATATATAACAATAAGTATGATAAGAGATTCTCATATGTGAAATGGTATTTCAATTAAAAGTCTTTGAAGGATTTCAGTTTTATAAAATCGATGTCTAAAATTGTGGGATTAACCCATCTATTTATAGACCAGCAAATACATACAAGTTGATTAAAAAGCAATGATACAACAGGCTGTAGCATTGGTACTTGTACAAAAACTTTAACAAAAGCATAAAGTAATATTATTATACTAAACTACTGAAACATAAAGGTGGTGGAAATATTCCATCATAACAACTGATGAGTGACAAACCACTTATGAGTAATTTGTCTTCAGTAGTTTTTCAGTAGACTTGTCTTGTTTGACTTCAGAACTTCTGATCTTTTACTCTTCAGTACTTTGATGAATTCTTCTTTAGTACTTTCAGTATTCTTCTTCAGCAGTTCTATACTTAGCATATTTTTACAGAAATAGGAATTAGACTAAGGTCAACAAAAGTGGTTTCTTCAATCATTTTTGTCCTTACACGAAGAAGGACGGTGGCTGGTGATCAGATCGATGGTGATGAAGATGGAGGTGTGCAAAGAAGGATCTGGTTTTGTCAACCACCGTTCCTATACACCCTCCGACTGAACTGTCACACCCTCAAAATCCACTTGCGGAGTTTTACCGCGAGGCGCATGACAAACCAGGATCCAAGTCAACGATCACAATAAACAAATCTAAATGAACATATGCAATTTCAAAAACATAGTTTAAATTCCCAAATACAGCGGAAGCTTATTCTCAAAACATAATCCCAAAAGTAAACCAAATTATTCAATGTTTGAAAACCATGCAACCCTAACTAGACGCCGTGCAGACGCGTGCGCCCTAGTTCCATAGTGCTACCTTAGCGACCTGAGAAAACATGTAAGAGTTACGTCAGCACAAAAATGCTGGTGAGTTTACAGGTTTGTAATTAAAGTACCAAGTTCAACCTGTCCATACTATATCAATTTGCAAACCAAAGTACGCTAGCTAGGCGTATGTTTTGTTACATCTACGATTGGAAAACCATTACTAACTCGCAAACCAGATGTTGTGCCCGAATAGTAAACCTGTTCCTGTTTGAGACAATATGCACTCGCCCGACCCTCCAAGCCGACGAGCGGGGTTGGTTACTCCCAATAGATCTATTCACATTTCCCCGTTGTGCTAACCCGCACATTCATGGTTTCCCCCGGGACTTCCAAAGATCGTATAGTAAACCATAGAAACCCATAGTATGACAGTTGTTACCAAAACATAAGTTTAACACATGTTTTCTCCCCCAAAAAGTGAAACCAGTTAAAAGAGGGGCCGTAAACTCACCTTAGGTTGCGTTACTTCGTAATACGAATAAAATCAGCAAGCTATGCTAGCCCCGTAAGACGGCGACCTAACATGTGACAGTTACAAGTAATTAGACTAATAACCCGTAGGTTAGTTAGTCCCTAGATGTCCAGACCATAACCAAGTTCGTTTGAAAACACTGTGACTGTTAAATTAACCCAACGTACAAGACCCGACCTCCCATTGGTGACCCGAGACTCCCCGTGTTATACTTGCACTCTCAAACATACAATCATGCAATCACACTTATCATACGTTAAAATCCAACAAGTTGTAGCACGTAGTTCAAGTATCTCATAAATAAGTCCGAACACAAGTTACCAAGTTATTAGGTATGTTACGGGGTTCCTAGCATGTTCCTAGGTGTCAAATCGGGTCCCGAAATGCTAAATTACACTTACAGCAGCAGTACAGGCGATTAGGAAAAGTCAACTAGTGATTATGTGGGTCAACAGGCATTTAGGAAGGCTAATCGCCTATACTATAGGCGATTAGGGTCATGCGGTATGCAAATCATGAGTTTATAGGCGATTACGTCGTAAGGCATGCAATTCAGGGCTTAACTAGCAATTAGGATCGTAAATGCATGAAGTAAAGGCATTTAGACCCCTATTCGCCTATACTATAGGCGATTAGGGTTTCCCATCAGGCGAATAGCCTCCTAATCGCCTATAGCCCAGCATTTCCGGTTTTTCGCGCGTTTAACACTCCAAATCAAATCCAGCACGTGTGTAAACATCAATTATCAATCAAACAACCTTATCAAACATATTTCAATCAAAATCCTTCGTTTAACCTCGTTCTATCAGCCCTGCATGCAACCATGTATCCCAAAAACAATACACATAGCATGAAACATCACATTAACATGCATAACCGTAACCCTAATGAACAATTACTCAGATCTCACCAACATGCTATCATCATCAATCTGTAACTACCTTAATATTATGTTAACAATCCTTCCTGAATCACAAAAACCCTATCTTTTAATTATAAACACACATACAACATGCATAATAGTTAGAATCCAATTAACAACGATTATTAACGAATTTCAGAAGACATATACGTTTATAAACAGGTCTGGACCATTAGGGATTCAATAAAAACATTATTAAAGATTGCATGAATGAAAACCACACCTTAGATTTATGATAGATTGATGTAATAGGCTTGAAATCTTGTGTTTTGATCCAAAATCGTGTTCCAGAGGTTGTGTGTGTGTTGGGGCGAGTTGTTGGACGACTAGGGTTGTTATAATGAAGTTTAGGAGGTCAAGTATTGTATTTATAGTCGTTTTTAGTCGTCCAGCACGTTATAGGCGAGTACGCAGCAGCATCAGGCGAATAGGGCTCCTAATCGCCTATAGTATAGGCGATTAGGGCCTACTCGCCCCCTGAGGATCCCTACTCGCCTTCCCTATAGGCGATTACAGATGCTAATCGCCTATAGGGTCTGGTTCAGCGTATTTGGCGCGTTAAACTCTGTTTTAACATATGTTAACACACTTTCACATACCGACAAGTCACATAATGATTGTAAACACATAATACTTGCAAACAAACACATTCATACTCGTTCACCAATTCCCGGGACTCGAGACTTGTATGTTCCCTATGCTCTGACGATTCTACGAATCGTCACCCTTTGTACACTTGGTTAAGGACTGACATCTAATGAGCCTCTAGACTGACATCTAATGATCCTCTATACTAAACTAACAGTTCCCGAACCGTAACACGACTCAACTAACCCAGTTAAGTATAATCTACGCGTGACTCGCTAAGGTAGACTTTCATCTAGACAGCGTTGCTAACCAGAATTTGCCGGGTGTCACATCATCCCCACGTTAAAAGAATTTTCGTCCCGAAAATTGCACAAGTACCAAAAGGAATAACAAAAGAAACAGACAAAAGATAGAAACCAAGAGATAGATTTACCCGAGTTGTCACATGAACCCTCAGGTACCGTCGCACAGATTGCACTCTCCGACCAAACCCTCTAGTACCGTTGCACACTACACTTGTCACCACCGAACCCTCAACTATCATCACCGACGTTGTTCTTAGATGTGTGTATGTGTACAAAGAAGATGCAGTGGACGATGTTTTAATGTGAACTTTTTAATTTTTTAAACTTATTTATTTATGTGTTTTTGTAAATAAATGAGGATACTTTGGTCATTTAACATGCCTTTAACGGTGGAAATACATGATAGTTAGGGTTTAGGACCATTACAGTTACAAATGCATACCACAAGGAGCATCTATGTAACTCAAAAGTTTTGAGGACCAAAGATGCAATATGTGCATACCACGAGGACCATCTATGTAATGAACTCGATAATATTATGTGATTAATTAACAAGATTCCTATTTACAGTCTAATGAGATATAGATTAGTTGTATATATCAGGTTAATTGGTTGGAATTTGTATAAAGTTTCCTCTTCATCAATAAAATTTGTGGGAGTTGGCCATAAATATTTCATTTGTTTTATTACCGATTGAGACTTGGATTTTAGTATTTTACGTAGTAATTAAACTAGTCTTGGTTAAGCAACAAAGTGTGGTTATGATATTCGTACAAAAGATGATTATCTAATAATGTTTGACGCTTAAGACAAGGTTTTATTGAATGTAACCCGATCCAAAACATAGGACTGGGGTGTGGAGGGTGGACCTGAAGGGGACGTGTCGAGGTGTTTTCAATGTGGTGGTAGTCTGACAGTATTATACTATTAGCGTTATAATAAGTATGTCTGTGATACATCCGCGAGTAGTTGACTTGATATACATACCACATGGGTGCTAGATATGTCTCCTATTTCTTTTTGGTTGAACGGCTCCTATCTATAACTACTGCACTCTATGGAGAAATTTAATGACAATAAAATTTTAAAATTTTGGTGTTTGATTTTTATAATGAACAAATTACTATAATATATATAAACGATTAAACGGCATCTGGTTTAAAAGAAGAGAAAACCACAAATTATATGTATACAATTTAAGCGGAAAAACTTAGCCCCGCTTACGGCTGTGTGCATATAATTTTGTGAAAATAATGTTAAAAATGACGGACGGTTAATCATGCATCATGTGGTGGCGTTGATAGCCAAAAGACTAGGGGTACATGTACCAATCGGGTTTGTCCCGATTGCTAATTATTATGTTCCTTGTCTCCAAGGCTTGATACAAAACCACTATCGAGCCGAGGGTCTCACTGGAAGCAGCCTCTCTATTCCCATGGGGTAGAGGTAAGGCTGTCTACATCTTACCCTCCTCAGACCCTACCTTAGCTTTTCTATTGGTGGGATTAACTGAGTATGATGATGATGATGAATTTAAGCGGAAAAACATAAATTAAGGATGTCTAGTCTCTAGAGTTGGATAATGTCCTCTATGGTTTTTTTATTAGGTAAAATAGAGACACTGACTATATAACAAAAAAAAAAGTTGCATGTATTTCCGGGTAAATTGAAGTAATAGTAACGGTAATATGAGATTTGAAGCGATTTTTTAGTAAGGATGATTTGATATTTGAATAAGAATGAACTTCCAAATTATCAAAGCTTTTAATATTTTAATCTGATATTCTGCTCTGAATGATTTTGACCTATTATGCTCTAGATGAAAACATAACTCTCATTACAGTTTCATTTAGCGTAAAAAATCACTAGAAATTCGTGTATCACACGAGTTATAATTTTTTATTTATTTATTATTAGGCTAGAAAATTTAATATTATGTGAGGTTGAACAAAAAAATATGAAATGGTTTTTTTAATAAGTGAAAATATAAAAAGAATTAGTTAAGAAAATAAATATTAACTAAATAAGAGATAAACGTGAAATTATGATTAATAATATTATTTCATATGAGAGAAAATTAAGATAATCATAATATTTTTATTTATTATATAGTAAAGAATAAAAGATAAAGATTACAAATCAGTAAATATTGAGTTAATTGTGATTACTATAGGTTTCTCATTACAAGTGTGCATGTAAAGTAGAGTAGTGTATAGTAGACAGGCAACCGATCAGTTCATTACAATTTCAATACATTAGACCCACCGTAGTGGGCGTGAGTTTAGGCGTTATATTACAAAATAAAGCCCCCCACACCGCTACGGGGGGGCTTTATTTTTGAAAAACTGATTTTGGCGTTATACAAATAGCGCTCAACTCATTTTGTTGTGGCCAATACCCACGTGACACGTGGCGGAGAATCAGAAAGGGGCATTATAAATGGGGCTTTATTTTTAAAAGGGGCTTTATAAATAAAGCCCCTACCACTACACTCCTTTTTCACTTTATCTCTCCATGCTGACTCAGCTGCCACGTATAACAATCAGAGAGGGGGACTTTATATATAAAGCCCCCCACTACACATGGTCTTATATTAGATTTTTAAACATTTGACAATTGACACATTGCAATAAGCTCTGAACGTGGGGTTTGTTCAGTTAGATAGGAAGATGGACCCCAAAAGAGCCTTCTTTATGGCTTTAGTGGTTTTGACATGAACTATGTGTAGTTGGGTGTTACACTGTTACCCTTTGGGTTCTAGATATATTATAAGTTAATAACTACCTATAAGTCCTAGTTTTATTAATAGTTGAGTTGGGTATATAAGTGAAGTAGCCGATTTAAGTTGAAGGATAATAAATGTAATTAAGCCTCTTAAGCTAAAAAGTGAATGATTCAAAGTTCTTTGGTTGAAATTCATGTATATGTTTTGTTATATATTCAATTACATGTTTTTTTTTTGAACGATCAACTAAAGTATTGCCGGGTACTCTGTACGCGGCCCCCAATGGCTGAAAGGGGCCCTAGACGGCCTCTAGTTCCTACGGACAGAGCCCTTCGGCCCACCCGTCTCCTGTTCTAGGGAAAACCCGGCCCACAAACCCGCCCGAAGGCACGACGGTAGTGATTTGGTAAAACCTGGAGGGATCAGGAGTCGAACCCATGACCACAAGGGTCAAGGGTCTCTCCATCACTCCCCAACCACCTACCCCACCACAAGGGTGGGGGTATCCATCACATGCCTCCCGTGGGAATCGAACCCGGCTCCCCCAAAGAGAGAACCGACCATTTTACCACTAGGCCACATGATCAGGATCAATTACATGTTTTGATCAAAGATAATATAATTTCTCTACCAAAAGCCATATATTGTATTCATTTTCTTGAGTGAGTCTCATATAATAATAGATATACATATATATACTAAATGTGAATGATTAGGCACAATTGATGATGGTGGGTGGGGATGTATCATCCTTATTATGAATTCATTAGTATACGATAGAGATGTATCATGAACAATGGCTACTTTTTTACCTTTCACTTCACCTTTACATTTAAATTTAACATTAAAAAGGTACTTTGCTAAACTATACCATAAAATACAGAAATTTAATTTCTTTAAATTCATACGAGTCTTGTTATATAGTTTTGGAAAAACATGTTTCAAGAGTTGTTGATTGTAACGGTGAACTTTGAAACACTGCTGATTGGACCGACTCAACATTTTTCATGGACTAAAACAAACTTTGAAATTGATGTTTTTTGTGAAATTTTTTTAGTGAAGTTAGAATATTAACCAAGCACTATAACAGATCATATGTTACCTATATTTCAAGAAAATTTACAGAGAATAGGCATAAACGTAGCAACAACACTTGGGTAGACGCGTCAAACACCCAAAGACACATACCAGCAACACCAAGCCAAGCAAATTACGAAACTGCCCCACGTATCCAAGCTAAATTACGAAACTGTCCAAGTTCCTGTTCATGAAAGTTTGAAAACAAATATATAGGATAATTAACGAGGGGTTAAATGAAGGGGCATTATCTCTGGTAGCTTAGCAACCAACCATACTTTTATGTGGGATAAGTAGTTAATATAGTACCATTGATGCAACTTTCAATTTCCCTCTTCAAACATTTTCCTTTTCAACATGTTTATATTGTGTGTGATCCATCAACATCACATATCAATATGTTGAAGTGCTTTTTATTTATCACTTGGACAATCCAACTTTGAAATTGTAGCATCATCTTTGATTGCACGACGCGGACCTTAGATTGCTAAGCGAGTACGTCAATGGTTTCTTAGATCTTTAACCATATGCTACAAATTTTCATTGATGCTAAAAAGAACAAACTAGACCCCTAATCTTCAATTTTTTTGGGAGCCTTTTATATTTGGAGGCCTACATATAGTGCTTTTCGCCTTTTTGCCTAAAGAAGAAGAGCCAGCCCTTTTGATTATAGTTGTGCATCAAACTTTCATGGTTTGATTTACTAGACATGTGTTCCTACTGTTTGCTTTTGACACATTTGGATCTTTGGCCCCTGAGACAGTACGTTTTCTAAAACGAGTGTAGAAGGTGGTCCACAACGACTCGTAGAGCCCTAAAAACCAAGGGTTTGTATTTAGCAGGATAGGCTTTGCGATTCAAAAGGGGATAGCGGCGCAGCTTGTTGCCCGCTTACCCACCCTCTAAATGTAACTTGTTTTGTCTTGAAATGAAAGAAGTTCTTAATTTAAAAATAATAATAATAATAATAATAATAATTTACTAGATAACCTTTCTCCATTACAACAAAATCAAAATGTCTAGCTTTACCTATATTATCCGAAAACACTACAAGTTTAACTTTACATATATTATTTGAAAACACTAGAAATTGCTTATATATTACTTTTAAAGATATTAATTCATGTATGTGTATACTAGATTATACCCCGGGAGCGTCCCGGGTTGAGAAACTTAATATGATACATCAATTTTACATATGAAATAAACTGATGTATAACTCTAATATTAATATCTAACCTAAAACAAATTAAAAATGTACAACTCCAATGCTAACACCTAACCTAAAAGAATGTAGAACTTTAATGTAACTCTAATATTAACACATATCCTAAAGACTAAACAAATGTACAACTCTAACATACTAATATTGATACCTAACTTAAAACAACGTATAACTTTATTAACCTATTCGGCTCTGGTTGAAAAAAAATTTATATTTACTGATTTAAACATAATTAGTGACTTGTCTATACATGATTAAATATTTACCTGAACACTTTGTGTTTTTTTCCTGTATGAACAAAACCACACAAAAAAATTTCTTCGTTTTTTATATAGCACTATGGTACTCGTTGGAAAGATAATAAAACGCTCGTTAATTTGGTGTAATTTTTTTCTTTAAAAAATCTCGTATATTAAAGATATTAACGTTTAAAAATTATGGGAAGAAACATGAGGGTGAAAAATCCAATTTTGTTTTTAAATTATTTTTTTCCTAAAATATCTCAATGCCACATGGGATGACACATGGCACACTCAAGGAAGAGAATGTCTCTTTAAGTGACATGTCATTAAAATGGCTTTGGTTTATTATATGTATAGATGTTGCATTAAAAAAAATCAGTTTTACAATAATGTATGTGTATATATATTTTTTAGAAAATCGAGGGCCTACGATTATCTTTACCTTGAGGCCTTTAACTACTCTTGTAAATTTCAAACGAACCAACCTAACAAAGACAGAAAAATAGGGGACAAAAATGGTCCACCTAATTACCTAAATGTCTAAAACTAGTGTGTTAAGCTCGAGTGTCATTGAAGTACGGTTTTGAATAAAAGTTGTATCAAAATAAATAAAATTAACCACGTCAAGAGGGTATACTCCAAATTTTATAAAACGTTATATTTGAAAAGAAACAAAATATGTTACGTCGATCAGAAAGCATACATTTGAAAACCGGTATCAACGTCGTTTAATTGGTATCGGTTTGATTTGGTCTAATTTACGTCACAAAAAATTACATTATTTAGAAAACAGTTCAATTTGTTACGATACGATACTCGGTGTAGTCTATGATATAGGAAAAAAGTTTATGTACAATGGTTATATTACCCAAAGTTGTATGAGATAAACCAAATATATAAAGTGTTGTTTTACGTCGATTAAACCATTAATTTATCGACCACGCAATCAATATGTTTTTCTAGACAAAATCTTATTTGTATTTTTTATTATATAACATTCATTTATCAATTCATGTAATACACGAGATTATAACCTAGTTATATATATTATCTTAAAAACAATGGTTGGTGGACTATAATGGACAAAAAAGAGCAAAAGACAAACATGAGAAAAATATACAAAAACTTTATAAAATGTCATTTTTACCCACTTAAGTTCTAACTTTTAAATTTGACCCACTGTATTTTCATTATTTATGTTAAAGGGAAGAAGTTACTCTCACATGGTTATTGTTGTGTATGTTTCGGTATAACGTTTTGATGTAAATTTATTTTTATGTACGATTTCGGTTGGTCTAAGTTTCGCCATACGTGTTGGTATAAATTCGTGTTTCAACTTAAACGATATAAATTCACGTTTCGACATAAGGTTTTTTCTTAAACGAGTCTAATCAAATATAACTAGTATTTACCGGCGCCGCGCGTTGCGGCGGCGCACGACGGATATGCTGGGCGTTTTTTACCCGACGTCGCGGTTTGCGGGGGCGTCACAATGTGTCGAACAAGTAGCAAATAATCAACCGATTACCCGCCGCGCGTTGGGGCGGCATAGAAACGTACATTAAACCGACATTATATTGTGAAACGGAAACGTATTATATTTGATCGACTTGCTGACGCCGCGCTACCACCGATGTCGTGGCGTGGGAAACCAAGAAAACATACTCAAACAACCGAAAACCGTAAACGCGAACAGTAACCGGCTATACGGTAAACCCGGTGACGAAACAGTGTCTGACAACCATAGGACAACGGTAGTGAGTTGGATGACATTGACTCGAGGCGCGTTGCGGCGGCGCGCGACGGATTGAACCGTATTGGCCGGTGCAACCGATAATAAACAAAATAAATGTAGGGGGACTGAAGTTACAATTTATTAAATGTGAGGGACTGAAGTTGTCATATGCTAAAACTTAGAAAATAAATGTGAGGGACTGAAGTTGTCATATGCTAAAACATAGAAAATAAATGTGAGAGGCGCGTTGCGGCGGCGCGCGACGGATTGAACCGTATTGGCCGGTGCAACCGATAATAAACAAAATAAATGTAGGGGGACTGAAGTTGCAATTTATTAAATGTGAGGGACTGAAGTTGTCATATGCTAAAACTTAGAAAATAAATGTGAGGGACTGAAGTTGCAATTACCAAAAAGTTAGAGGGGTGGCAATGAAACTATGCCACCGACTTTAGTTTTTAAGATATATATAATATGCTTTCATTCTTATTTTTACGTACGATATTGGTTGGTCTACGTTTTTGACGTGAATTTTGTTCGGAAACAATTTGGCTCAAATATAAAACGTATTCGACGGTAAAAAACCGAGTTAGCTATTTTTCTGACGTAAACTATGTTCGGAAACAAACGAGTCGGCTTAAATATAAAATATTATAAAATCGAGTTACTATATATTTTCATTATTTCATATGGTTAACACATCACATGATGTGCCGCCATTGCCAAAACGCTCAACCTATAGCAACCATCTAGTGATAATGATATAGTATAGAACTATAGATCATATAAATATTTTTATTATAAATCTGATTTGATATTTCCCACGTATAATATCTATTAATCTATTAATATATATAAAAGAATTGAACATTGCTGACGTGGCGTACAATGATGCCTTCAACCTCTCCATGAAACTGCCACGTGACATCATAATTGAAAGATTTTAGTGTTTTTGAATTATTTCCTTTTTTAATTAAATTGAGTTATTTTAGGAAAAAAGAATTTAAAAATAAATTTAAAATTTTCTCTCTCATGTTTTCTCCCATAATTTTTAAACGTTTATATATTTTATATACGAGATTTTTTAAAGAAAAAAATTACACCAAATTAACGAGCGTTTTATTATCTTTCCAACGAGTACCATAGTGCTATATAAAAAACGGAGAAAAAATCGACTATTTTTTGTGGGGTTTCGTTCATACAGGAAAAAAACACACAAAGTGTTCATGTTATTCATTAATCATGTTTTTTCTTTTGAACTAGGTTCTTATCTACGATTTTGAAAATCAGCCCAATCGCCATGTTATCATTGAAATTTTACTAGGTATACATCATCAAGAGAAGCTAGGAGAAAGAATCGCGCAACACTGCAACACATGGTGTCACCTTATTTTTTTATTTATTTAATTACAAGAGTAATAATTATTACTATTAGTATTAGTATTATTAGAATGGTTATATTTTTCAACCCTGGGACGCTCCCGGGAAGAATTGATAGTTACTGACGTGGCGTTCAATGGTGGCCTCAACCATCTCTTGATTATGCCACGTGGCATAATGAGATGCAATGGTTACAACTTCCAACTTAAGCGTTTGTTTAGTTGATTAGGTTAGGAATTATAAGAGCCATTAGAATGTGAGAAATTAGAGAGATGTGATGAGTTTTTGAATACTTGCAGCTTACATAAGTGATTCTTTACATGATTACTGATTAGGTTTTAGATTAGAGAATATGAGTTATTACTGATTAGAATACTATGAACATGCAATGATTGAGAGATTTTGCGGTTAGTTAATTTGAGCCATTTGCAATAGATTATCACGTAAAATTAGATTTTTCAACCCCGGGACCCTCCCGGGATAATCAGCTAGTTTATAAATAAAATAGTACTAATTTATATTGTATTAACTTACAAATGGATTTATACATCATGTTGTACTTCATGCTTATCAGCTATATATGTGCAAAAGCATTGTACTCTTTGGTTTAGTACTTTAGTTAGTTATACTGCACTTTGTTTTATTGCTATCTTTAAATTTTTTTCAAGTTTCAACCTCCAATAGTTTTACATCTTTTATGATTTAATCTTAACAGTTTTTTAGTTTTAAATTTGGTCCCTATACTTTTCATCTTTTACAACTTTTTTGTTTTACGATTTGGTCTAAGTTTTGCAAGTTAATACGCCGCAACGTACACATTTGGTTCAATGTGTGTCGCAACATGCGGGTCCTAGATTGATTTAATTATTGTTTTCTATGTTTTACGTTTCACCTAAACGGTTTAACGTTTTTGCGCATACTTTTCTTTCCGTCCAATCAATTTATTTATTTTTTGTTTATTTTTTGTATCTTTACACGAGCTTTTCCAATATTAGTAGTAGGGCTGTTCAAAACGCGCGGCGCTCATTCGGAATTTGCTCGGAAATTGCTCGTTCGATTTTCCGCTCGGTTGTAAACGAGCCGATCGGCTCAGTTCGGGTTGTAAACGAACCAAGCACGAGCAAAGGTCCGCTCGGCTCGATATAATTTTATTAATTTATTATATATATATAATTATGTATATACACATTAATTACATTTATATTTTTAGTTTTATACATGCCAGTCTATTGGGTTTGACTCAATATATGCATGTATACAATTATATTTATAGTTATTGGCTTAGTCAACCCAATGATAACTTAACACTAAGTTTAATTGTAAAACCCTAAGTCGTGAAAAAATATTTTTGACTTCATATTCCCATTAGTTGTCCACCATCAATCATCTCCAGCTATCAACCTACGGCACAATTGTTATTTATTGTATGCTCATCACCTTACTGGCCTCAACTAGAGCCTCATTCTCGAACGGTCGAACCTCAATCATCACTATGCAGTGAGAATATTAAAGGAAACATCCCAAATTTATTGTTGTCCGAACACACTCGCCGCTCGTCGCTCGCTCGAAAAAATGTGCGCTCGAACAATGCTCGCTCGGTTTCCCGGTCGATTGTAAACGAGCCGATCGGCTCGGTTCGGTTTATAAATGAGCCAAGCACGAGTAAAGGTCCGCTCGGTTCGCTCTCCGGTCCAACGTGAGAGACTTAATTCTAGTTATTATTATTATTATTATTTATTATTTATTCAACGAGTATTAGATATTTACTAAAAAAGGTTGATAAAGATGATCCAAACCAGATAGGAGGGAGGGACACGTAACTCTTAATGAAGAAAGAGTGTTTGTTGTGGACCTCACTACCAGAAACCGTTGTATCTATATCTATATATATATATATATATCTACTACACAGTGACACACACAAATCACTCCCAAATTCATAAACCTTACAAATTCCTTCCCTCCCAATTTCAAGGTCCGTTCTCTTATTATTATTATTATTATTATTATTATTATTATTATTATTATTATTATTATTATTATTATTATCTGATTGTTGTATTTAGAGGTGTATTTTAGGGTTTGATTTTGTATTAGGATGTTGAATCCTTTTTAGCTACCTTACTTATTCCGTATTTAGGTTTTATAATAATAATAATAATAATAATAATAATAATAATAATAATAATAATAATAATACTGACCTATTTTGTTTGTGCCTAAAGCAAAAATGTATGTTAATATTATTAATCGGTTCGTCTTTTAATGAAATTAGTAATGATTTGGATGAGGATGAAATCAGTCTGGAATGAATGAATGATCTGTGCTCTTACACAAGAACACAATGGAAACTATGGCAGTATATATGATATTGTTATATACTTATATGTACAACTTGTATACGGTTCGTATACGTTCACGTCACATGACAAGCTGAGATTAATTCCCTGATATGTATCCGGCACGTAATGGTGTGTGTATACGCGTTGTATACATTCACATCACAAGACAATGCTGAGATTCCCTGACATGTATACGATCCGTATTGGTGTGTATACGGATTGTATAGCTGATTTTCCCTTGAAAACAAGACTTGTATAAATGTATACAGGTAGTATAAGAGGGTTGTATACATGTATACGGGTCGTACAAGGCATTCCTTGACATCTTATATGGCTCGTATACTCCTATACAAAGTTGTATACATGTCAGGGTGTCAAAATAGTTTTAAGGAGTGTGAATAGCTTGAGCCTAGAAATATCTTGAAGCATACTCTCTGATATTGAACATTTGCCAAGGTTGCAGAAGGCGCTAGGCGGGCGGTGAGGTCCAGCCTAGGGACCAGTCGGGACTAGGCGAAAATTAGGCGGAATTAGGCGTTTTGGTATTTTATACGTATTTTATATATACACACAGATTTAGGTGTTTTTTGAAAATATATTAAGATATATACACATAACACTAAGAATTAAGAAATACTTAGAAATTTAATAAAAAAAATTAAAAAAAATAAAAAATACGGCCGCCTAGGCCCGCCCAGACTCCGCCTAATCCCCATTTCGCCTAATTCATCGCCTAGGGTGAAATTCCTATGAAGACCTCCGCCTAGCGCCTAGGGCGCCTTCTGCAACAGTGACATTTGCCCTGGCATTTATGGGACTGCGGTGACATGACATGATGCATTGTTTGAAAAGCGAAAACCTTTTGAAATGTTTCGAGTTACGGGTCCACTGAAATTCATGAAGGTTTTAATGTTTTGAACAAGCCTTCAGGGGAAGTTTCATTGCTTGTGGCTTTGATCATTTTGGATTGCCTCAATTTTAGAGAATTTTGCTGTTTTCTTTTGTTTAACTGAATGTTGATCACAGTGAAAACAGTGATTAAGAACTTTTGGTTTTTCGTCAAACCTTGCATAAGTGTTATTTGTTGAAGTTTGAGATAGGGTGTGAACCATCTCAGACACTCGTGAGCAACTCGAGGTTGGCTTGCTAGAAGCTCGAATCAAGCTGAGTTTAAATGAGCTGAGCTTGACTCGGCTTGTTTACACCTTAGTTTGAAATGGAACCTTCTCTTGGTGGAACTGGAACAAACATATATCTTTTATTGGTATGATATGCTATTTAAATGTTTACTTTTTAATGTGATGAAATGTATACCTTTTCAGTCTTTCAGATGATTGGTAAACTTTAAAGATGTCGATGGGATCTGCTGAAAATATGGCTACACTAAGCAGTGATCTATTTTATGACATACTAAAACGGCTAGATGGTGCAACCCTAGCAAGTGCGTCATGTGCATGTGCAGCATTTAGTTCAATGTCAAAAGAAGAAAGATTATGGCAAAATGTGTGTTCTTCAATGTGGCCTTCAACAAAACGGGACGATGTTAAAAGTCTGATATCACAAATCGGGGGGTTTAAAAAGTTTTACGCAGATTGTTTCCCGCTTATTGTAAACAAGAACGTTTCTGAGTTTACATGGAGTGATTATCCTGAGTATACTGAAGAACTTACTGAAGCCGAGTATTATGGTGATTTTGATTTTCAAAATGTTTCACCTTCTGATTTTGTGTTCATAGTGGATATTCTATATAAAGATAAAACAATTTGCTCGAAAGTTATATGGGGTATACCGAATGCTAATGGTTTTAATGGTTGGTTTTCTAATTGCCCGTTTCGGATTGATCTTTTTTCCTTTTCGGGTCAAGGAGATGATCACACAGGTAACACTTTTTTTGCGTCTTTTTTATGCGGTAAATAGTTTATGATTAACTGTAATTACGTAAACTTCTTGTTATTATATGACGATAGATTCTGTTAAATGACACTATACAGGACATAGTAAGCATTCTTTAGCACAGGTTAGGCTGCATTGACCCGTTTTTAGCACAGGTTAGACTGCATTGACCCGTTTAACTCATTCTACCATTTTGACTTGTTTCACCCTCAGTTAATTTTCTAGATTTGACTCGTTTCACTTGTTATCAATAAGCACAACCCAGATTGACCTGTTTCCACATTAGTGGGTTGAAATTGCCACCTCTGCTTGTAGACATGCATATATAAAAATGTAAACTACATGATTATCATCTTTGTAATAATTATTCTGTAAAAATTCTGAACGGGTCCAAACGGTTTGGTTGGTTTTCGTTGACACATTGGGTGATTCTTAAATCGTACGACCTGTTTGACCCTTTGATTTAGGTTAAAGTTCAAATTCCACCTATTTGACCCGTTATAAGATACAACACAAATTGACCTATATTCATATTATTAGGTAGAAATTGCTCATAGTTACCAACAATTGTCAATTGATCACACATGATATTAGTAAATGTATATCACATTACTTAGAGGCCTAGAGGTTCTTGTGTTCATTTGGGAAAGACCGGTAGTGGCAAAATGGGCGGGTTGGGTAATGAGTCGAAACATGTAATTTTATGATAGCGGTCAAAACGGGCCAAGCCGCTATGGATTGACCTGATCCTCCAATAACATCATGTTCAAATTTTATTTTTATTTTTATAAAATAGTTTGGTGTAGAAATATGATTACAAAAACATATCTTTGGAGTGATAATCTAATTTTTTGAATAGATCAATTTAGTCAAAATGTCAAATATAACATAATAACATAAACCTTAATCAACCTGTCCATAAGTAACTGGGTCGAAATGTCACCTCTAGTTGCGACCATCATCCATGCGTTTCTAGTTTTTGCCTGTTTTCTGACTACTTACTAGCAAAGTTAATGAATTATTCTTGACATTAAATTTAAATATCAGTTCTTCATATTTCTAGCGGCCTTAATTCAACAAATTTGTGCAGGTGGTGTCACTCTTTCCGTAGATGATGGTATACCTCTCGTAACCTCCATGGAAAGAGAGAGAAAAGACGGGAAACTTTGGCAAGAACTTCGTGATGGGATCAGGTTATACGACACAATTTTTTTCTTTTTCAAAATTAAAAAAGCACAATATTCGGCCCAGATGTGTATGCTTATACAAAATTGTATAATTTGATAACTGCATTCTGGGCATTATTTAAATTTCTGATTGTTGCGTTTCTGGGTCTAACAACAGGCTGAGCTGGATAGTGGTGAACAGAAAAGCCAAAAAAGCAGCCAATTTATCTAGTTGGAGCCCATTGGGCGGTCAAAGACATTGGCCCACAGAAAAAGACTTTTTGCTTCGCTTCGGATCTATCCTCCCAGCTGAAGACATTCTTCCTTGCCAAATGGTCGAGTGCATCCTCGCCATGAAGTTTCAGGTAAAGGTGGCTAGATGAGTGGGTTGGGATTGGCTCAACATGTCATTATTAAAAGAAAAGGTCAAATGGGTCAGGGTAAGGGTCAGATTGATCTGTGCATATGTTAGAAGAATTTTGAAATATGGTATATTTACTAAAAGTAGTAATTTGTAGCATCATAATTATTAAACTAATTACATCGACATTTTCACTACTCATTAAATACTTACCGGAGGCGGTGCGGTTTTTGGCTCGGGTTCAACGAGTAGTGCACAACAACTTTTCAACCCCCCAAGGGCGGGGTTTTGTTTTTAGCAGATTGAGATTTTCTATTCAAAAAGGGGTGGCGGCGCAGCTTGTTGCCCGCCTACCTACCATCCTTATGTAATTTACCCTTTTCTGTCAATGAAAATCAACTAAAACGAAAAAAAAAAAAATTATTATTCTTGATACTTACAAGTTACAACCTTTCCTAGATCGATTTTGTTTCAAATAAATAGATTATTATTATTATTATTATTATATTATTATTATTATATTATATTATTATTATTATTATTATTATTATTATTTCTATTGCATTTATAGAATTCAAAGAAAAAGAGAGAAGTGATGACGGGACCGTTCCGACCCCATTTTGACCTGTAAATAGCTACGGGTTATTTTGGTTTTAGCCTATTTGCAGGGGCAGACATAGGGAAGAAGCAGCGGTCGCGGACGTTGTGGCTCAACTTCGCGCGCGTAGTGGAAAATTTGTTTTTTTTTTTACGAAAATTGGAAAACGTTGCTACTCAAATGAAAAACGTTACTACTGATTTTGTGGCCTAGATTCGCCACTGCCTATTTGGACCCATTTGGATATGTTCTTTCACCCAAACAAACCCATAAGATTGACAAAATTAAATGCTAGTTTTCGATTTATATTTGGAATTCATAATAACGGATAACCGAACACAAATTTTATAAAATATACTATATATTATAATAATTTGTAGCATCATTAGTAATAATTCCTATTTATCAAGTATAATTCGACATCGTTAGATTTCATTTAAAAATCAACAAGAATTAAAAGAAAAAAAAGGAGGAAAGTGTTGATGCTGTCACTCAACCAAACCTGTCTATACTATCATTGATCTTACAAGTCCTATTTTAAACAGCCAACCCATTTGCAGGTAACCGAGGCGAGTGAGGTACAGACGAGCCTTAAACTAACGGAGCTGTGCATGCAGTTGGGTGACATGGAAGGCGCACATGTAAATGGAAGAAACAGTCTGTTTGTGCTAAATGAAGCCTTGAATTGTAATAGAAGCAAGAATTATAATTTGGCACTGGAATCTTGTCATTTATATTCAAAAGTGCAAAGTGAAATTAAGGAAGAAAAAATGAGATATGAAAACAGGTTGGATAAGCTCTGGATTTTAGGTGGCATAACTGCTTTTGTCACATTAGGTTGTTACTTTATGTAAAATTTTGTGCTGTAAATTTATGTGTGTTAATAAAATGTAAAAAGTCCATTAAGTCAAAATTAGATGGTCATTACAAGCTTTAGTCATGCCTTTTTGCTTTTATTATTTTGCCTGGAACAGTGTCAAATATACTTCCCAGTGGACAAGTCTGAAAATTCAGACATATCCCATGAGTTGATTTCATGCGTTGTCCGTGGCCTCAGACCCATCCGGATCAATTGTGGCCACGGACCCATCCGGATCCATTGGTGTGGACCGTTGTGGTTCGAGGAAAAATATAAGTTTTTAAGGTGGAGGCCTGAAAACAAACACATGTCCATTGTTGCGGGGCCCAGTGGCGAATCTTGACCCGAAACTTCAGGGGGTCGAAAATCACTAGTTTTAGGGGGTCGAAACTTTATATACCAAAAACTTTCTATACGAATACTATATAATCGGAACTTCTGAACGAAAATTCGAGGGGGTCGGCCGCCCCTTAAAACGATCGCCCTGATTGTTGGAGATGCTATTAATTCCTTTGGTTTTTATGAAAATTCACTTACACCATTAATTAAAGTTTGGTAAATAACAACAAACTAGATCAATTGGGTTGGTGGATCATAGGTGACAGTTTGATATTTCAGTTTGATGAAAACTTGAAATTGTTAGTTTGTATTAAAATAGTAAAGATGGTCAATAATATAACACAAATACATATATCTAACTGCATATTTCAATAATCAAAACAAAATAAATAGTGTTGAACAATCAGTTCAGTTTACAAGGTCTATTCCAAGTTTCAACCTTTTGTGCCAATAGTTAAATTGTCAACGCTGAATAGTATAGAGCTCAAACAAGCGAGCACTCATTGTCTGGATGGTGGACAAACTTCATTGAGGACAACACGAGTCTCTATAGTTTTAACACCTTACTCGACGCCTGTTGTGCACAAAAATGTTGGATTGACAGGGTTTCAATGCCATTGACATTTTTTATGTGTTTTAGCTATGATCTACACGTGTCTATCCATTAAAAGTTTTAAAAATTAAAACAACGAGCAAGAAAATATGGAGTGGCTTTTGTTTCACCTATGTGATCAAAGGTTCAATCCCCACTTCCAACATTTATGGTTTGGTATCCGGGTGAAGATCGAATACGGGTGGCGCCGGTTCGAATCTGACGGCGGCGAGGTTTTACCGAGTTCTATAACACTGTCGTGCCTTCGGGCGGGTGAGGCTCGGGTTTCCGCGCATCAGGAGAAGGCGGGGGCTGCTGAAGGTCGAGTGGTCGATTCTTAGGCACGGCGCCCCGCAAGAGTGGTTGTCGCACAATTGTTCGACGATAAAAAAAAAAGCAAGAAAATATGGAAGCACAATAGGCCAGGCCGGCAAGTACACTTTTTTAGGGGCTTGCACACATGCACAGTTGTTTATTTGATGTAACATTTGATTAAATCAAATTAATTTGAAAGGAAAATTGCTTCTATATTTTTATATTCTATATTCTATTGGTGTTGTATTTAATAAGTAGGGACAAATTGAGTAGATTCTTTGACAAAATTTTCTAAAATATTGTCTTGAATGTTCTTTCACTTGATAATAACATATACGGCCTATATCCTTCAATTTTATGAATTATTGTAATAGTCAGCTATCATGAACTTTAAATATGATATTGAAGGAGATGTAGTATTTTAGCACAAATCAAACATTTTTAATACGTAATAAATAAAAATATTGACTGTTTTTACAAATAGTTATTATGTTTAATATGAATAGGAATTTTTATGATTACGTTCTATGTGAGTTTCTAACATGTTTATGTATTTTATTCTTCATGGATAGCCAAGGATGCCATGTATGTGCATAGTATTGTGTTTGGGATTTGCTTATTTAACTTTGAAAGTGATTTTGTCAAAAATGCTTATTGACTTAAGGTTTTTTGAAAATGGGTTTTTAAAAACGTGTTTGGATTAGCTTTTATGGTGAGAAAAGTCAATAAATTGTCTTTTAAAAAGTGTTTGGTTTAGCTTATTAGACTATGAGGTGTGGGAGATGATCATCTTAGAAAAACTACCCGTCACGTCAGCAAAAAATGCCCCCCCCCTCAAAATACGACAAGATGAGGACTACCCAAGGGTGTGGGTAGAGGTGTACAAAACCGGGGTTTTTGAATACCCGGGTTCGGTTACATACCCGGGTTCGGGTATGACCGGGTAGGGTATAACCGGGTATTACGAAATAATCGGGTCGGGTTCGGATGGTCTTCATTAGGTAGTCATCCACTCCTATTGCTCCAACTTTTTTATTCTAAATTAATTAAACTATGTAATTAAAATAAATAATACACCTAAAATTAAAAAAAAGTACATAACATTAAAATATAAGTAGAGATTACAAATTAAAAGAAAAAATGACACCTAAAATTAAAAAAATACCGAAATAACAAAAAAAAAAATGAAACTTAGAAAAAACATCTAGCTATATTTTTAATGATGTCTTCTTACAATTTGTCAATAACCTGATGCCTCTATTTGGGGAAGGAGCTTGTGTTGATCGCCAAAACTTTCGCCTCCTCGATTGCGTTGGAGGAGGATTGTTGGTAATTCGAAAACAAGGACGGAACCTCCGTCCGATAGCATCCGCTAAAACCCACATGGATGTTCGCGTTTTGTTTGGGGGTTTGGTTCAGGGTGTTCAGGTTATTTTGATTGAATTGATTGAACGGGTTGAAAGGATCTGTGTTTTAAAAAATTATATATATGGAGAGAAATGAGAAGATGTTTTTAAATATATGTGAAGATTTGAGAGGTTTTTTAAAAAAAATGTAACGTGTAATTTAAAGGGAAAAGGTGAACTTTTTTAACTAACGGTCATATACTCGTTACCTGGCCCCACCATCATCACAAACCAATCACAATGCTCCGTGTTCAACGTCTGGATTTGGTTGATCAAGCCGGAGTGGGACGTCGGGGGCAATGTACGACGCACCAAGACGGTGAGGCCGAAGCCGACCCCCACACCTCATAGTCTTAGTGTAAAATGACCAAAAGTCAAAAGCCAAGATTTGCGACTTCTTGAAAACAACTTTTCCACCCTTACTGAAAATCCAAAACCAAAAGTGCTTTTGGTTTACACAAACAACTTATTGAGTTGTTGACTTTTTAGAGAAGTTAACAAGTCAGTAAAGTTTTTTGAAACTCAATCCCAAACACCCAGCGAGTCTATCTATAAGGGTGCGTTTGGTTCGCGAAATTGTTTGGAATTGGAATTTGTGAAGGAATTGAAATTTGAATGAATTGGATTTGGAATTTAAACATTCCAAAAGGAATTGGAAATTGTTGGAATTGGAATCTCAAATCCTATATTATTGTGTTTTGGTTGGTTAATAAATTGGAATATATCACCCTTGCCCCCACGACCCGCATCGTTGTGACTCGTACCGGCCCGAACTGTTTCGGTCTGAAACGGTACCGGTCGAAACTAGTTCGGTCCGAAACGGTACCGGTCGAAACTGGTATGGTCCGAAACGGTACCGGTCGAAACTGGTACAGTACGAAATGGTTCGGGTCGAAACTGGTACGGTCTGAATTGGTTCGGATCTAAGCGGTTCGCGTTGAAATGGTACGGTTCGAATCGGTTCGGGTCAAAATGATGTCAACCATTCAAAGATTCCAATAAATTGACTTGAATTCCTTCTAATATTGAAAGGATTTTGAATTCCCTTAGTTAAAAGAATTTGAAGGAATTCATACCAAATTCCAATTCCAATTCCTTTGTCAACCAAACACACAAGATTGGAATTGAAATTCTAATTTCAACAGATTTAATGAACCAAACACCTAAAGAGTTGGAATTCAAATTCCAATTCCATTGAATTCTGTTCAATTCATGCGAATCAAACGCACCCTTAGTATTTTTTTGTTAGTGTTCATGGGGACAAGTGCCCACGGATGGAAACGTATTGATTTCTTTGAGTTATTTTTTTTCCTTTCTTTCTATTTAAGTTATGCAAAATAGGGTGATGATCATTTCAGGAGAATAAATTATTGCGCGAATAAAAAGAAAAACTATAAATCATTTATTTTTCTAATTTACGTTTCATAATTTATAAAATTTGTATTTCTTACGTTTGCGTGTGTTTATACATAAAGAAAATCCATCAAACTAGATATGTTTTTATATTTTTAGTTTTTCATACACATAGCCTACAGCCTACATAAGTGTAAATTTAGCCAAGTATGTGTAAGTTAAAAAAAAATGAAATTTTCTCATTTGTTTTTTTTTTTTTTGAATTCTAGAGTGAAAAACAATAAATATATTACATATATGACGTTTTCTTTTTATTTTTTGATCTTTTAAGTATGAACAATTGAACAATTTATTTTGTTCAGCGTGTTCTTGCAATATATATTGTTCTAGATAGAGCACTTCCCATAGCAAATAAATATAAAACGTAGAAGACTACGATATAAAAACTATAAAGATTGATGTATTGCTTTGGAAAAAGAAACATTTTGTGAAAAAGAGACGTGGTGAGGATATGTTAAAATTTAAAGGGGAATTGGATTTTAACAATCCAAACTTTTCCTCATTAGCCGACAATAATCTGTATTTAAGAAATTCCCTACAACAATCCCAACTTTCAAGGTATTGGCCGACAATGAACTTTTTAACTTTCAAGCTCTTCCAGTTTTGAGAATGGATTACTTTTCAGTTAACAAAAGTTCATTGTCGGCCAATACTTTGAAAGTTGAGACTATTGTAGGAAATTTCTTAAGTACGGATTATTGTCGGCCAATGAGGCAAAGTTTGGATTATTAAAATCCAATTTCCCAAATTTAAATTAATTGATGTATTATGGAAATGATTAACCATGTATATATATAGTTTATAAACTTAGTGTATGTTCCATTCACTTGTTATTATAGATTTACATGATATTGTTTTATTTTTTTTGATAAATGATGTTGTTTGTATTATTAACAACCACTAAAACAGCCATAATTTTGTGTATGAAATATGACTTTTGTTAGTCAACGAGAATATAAAGTTTCATTCTTTTAAGCAGGGAATTCTTCTATGACACTTCATCTTTAATTAAATAAATACAAACAATATGTCGAATCATCATAATCTGTATATGTTTAATGGAACAAGATTGGCATGGTTTATCTTTTATTCGCATTTTTTGAGAAATAAAATAAACTATGAATTTTTCATCATCTTTTGGTTTTGTTAAATACTCCATAAGTTATAAAAAGTAGCAACTAAAAGAAGAGTTATTAATTAGATCACCCTGTGACCAACAGATCTGTTTGTCTTTGGTTAGGAGAGGGGGAAACATGCTTGCGTGGACCTCACAAGGGTATCTCCTTTGGTTGGGTTAAGGGAAACAGGGTTTGTAGTTGGGCAAGCATCGAGAAAGGCGGAATCGAAGAAAGTAGATAAGCATGCTAAGGCTTGTGCAGAGAACCAACATGTCTTTATCCCTTTGGCCTTTGACACCTTTGGCTCCCTAGCGCCAGAAGCTATTCGTTTCTTGACCAGGGTCCAACGGGTCGTCCACAACAATAGTTCATCTCCAGTGGGTCAAGGATTTGTCTTTGGTACACTAGGGTTCGCTATTCAAAAAGGGGTGGCGACGCAGCTTGTTGCCCGTCTATCTTCTATTGTGATGTAACTTTCGTATTTTGTTTTAATGAAGGGAAATTTCCATGTTTTACATCATAGCATAGTATGATCATATTTATGTTTCTTTGGGTAAAGAAAATCAGAAAATGGAGTATGGTCTATAATAACTGAAAATTATTATAGAAGAATGAAATCAGTCTCCTCTTTGTCTTAAATTCTTAATTCATAGGCTTCGATAATGTTTTTGCTTGTGTTTTGAACTATTGATCATGTTGTATTAGAGATTTGAATGATTGTTTGTTCTATTTGATTTTATGCGAAAAATAAAGAAGTTATTAATTGTGATTGATTATCAAAATGAAAAGTTACATATATGTATGTATTACCACAATATTCATGTGAAATAATAATATTTTTATTTGAAGTACAATACTTGACCCATTTGTACTAGGGGTGTAAATGACACGTAGCGGCTCGAGAGCTACCTGGGATCGGCTCGGTAAAAAGCCCGAACGAGCCGAGCCTTAACGAGCTCGAGCCCGAGCCCGAGCCTAAAATATGGCTTATTTAGTTATCGAGCCCGAGCTCGAGCCCTAGATACAAAGCTCGATTGGGCTCGCGAGCCTAAACGAGCCTAAACATAATTATAAGTTATTTATATATCTCTTATAATTTATAGCCCATATCTTCAAAGTCCAAGTCCTTATTTCATAGGTCCGTTTAATAACACTCGCGAGCCGAGCTTTTGCGATCTCGAGCCGAGCTTTGAGCTCGTTTGAGATTGTTCTCAAATCACCTCGAGCCGAGCCGAGCTCGAGCTTTTGATTTTGCTAGCGAGCCGAGCTCGAGCTCAAGATTGTAGGGTCAAACCGAGCCGAGCTCGAGCTCGAGCTTCATAAAACCATAACGAGCCAAGCTCGAGCCTAGTTAGACTCGGGCTCGGCTCGTTTACACCCCTAATTTGTACCATTATTTTTTAGTGCACAAGTTTGTTTGTTTATTTGTTGATCTTAGAAGTTTTTATAAGTACAAAATATGTTAAGTTCGTATAGTAAAAAACATGTATGAGGACCGATTTATGGATTTACTGTTGGAAAGTTTAGAAGGTGAATGGAGTTTTAAGTAAATGAAATTATAATTTAGTGAAATTATAATTATTGAGGAAAAACTCTTTAATAGAGTTAATTCATTTGTGACACTTTATTATAGTTTTAAAACTAAAATTAAGTGTATAACTCTTCATGTGGTGAATTGAAGAAACACTTATGATACTTGATTATAGTTTTAAAACTAACATTAAGTGTCTAAGTATGTTAGACTCTTCATTCCCCATTGCCTCTTGTATATATTAGAGACTTGTGTGTCATATATGATATATGGGAAAATACACATAAGAATGTACATGAGCAATATTCACTAAGAAACTCTTGCAACACTCATGATTCTAGAGTAGCAACCAAGTATCAATTATTTTTCAGGCAAGTGGGATAGTCCGGCAGTGCACCATCGTCACTGTTTCGAACCGGTGTACCCTGGGAACAGACGACGAATCTGTTTAAGGGAATTGTGTCAAACACAAGCCCGGTTCCTTTTTTCTTTGATTTCGTTTTTCTGTTTTCAGTTCATTGCAGAAAGTACAAGGACTTGGAAACATGTGAGGTTCATGTATGAAAGGCATTGCGACGATTATTATGTAAGTTTTCCAACAAACTTAAACAGATTAGTAAAACAGACTTTCGTGTAGATTGGGAACCAATCTTTAAACCTTCTTCTTAAGGACTTTTTTGGTTCGCGAAAGTTTGTAAATATATTTTTCTTTTGAAATATGTTGTGGTACATCGAATCGGATTAAATTTGTGATTGGAGTGAAATCTTTAATCCGAATATTCATGGTTTTTCGGGTTCATGGGTTTTGTATCGTGTATAGATAAACCGGATTATTAACATATATTTAGACGGTTTTGAAATACTAAAATTCTACTGAGAGTATTAGAAAAGTCATAATATTTGTAAACCCATGAAAAACATTTGATAATGTTTTCTTTCTAAGCATATTAGAAAGATAATTTCAATGTATTTGAAATGTTTACATTTTCTAATAAGAGTATTGGAAAATTAAAAGGTTTCGAAATAGAAGGTTTTGAAACATGTATTTCTAACAAGCGTGTTAGAATCGACGACGTTGAAAGAATAACGTGTCATGGAAAATTTCTAATAAGCGTATTAGAAATAATTATTTACAAAATCAAAAGTTTAATCTTTAAACTTGTATATTGATTTTCTAACAAGCGTGTTGGAAATTGATGATTTTGTAAAGGCAAATAAGATGTTTATATTTCTAACGAATGTGTTAGAAAAGATTATTGTACAAAATACACAAACGGGTTAGAAATGATTATTTTGGAAAATAATCAACATTGAACCAGTTTGGTTAAAATTCGACGGTTTCAAACGAGCGAGTTTGAAACGGGTATATTTTGGAAAATCCGAAGTTAATACCATTTAGATGGTTTAATTTTCTAACGAGCGTGTTAGAAATGGTTTATTTTATATAAACCAATAAGGTCTAAAATGATTGTCATAATCATGTATTTCTAACAAACATGTTAGAAACGGTTGAGAATATCAATGATATTTAAAACGATTTTGGATAATCATTTATTTTTAACGTGTAATCGTTTGTATTCTAACAAGTATGTTAGAAATGGTTAATTTTGTAACCGTATATGTTTATATGGTACACGTATAGTTTCTAATGAGCGAATTAGAAATGGCTAATAATGAAAACCATGTACTCTAACTAGTTAGTTATGAATGGTTTAAATAATAAAACTATATTAGAGTTTATGGTTTTGATTTGTAATCAAAACATAAATATGTATAGTTTATGGAAAATACTTGTAAAAGTAGAAATGTGTTGTATGAGTAAAACGTGTCTTTTACAAAGTATATATGGTTTGATACTTGTATAAGAAGTATGATGACTTGAACCATATAATAGTCTAGAGAGACTATTTAGTGTAAAACAACTTGATGTTGTTTTGGATATATTTACTTGTTCGACTACTTGTGAGTAGCTAAAGTATAAACAACTTTGTTGTTTTGAACAGTGTATTGAGGGAGTACCTCGAAACATGCCACGAGACGATATAATTGGTATTATTTTGTCGAACGATAAAGTGTTGAAGAGAATAACACTTTGAGATTTGATGTTTATATATCTTTATATGAATCCGTTTAAATATATATGTAATATGTTATATATATTTTGGATTATATTGAAATTATAATTTGGAATCTTAATGTGGTGGATAAAGAGTAAACTCTTGGAGAGAGTTTCATGTTTTCTAATAAAGTTTTTATGTTACTTTATTAAAGCTTTTATGTCAATTTATTAGAGACTTAATTGTATAAATAAAGCCTCTAATTAAGTGACTAAGAAGAAAAAAAACTCTTCATATATTCCCATTAAGATAATCATGATCAATGTGGCAAGTGTATTGAAGTTAAATACACGAAAACGAGATATGTCATCTAATGTTGAGAGCATTTATGTAGAAATGCACAAATGTAGTTTTGATGACTATAACATATGATAGAAATATATGTTATTATTCATAAGTGTTTAATAAATATTGCGAGATTTATTATAAAAGACTTAGAATAGTGATGGATGTGTAGAGTCTCTACAAACCATCAATGTTGGTTGAATTATATGGAGGATTCGTGATATATTTTGGGAGAGTCACCCAATAAATAGTTTCAACAAAATATATACATATCACTTAGGCATATGTGAATGTTATGTCGTTGAGTGTCAATCTAATTGACTTGTTGATGATGAATATGTTCATCAAAGTGACTTATGTTAAGACTTAGGTTTAAGTCCTAAAGAGTCAATGGTGAAGCCTTGGAGATTAAAGGCAAACGAGTCTTGATCCTAATGGATAGAATTAATTATGGTTTTGAAGCATTCTTTAAACCAATGTTTTGGAATGATAAACAAAATCTCATTTTGTGTCTAAACTAAGACGTGAATGTTAGGGAGAGATAGTGAGTTATCTCTTAAGGCTGTGAAGAATCAGAATGAGGCATCTTCTGTTCACATGCTAAGTATTCGTAGTCTAAAGCATGCTAGACTAATACTTGTTAATTTAGATGCTCCACGGAGAATAAATTAATTTTGAACATTCAAACATATGTGACGACATAAGAATGAATTTTGTAAAAGCAAATATATAATTCATTAAAAAGGATGACTCGAAAGGACCGAATAAATAGTTCATTGGTTCTGATACTATTTAGCTGAATATGAGGAGAACTCATATAGCTTAGAAAACGGTTCGTGTGAGAAATATGGGTTGAGTAATACAATGGGTGACCTCTATAACACAAAGATATAGATAGTCTCTATCTTATCACGGGTGTCTAATGTCATCAAGAGTGATATTACTCAAACTTAATCAAAATGCAAGCAATGTGGGGGGAAGAGCCATTTAAGAAACAATCCGTAGGGATGTAAAAATGGTACTTGAGAAGTTTTCAAGCTACATATGAAAGGAATAAACTTTCATCACCCCATTTGGTAGTTGTCCAATAACACTTAAGTGTGGAGGTGACTTGCATTTGAAAATAGAAGGTTTGATATGAACGAATGTGATTTTGGGAAGTACAAATCACACGAACCTAAAACAGACTTGTTATAAGTCAGTCCTATTATGTGGACATAATTCTTGAGAAGTTTAATGGAAATGACTCTAATGTGGCTAGAACTTTCATTGACATGAGTCAACGTCTAGCTAAGAATCGAGGTGAGCCTGTTAACCAATTAGAATACTCAAGAATTATTGGCAGCCTGATGTATCTGATGAGTTGTATCAGACCAGACTTAGCAAGCAAGCTAAGTAGATACATGAGCAACCTACGTTCAATTCATTGGAATTACGTGACACGGGTGCTTTGGTAATTAGGATACATACGAGACTACGGGCTGCAATATAAAGATATCCAGCAGTTATTGAAGGTTACTGTGATGCGAATTGGATATCTGACACGAATGATTCCAAGGCAACGAGTGGGTATTTATTCACACTTGGAGGTGTTGCGATAATGTGGAAATTACCTAAGAAACCGTTTATTGCTAGATCCACGATGGAATCATAATTCATCGCTTTAGATAAAGAGGATGAATAGGAAGAATGACTACGTCAATTTGTTAAAGATATACCTAGGTGGCTGAAGCCGGCATTGGCCTAATGCATACGCTGTGATAGTCAATCGGTAATTGACAGAGCTCATATCACAATGTGTATCAGTAAGAACAGGTATATAAGACGTAGGCATAATACGGTACGACAACTAATCTCTATAAGAGTTATCACTATTGACTATGTGAAGTCAAAGGATAACATCGCGGATCCGCTAAACAAAAGGCTTAAGCAGAGAGTTAGTTCAGAAGTCGTCAATGGGAATGGGGCTAAAGCCCATTAAAGGCTAGGTTTATGCGAAGGAAACCTAACTCAGCTGACTGGAGATCCCAAGATCTGAGTTCAATAGGACAACCTAATTGTATGAACTGGCGAAGGTCACTGTGGGGGAGAGTTGGTGAAAACCCCACATATTAAAAAAGGGAGTTTACTATAAGATTTAATAAGCTTCCTAGTCCATTCCTAAAAAGTGACAAGGTTGAGGTTAAGCTTATAGCTTTTAATGATCTGACTGAGGTAACCAGTCCCAGTAGATCACCTATGTGAGAGAGAAGTGGGGTCGCTTCGAAGGGTATTGTTGGGGCACAATACTTAATAGCTCTCGCAGAACCAGGCACGTGTCCATGACCATAACGGACACAACTATGAGGACTTGACGTTGTCAGGGAGAGTCTTGTGTGAAGCGTATTGTCGTCCACACAAACGGCAGACGAGTTCAAAGACATCGCGTTCTACTCAGAGCCAGTGGGCTAAGTGCGTTTCATAAGCGGAGGTTCAAAGGGTCACACCTACCTATCGTATGCAAAACTCAACTGTTGAAATTTAATCTGAATGAGGTTGCTTCTCAGAATGACTCCTATTCATATAGGGGTTTGTTCGAAATATGCGTGTTGTGGTAAATCTCCATTCATGTGGGGGATTGTTGGAAAGTTTAGAAGGTGAATGGAGTTTTAAGTAAATGAAATTATAATTTAGTGAAATTATAATTATTGAGGAAAAACTCTTTAATAGAGTTAATTCATTTGTGACACTTTATTATAGTTTTAAAACTAAAATTAAGTGTATAACTCTTCATGTGGTGAATTGAAGAAACACTTATGATACTTGATTATAGTTTTAAAACTAACATTAAGTGTCTAAGTATGTTAGACTCTTCATTCCCCATTGCCTCTTGTATATATTAGAGACTTGTGTGTCATATATGATATATGGGAAAATACACATAAGAATGTACATGAGCAATATTCACTAAGAAACTCTTGCAACACTCATGATTCTAGAGTAGCAACCAAGTATCAATTATTTTTCAGGCAAGTGGGATAGTCCGGCAGTGCACCATCGTCACTGTTTCGAACCGGTGTACCCTGGGAACAGACGACGAATCTGTTTAAGGGAATTGTGTCAAACACAAGCCCGGTTCCTTTTTTCTTTGATTTCGTTTTTCTGTTTTCAGTTCATTGCAGAAAGTACAAGGACTTGGAAACATGTGAGGTTCATGTATGAAAGGCATTGCGACGATTATTATGTAAGTTTTCCAACATTTACGGATATAATGTATTTAGAGTAACGGATGTAATGTAACATTTGATGCGTATATTTATGATTTTCTCTTTATCAAAATTGTTTACGATGTATAAACGATGGGGTTTAAGAGAGTTTGAGACTACTTATCTAAATTGTTTTGTTAATTAATTGAGATTCAATATGTGGGTTTTTAAGGATGATTTATGAACATGCATCTTGGATAATCCATTTACACAAGTTTAATTTTAGTAATTCAAACTATAACCCATTAGTCACTAACATTAATAATCCATACTAGTAATGTAACCAATAAGATTTCACTTTTGCTGTAAGGTTATACGGTACAGAGTCGTTATTAATGCCACCTCATCACTTTTTTTAAACAATAGCGCCCCAACCCTCCCCCCTCAATTTCCTCGGTGCCATTGGGGGCGCTATTGAAGGCTTGTTACCCCACGACCCTATAAGTGGGGTCCGCTTATTTTTTTAACAATAGCACCCCTCTCAATTTATCGGTACTGATATTTCTACAGCACGCGAGATATAATATTGATTTATTATATTCCTAATAACCACATATACTTAGGGGTTGTCTGGTTGATTAAGTGCTGAATCATTAAGATGGTCTGAATGGTTAAGAAGCTCTGAATGGTTAAAAGCTAAATCATTCAGCATCCCATATTAGCTTAATGGTTCAGCACTTAATCATTCCATTCAGATGCTGAAACAAACAGTCTGGATGTTGAATGATTCAGACATGAATGGTTAAGATGCTGATTAAGAGGTTACCAAACAACCCCTTAATTTCTTGAATCCCTAATTAAACTATTAACTTATCTCTTCAATTTCTAATAAGATTCTATCAAGATTTAATTTGATTTTATTGTGGGACAGACAATGTTCCAACCTTATGATTAAGCACCAATTTTGTTGCCTCATGAAATAACTCCCACCATAACCCCACTAAACCCCACGACCTTATAAGTGGGTCCACTTACCCCTTAACCAAAGTCAAAAAAATGATTTATGTAATCCCTTTTTCTTGATTCTTTATATCTTCAAACAATTCACATGTTTACCGGCCTTCCACTCCTCCATCTTCAACGGTTATATATATAATATTATAAAAAAAAATATTTTTATTATCAAAAAAAATATAATATTATCAAAAAAATATATATTATCATAAAAATTTATATTTTATTCAAAAAATATAATATAATAATCTTAAAAAAATATTATATTATCAAAAAAAAATTATATTTTTATTCAAAATCAAGAAAATATATGAAAACAAATACACACTTGTATGTGAAAACCATGAATGTTTGTCACCCTCATTTGGGCCCCACACATCTAATCTACTAATTCTGTCCTATCCACCCCCCCCCCCCCCCCCCCTCTCTCTCTCTCTCTCTCTCTCTCCTCCACAAACATAAACATAAACCCCACCTTTCTCTAGTTCCATGCCAAATTCCTTTTGATAAAAACACACACTTACACACACAACTGTGTGTTTTTTAAGCCTTGTTCAATTTTTCATTTTTTTTCAAGATTTTAAAATTTCAAGAAACACCCTTTTCCCAAAATCAAATTTTGATAACAGAATCTTCAAAGGGTCCGAATAATAAGATGACCCATATACAGTTCTTGAAAAAATTCAAGAAACTAAAGCCATCTGAACTAAGCTGTGTGTTCATCACTTTCTGTTTCATACTCTGCTTGTTTTTCTTGGACTATAGGTCAATGGGTTCAGGGTTCAGGACACGTGGGCACCGTGGGTTGGGTGTCTGGTTCGGGTTCAGTGGGTCGGGTCATCCGGGTCATGAACTGGTTGGGTTTCTTGAACTGGGTCATGGTGAAAAGTGTGACATATTTGATGGGAATTGGGTGTGGGATGAAAGGTATCCACTTTATGAGAGTAAAGATTGTTTGTTGTTAGATGATGGGTTTAGATGTAATGAAAATGGAAGACTTGATATGTTTTATACTAAATGGAGATGGCAACCTAAAGGTTGTAACTTGCCCAGGTTCATATCTTTTTCTTTTTATTTTTCTTTTTATTTTTTTTATTTTTTTATTTTTTTTATTTTTTTATACATACATATATAGATACATACATATGTATATATAAGCATAGTGTGTATGTGTGTTTTTTTGTTTGAAAATTAAATTGGGGGGCTTTGGTCACATGTGTTACAAAGGGGTTTTGTTTGGACATGAGTTTTTGGATTATTGGAAATTTGAAATTTTAGTGTTACATAATTTAATTTTGCATTTATATGAAAGTGAAAATAAGGTTTAGGGATCATTTGGTTTGTGTTTGATTTATATAAGGGGTTTTTTTTTAGATTTATTGCCTAACGGAGATGGACGGTGGTTTCGCTGGTGGTAAGATGATATTCCGGTGGTCTGTTAGTGATCCTAATTTGCCGTTAAAAAATAATAGTAAGAATTATCAATTAGATAATTGGCGCTTCAAATTGCGTGAATTAAGGGTGTGATTGGATATGCTTTTCAAATATGTTTAGCAATTAAGATTCAAATTGCGAGATATGCTATTTTAAAACAATTATTGTATTAACTAAAATAAAAAAGAAGTAATTAATGTAATTTAAAGATTTAATCTAATCTTAATTGTATAGTTTACACATATGGGTAGTTATATAATTTTACATGTATTTATATGAACTATGAATTTTATTTTACAATTTTGAGTTATTAATTCTAAATAAATAGTTAGAAAGTAAGATTCAAATTGTGAGAATTAGGGCCGTTAAGATATGTTTTGAAAATGCAAATAATCAGTCTTTAGTGTTTGGGGTCAGTGGCGGATCCAGGAATTTTTTTCACTGGGTTCCCTTTTTTAGGTGTTACAATTTCATATGACCGAATATAAAAAATTATAAAAAATTTCTGGTCGGTTCAGGGGTTCGGGTCGATTTGACGGTTCGGGTCGGGTAATCTAAAAGCATTTAAAATTTCAAATTTACCCTACCGCAGCAAAACGCATAATCAGCTTTCAAAAAGCAATCCCAACCACCCTATAAGTGGGGTCGGGTGAGTTTTGACAAGTCAACCCGCAAACACGACCCGTTTAGCAGCACTATGAAATCTTTACTAATATGAGGTGTTTGGTCATATATTTGAATGCAGATTTGATGCAAAAACTATGCTTGAAAGACTAAGAAACAGAAGACTGGCATTTGTTGGTGATTCAATAGGAAGAAACCAATGGGAATCCCTTTTGTGTTTGTTATCTGCTGCTGTAACAAACAAATCTTCAATATATGAAGTTAATGGAAGACCGATCACTAAACATACCGGTTTCTTGGTGTTCAAATTTGCTGAGTATAATTGCACGGTCGAGTATTACAGGGCCCCGTATCTGGTCCTGCAGAGTCGGCCGCCAGCTGGCTCACCAAAACAAGTGAGAACTACTTTGAAACTAGATCAAATGGATTGGAGCTCGGGGAAATGGAAAGGCGCGGATGTTATTGTGTTCAATAGCGGGCATTGGTGGAATTCTGAAAAAACGATACGCGAGTAAGTGTTAAAGATGTTTACAAAAAAATTGGAACTTTTGAAAAAAAATGATAAAGGTTGAAACTTTTGGCTTGGTTGGGTGACGGGTCAAAATAGGTTCGGGTTGAAATCCAGTGGCGGATCTAGAAATTAATTTCAGTAGTAACGTTTTTCATTTTTTTCATTTTAGTAGTAACGTTTTCCAAATATGGTAAAAAAACAAATTTTTCACTGCGCGCGCGAAGTTGAGTAGCAATGGACGCGGCACCTGAAATGGGCAGCGTTGGAAGTTGACCTGCAAAAACTTTTCTGGTTCATTATTCGAATGTTATAAATAAATCAACGCATAAGTAATAAACTGTTTCTTTCGACTGCGTAGATCTTACTTTGAGGTTCTTGTGTTTTAGGGGCTGTTACTTTCAAGAATCCGAAGATGTGAAAATGAATATGAGCATCGAAACTGCATACCAAAAATCAGTTGATACAGTTTTGAATTGGATAAGTAAAGAAGTAGATACAAACAAGACGCAAGTTATTTTCCGAAGCTTTTCTCCTGTGCATTTCAGGTTCGTGTTCATCTGTGTTTTAAAAAGCGCGCTTAAGCGCGAAGCGCACCTAGGCGCAGAGCCCGGCGCCTTATGTAACCCTAGGCGCACATCGTACGAAAAGCGCAGGAAAAGCGCGATTTTTTGGCCAAAAAAGGCTCTGAGGCGCGCGCTTTTCGTACGGGGTGTTTTTATGCTTAAAATTGTTATATATGTAGCTAAAAGGGTTGTATATTTAAGTTAAATCATATATAAACCTTATTTGTATCTATATTTTGGGTAAAAGATGAAAAACCTATAGCATAATAAAAAAAATTATATAATCATCTTGCGCTTCGCGTACGAAAATCCCACCGCTTTTGCGCTTTGCGCCTCGGTTTTGGACCTCGTCGCTTTAGTGCGCTTCACGATTTTTAAAACCAAGGTGTTCATCTTTTTATATCTTGAACGTGAACGCTCTGGGCGGGATGGGTAATGGGTCAGGTAGGATTGACCCAAATCACTTTTCGTCCAAAGATGTATGAATATTTAGTTTGTCAATTATAACTGCAAAAAATCATGTTCATTCATTAGTATGGTTTCAATAATAATCTCTATAGTTCTTTAGTTAATGTTGTTTTGTGTGTGTTTAGGGGTGGTGATTGGAAAACCGGCGGTAGCTGCCATCTTGAGACGCTGCCAGACTTGAGTTCATCGCCAGTTTCACCAAGCACGATGATTTTCCCAAACATATTTGGCTCGGTGCTCTCCAAACACAATGACGGGACACTGTCGCAAACAAAAGTAGAGTTACTAAACGTGACATATATGTCGTCAAAGCGAAAAGATGCTCATGCCTCTGTATATTATTTGGGCCCGAAAGATGGTGGGCCCGCGCCTTTACGCAGGCAAGACTGCAGCCATTGGTGCTTACCTGGCGTCCCAGATTCTTGGAACGAACTTCTGTATGCAGTCTTTCTTAAACGCGAATATTCTCTTGCTGGGAACTTAACAGCCGCCAGCCCATAGCCAATGTGATCTACAGTAACGAAAGGCGGGACAGTGATTCTGTGGCAGATGGCGGTTAAAAGCGACGGTTGAAGGCAGAATTTTGATGGGAATTCAGTGCTGATTGCATTGATGAGAAAATGCATTTGATTTGTAAAGATTTAGGGGAAATTTTACATGTAGAGTTGGGTATAGAAAGTGTTGATTCATTCATCATTGAATTGAATAGAAAAAAATACAGACTTTGGTGCCATAATTTGAGTAACTTGTAAATGTAAGGACTAGTTTGCAATTGTTTGGCTTATTACTGTAAAGATACAACTTTCATTGGACAAAAACAAGTTAACATTGGAAATTTAGATGTGTGTTTTGAGCTTCATGTTATTGGGTATTTTGCTCTCACTTATCTAAGCTTAGATATTTAGATTAACAGTGGTGAATTTTGACCCGAAATTTTGGGAGGTCGGAAGTCACCAGTTTCAGGGGTCAAAACGTTATATACCAAAAAAAAATTTATACGAATACTATACAATCAGAACTTCTGAGCGAAAATTCAGGGGGTCGGCCGCCCCTTAAAAAATCGCCCCTGTTTAGATAGCGAGTTTATAAAAACTACTTCGTTTTAGTTTATCTATATTAAAATACAAGATTTTAGTTACGTAACTAGAAATTGTTTTACCTAATTTTTATGTGATACGTCAAAATTTTTCTTCGATTAGGCTAATATTATGTAGTTTTGATGTAACATAACCAAAGCTTGAACATTTAGATGTGAAATTCATCAAAACTACGCCATTTTATTTATCTAGATTAAAATACAAGAATTTAGTTATATAGGTAGAAACCCCCCATTCGCAATTTTACTCTATACATCAAAATTTCTTTTGATCAAGCTTAGAAAGTTGCAACATTAGAATTTCAGCACGGAAATGAGTTTTATGTTGCATGAGAACTACAGGTATATCTATCGCCGAGGGACCATAACAATCCAATAGCCTTAAAAGGCTAAGACCATACTTAATGGTAGGGGTGTAAATGACACGAAGCGGCTCGAGAGCTACCCGGGATCGGCTCGGTAAAAAGCCCGAACGAGCCGAACCTTAACGAGCCCGAGGCCGAGCCTGAAATATGACTCATTTAGTTATCGAGCCCGAGATACAAAGCTCGATTGGACTCGCGAGCCTAAACGAGCCCAAACATAATTATAAGTTATTTATATATCTCTTATAATTTATAGCCTACATCTCCAAAGCCCAGGTCCTTATTTCATAGGCCCATTTAATAACACTCGCGAGCCGAGCTTTTACGATCTCGAGCCGAGCTTTGAGCTCGTTTGAGATTGTTCTCAAATCACCTCGAGCCGAGCCAAGCTCGAGCTTTTGATTTTGCTAGCGAGCCGAGCTTCATAAAACCATAACGAGCCGAGCTCGAGCCCAGTCAGGCTCGGGCTCGGCTCGGCTCGTTTACACCCCTACTTAATGGTAAGGTGGGTGTGAAATGAGCAAGCCATTTACCCTTCATACAAGTATATAACCCAAAGAGCAAACTGTCATTTTCGTTCATGTGGTTAGGTCAAAATCATCACTTTCATCCAATAGTTTTACATGAATAGTGGAAAAGGTTCCTTTTAGCTATAGCTCGAACCATCAGCCTATACACTTAGTTTTTTGTTTGCCCTCTCCATATAAATAATTTTCTTAAGTTTTTTAGAAACAGAAGAGCATACAGAAATAGAAGTGTAAATATTTAAAAAAGGTCACAAAAACCGAGTACTCGATAAAAACTGAAAATGACTAGTATACAACGCAGCCTTCTGAAACGAGCTGGTAATGGTAATAAAGGCGAGCAAAATCTTTTCCAGTTGTGAACTGATTCTATATCTTGACCCATTTGTTAGTTCCTCAAAACATCATTCCTTCAATCCCATTCATTTGCTCCAAATCTTCTTGTGATAGAAGGGTCTTCTTTCCGCCACCAGTTTTATCATACGGTTGAGCCATTTTCCTCAGAAACTGCGTGCGCAAAACATATTATAACATAACACCAATTATTTACAAATAACTGATGTATGGAATTTGAGCAAATATATATTTTTTTAAGAAAGCTAAAAAGATATGAGTCAAATGGGTTAAAGGTCATCTAATGCATGGTCAGAAAGGCGGCAGTTTTAGCTCATTCACTTATGAACAAGTTGATTTAGTTGGTGTTTGGGTCGCAAACAGGACAGATACAAAAGAAAAATATATGGATAAAAGACACTAAAGGGGAACATGTCACGCGTTCCTAAATCTTTATATTAAAATTTTATGATTATTATTTTAATTAAATTATTATATTTTAATCATAATCAGCGCATTAACTATTAAAAAAACTGTTGCCGAGTCGGTTTTGGCCTGTAGAAAATTGACACGTTTCAACTTGCTACTTAACCTGCCCATCTTGCCACTACGACACAATAACTTTGAAAAGCTTAAGAAATTTGGAAGGTTTACCTCTCTTGCTATATGAACCGCCATATCTGTACTCAAGTTGAGATGTGCATCACGCAGATGTGACAGAATCCATCCAGGCAATTTGGAGCGTTTGTCATGTCTTGTATATCTACTACATATACAATATAATCAGATATATAATCAAGTGTTTACAGCAGCGTAAATGACCTATTTTTAAATTTGGATCAACGATCACAATAGAGGTTTTTGTTCGCAGATTTAATATTAACTCATTTATAACATCAAGTAACACTTGACAAGTTGATGAGTCAACCCAACTATACATAAAACCCAAGCTTCATCATTAGCCTTTTTACAGTTTAATTTGACAATTATAGTTATGTAGTTGTACAAATGAAACGACCACGGATACGGACCTTTTGTCAGCAAATATCATCATTCCGTAATCTGCCTTGGAACGGATAACTCGCCCCACACATTGAGCAGCTTGTCTCTGTCAGTTTATCATCATTAAACAAAAAAAATCACCAATTAAGATCATGCTACTTAACAGTTCATCAAAAGCAGGGTAAAGTCAAACTACCAATGCATCAAAAGTTAAAAAATCGCCTTCTTTTATCTGAAAAGTCTCCCGCAAATACTCTAACCGAGCAAGTAATATCCTGCAAACTCACATAATACATGACCATGATTTAAGTTTTAGGGGATGTTTCCAATTAGCAGATAACCAACTTAATTACTCACTTGCTTAATGTGTATTGGAAAGGAACCCCAAACATGATTACAAGTCTCCCGTAATGTCGATCAAAATCTATACCTTCTGCCACTTTTCCCCTGCGATATCCAGCAGATATATGTATTAGGGTGGAATGTAATATATATGCTTTTGTACATGAAAACGAAAGCTCTACAAAAATATAACAGCAGCCACATCCAACAGATATATTCCAACCGGCACAAGTTACAAGATTACCTGGCAACAGAGAAAAAGACGGCACCTCTACCACAATCGCAAGCCTTACGATAGTTGTCTAGTGCTAATGTTGTTTCAACAACGTCTTGTGTCTCAATAAAGACCAACTTCCGTTGCATTATATCCTGGAGCATAAGTTCGAGTCAGTAAAGCCGATGGGAAAAAAAAAAAAAAAAACTCACTTTTTATGTTGAGGTTAATATTTAAGGATACAAACTGTATAGAAACTACAAGTGGCAAAATGAGAGAGTCGAGCGGGTTGGGTAACAGGTCTAAATGAACAAGTCAAAACAGGGCTTGTCAGGAAGCCAGGATGGGTTCAGATTGAACTTAAAACACTTCCTTTGTCTGAAGTTTTTCATTTTTCGTAAACAATTAGTGTTACTATGATTACAATAATAATATAACGATCTTTCGTAAACAATTAGTTTCCTTTCAATCTGATCTTTTTTGTTTTACCCGATTGACTTGTAATAACCCAAATCAATAGTAAATAATAGCACATCTACAAATAAAGCATAATATAAACAGAAACGGTTTTGTAAAAAGTAGTGTTCACCTTCAAGATTCCTGTTTCATTCCAACTGTTGACAATTGCATCCATATACGAATAACTGACAAAAAAACAAACAATTCCATCAGGAACTACTGACACCATTTCCAGTAAAAGCCTTCCATAATTTCTTTCCACTCCAGGATCACTCCTCAAATCAAATTTTGTGCTAACTGGAAGCTGATCGCTGAAAATAAAATAAAATAAAATTTAGTTAGTAAGCACTAAGCACATAGTATTACATAATACAGATATAGCAGTGATTACTCCCTTCGTCCCAAAATTATTGTCCATGTTTTATTTTAGTTTGCTCCAAAATAATAGTCCGTTTCCAAAAAGATGAGTATAATTCACTGATTTTGCCATGCTACCCTTAGTTACTCTATATACTAATTCTTTCAACTCTTCCTAGTCAATTGATATCTTAAATAGATGCAGGTGCATAGTATGGCAATCTTCTGTTTGAAGACAGCTATCTAGAGATGGGCGGAGTATACAAAATAACAAATTTATAACAAACTGCAAAGCTGTTAACTATTTTACCTTCCCCGTGAGAGAACCATGGGACATATGCAATCCCTTGTTAACGACATGGAAAAGCTTCGACTAACCACTGGATTGAAATTAAGAAGTTTAGGATAGAGGTCGATTGGACTTAGGGTTCCAGATGTGATCACGACTGACTGAAATCTATCAAATACGGGCTTTATTGCAAGAGAAGCATCATGGCAGGTGAGCTGGAAATATATTATCAACAAAGATAATTTTATTAACAAAAGTATGCACAAGTAAAACAACACAAGATTTTATCATAAGCATAACAACTTATTTTCAACTTTACAATCTAATCAATGATCATACTTGTTAAGTGACTGGGAATTCATATCAGACTGGAAGTTAGAAAGTAGTCATTTGACTTCAAAAGTCAATTTTAGTCTTACATAACGGAGAAATACAGACCAGAATATTAAAACCGAGATAACATTATAAGGTTTTACAAGCAATATATCTTCTCTTAAATTTGTACAAAAGAGATGATATAACCCTTATATAAGCCAGTACTTGTTGACGCATTTCAGTTTTTAGTGTTGTACATGAAGTAAATACTGGAAAAAGAAGTCAATAAAAATACCTGCAATACCGGATCAGGAATATGTGGCATTCTCTCATCATAAGGTTCAATTATGATTGAAAAACCTCTGGTGTATGTCCCCACAAGCGTCGCAAAGTCGCAAATTGTTTGAATGTGCAAAAATTCATCGGTATCAGTAATTTCCAGAGTTAGCATAAGTGAGTGCAAACGATCATAGCAAAATTTAAGCATTTTTTGGTCAATTCCAACATGTGAATTCACAGAATTAACAAACGTAAGTGGGCCCTCTTTTTCAACATTATCTGTTTCCAAACGCCCTTTTAAGTACTGCACTAATCTGCGTAAAACAGACAAAAAGTGCTCTGCTCGCCGTATATTTCCTGGTACTGCTTCCTTTAAAATGTCATCAGGTAAAGCAGGATTTGCAAGCCAGGTGTCACCAACTGTACAAATCAGGAGTAAAAATCTCAACATATATGATGCAAAAAGTGCAAATTGAATATAAACGTAACATGCTATATGTAATGAACCTTGTTTTCAACTATTAAAAGATGAAGAACTTTCAAAAAGTATATTTAAGGTAATCTTGTAATTCACCCGGTTTTCATATGCGATATGCCACATCAAGAAAAAGTTGAACATAATCACGGTTACCGCAAAGTCAGCTATCAAGTCAACAGGTAAGAGTGTCATATTACTTTAACTGAACTTTTGACCATTAGTTACCTTAAATTGGAACATTTAAAAAGTTCATTAATGTTGTGTAGATGTCAAAAAAATTCATTAACTAATATAGAAATACACCTAAAATGCGTTGCCTTTTTATGGAATTTGCCCCCCAGAAAATACCATAACATCAATAATTAGAGGTGGTGTATAAAAATGTACTTACGTGGCAAATCCCCTCGTTGTGCTAAACCGTCAACAAGGCGATTATATTCAGCACGCAATCTACCAGCATCAGTGGCCTTAAACCTTCCTACCAAGTTGAAAAAAAGTTAAAAATAAAGATATACCAAAAATTCATAGCATATATATCTTCTGAAGGTGAACCATGATATCTCATATGTACTTTCCCAAAACAAAACTAGCACTTAAAACCAAGATTACAGCAGTAAAACACGCATATCAACAGAAACGAAGCTGCATATGAATCTGTTAAATTTGTGTTGACCATTATTAGCCTATGGTGGCAAAACTGATAACATTTATGTGATCTTTTTCTTTTTGCATTGATAAACGAATGCTAAAACCATAGATCTTGACCCAAAAAAAGGAATGGAGACACATAGTTGTTGGAGCCTTGAAGCGTAACCAATAATTGTTACATATGAATAAACAAAAAAAAACACAAAATAACATGGTATTCTTTTAAGAGACAACTAATCCACTTTTTAATATGAACATGATCATTTCACACAACCAATTAAAATTCTAATATTTTAGTCATCGATTAATTATCCTAAAAAAATACCTGTTAATCTCCTGAGACATCTTATTGATATTTCGAGTTGCACCTTCAATGGTCTGCTTCCTTACACTAACACTCAATGCCTCAATGCACACATTATCAATATTGTGAGCCTCATCAAACACCACTACAGATTCTCTCTGCATTTCCTTTGATATAATCCCAGCTACTTTGGGGTCAAGTAAGTACTGATAACTATAGACCACCACATTTGCAAATTGCACCATATGTCGTGCAAGAAAGTATGGACACCACCCTTTTTCCTTCCCAAACACTCTTAGATCCTGCCATAGAAAATCAAATCTTTATAAGAATATGTTCAGACTTCAGATCAAGTCAAGTGAAACATGCTCAACAAACTGCCATAACATCCTAGGAATAGCAAGACTGCAAGAGGTAAAGAAAGACTAAACTTTTTCCCACATATATAATAAGAAGCACTGCAACTAGCATGCTGGATAACAAACTGTGTAATTCCAGCGCATATGAAGTAAATCAGGCGATGCAATGTTTAGTAATAGAAACTTAGTATTTCAATTTCACTGCATAATCAATGATACGCTGATGTAATAACTAATACTGTCATTCCAGTGCATATTCATAGGTTGAAGGTAACTCGGTGCCTAATCATAACAAACTAGCAGATTAGTTTTTTCGGTTTCAGTGCACGTTCATATGTTAACGGCAATAAGCACGTCATTCTAGCGCATATTCATAGGTTGAGGGTCATTTTGCCTTAATCATAGCAATTACTAGCTCATTGTTCCAATTTCAATGATAATCACAACAAATTTCTCCATTACTTGTCTCAATTTCATATAAAACATCAACAAAACTTACAACTACTGGCATTATTGTTCCAATTTTAATCCATACTCATATGTTAAAGTACCCAATAACTCACTATCATCAACCTAATGCAATGCATAACCACAACAAAATTCTCTAACCAATATTCCAATCCCACATCCTTTCCACCAACAATCCAACAAAACATCAACAAACTTGTAAAGTATACACTCCAGGAAGCAAAACAGCACCAGAAGCATGTTCAGAAAACCGCCCAACATAGTAGGAAAAGCAAGATGCGAAGAAAGATCATAACTTTTTCAAACAAATATAACAGTTAAAGATCATAACTTTAACATAGTGTATAACTAGGTGCCGCGTCCGTTGCTACTCAACTTCGCGCGCGTAGTGGAAAATTAGTGGAAAATTAGTGGAAAATTTGTTTTTTTTTTTTACGAAAATTGGAAAACGTTGCTACTAAAATGAAAAAAATGAAAAACGTTACAACTGAAATTCATTTCTAGATCCGCCACCGGTAGGAAAAGCAAGATGCGAAGAAAGATCATAACTTTTTCAAACAAATATAACAGTTAAAGATCATAACTTTAACATAGTGTATAACTAGGTGCCGCGTCCGTTGCTGCTCAACTTCGCGCGCGTAGTGGAAAATTAGTGGAATTTTTTTTTTTTTTTACGAAATTTGGAAAACGTTGCTACGAAAATGAAAAAAATGAAAAACGTTACTACTGAAATTCATTTCTAGATCCCGCCACTGGTAGGAAAAGCAAGATGCGAAGAAAGATCATAACTTTTTCAAACAAATATAACATTTAAAGATCATAACTTTAACATAGTAGGAAAAGCAAAATGTAAAGAAATAGGTTAAGTTATCCTACATAGGGTAAAATAAATGCGAAGGATACAAAAAACACAATGGAACACAAAATATAACACAATGCTAAGCAAAAAAGACAACAACAACAACCATACCCAGTAAATCCCACAATTAGCAAAGCTAAGAGTAGGATCTGGGGAGGGTGGGATGTAGGCAGACCTTACCCCTGTCCTTGCGGCTAGAGAGGCTGCTTCCCGAGAGACCCCAGCACAATGACGAAAAACAAAAGGACATAATGCCAAATAAAAAGACACGACAATCTAACAAAAATCCTAAAATCTACAAGCTAAAAATCCAAAAACGAAAACCTAAAAACCTAAGATCGTAGAGTTCGATGAGACGGTTTCAATGACACTAAAACGAGTTCAATCAGTGTCCGTTTAATATCCTTCCTATTTTTAGGAGACAAATTCGAACCTTTCCCGTAAAGAAACATCATAACTTTAACATAACAGGCAGTGTCACTTATTCCAATGCATAAACTAAACATAACTCAAAACCCTAATCACAACAAACTTCATACCTGCAAAGTATAAACTCCAGGAGGCAAAACCGCATCCGAACCCGCCCTCTCATACCTCTCAAACCAATCACACGTCTCAACATTCCCATTCTCCGCCGCAAGCGCCCGGATCCAGCTCGCCGTAAGCTTCCGACATCCGGCATCAACCGAATCCCGATTCTCAGCCGAAACGACATCAGGATTAACACACAAATTCTTCCTGGACGACAACCCTAACGCAAGCATCCTAGCAGACGGTCCAATACTCTGTAATTGATAGTTATATAACAGTTTAAGCTCAGCTAGGGTTTTCTCCATCTCGTGAACGGTTCGGGTACAGTAAAGGAGTTTAATCGGGTTTGAAGGTTTGGATAAGGAGTAGCTGGTGATTAAGGAGAGTAAGGCTATGGTTTTGCCTGTGCCTGTAGGCATTTCGAGTAAGGAATGGCCTTTAGCGTCTAGAGAACGTTTGAGGTCGAGCATGTAGGAGTATTGTTCAGGGTAGATGTGGTCGTATGGGAAGTAGACGGTTATGTCTTCGATTTGGAACTTCATTGTGTTGATTTGTGTGTGTGGATTGAGAAGATCGACTGAGTATTGGTTATGGAGGTACAGGAAGAGGGTAGGGATGACAGGGAAGAAAGACGAGACTGTTTATGCTCTTTCTTGCTGGTTATATAGGGATTGGTTCGGTTCGGTTCGGTTCGGTTCGGTAGAGGTGATTATTAGACTGTCCGTCCGCTGTGAGTTGTGAGCGACCCTGGCGCAAGCAAGGTTTCAGTTCGGTGCTCACCTCCAGCTATGGGCGAAGCATCTTTAGGGCCCGAGGGGGCCCGGCCCCCACCGATTTTGGCGCAGTGGTGAAATTTTGTGATTTTCATAGGTAAATTGAGTCCGGGTTGAGTCCGGCTCCCACCGATTTGATCTTCCGGCCACTAACAGTCGGAAAAAATTGAGTCCGGCCCCACCGATTCGAGAACCAAGCTTCGCCACTGCCTCCAGCCACAACAACCCTAGCGCGAGCACACGCGATGGTGCTCGTGTGCGTTAACGGGAGCACAGGTCGCGCCGGTGCTTACTCCTAGCCACAGCGGGGTCAAGTGAGCATAGACGATGGGTTACTTGAGAGTGAAGTCGGTGACTTGCGTCTGCTCGTTCGCGGCCCACAACGGATGGTCTTATAGTTATAGTAACCGAAAGAGAAAACCTAAAAATATAAAGTTGTGATATGTTAGAAAAGATATTGACACTTGTTTACATTGATTGAAAGCTGTAATATCATCGGTATTGGACTATTGGTATGGTACCAGTACTTTTATAGACTAAAGTCATGATATGTGGTTGTGTCTAATTTTTTTTATTTACAATGAACCGAGTCGGTGTAGTGATATTTACAAGGGTTTTATTACTCAAAAGTTGTATGATGTAAGTCAAAAAATAAAATCGTGTTTTACATCAATCGAAATTTATAAAAACGAGTACCAAAACTGGTTTCGATAACACCGATAGGTTTATAGCGGCACCGAGGTTGTTGGTCAGTACTCAGTACCGACTTAGTGCTTCATCGTATCATCATTTCAAATACAGCTTTGTTTTAAATAAAACTTCGACAACTCCATTTTAAATAAAATTTATATTGAATGGTAGAGAAAAACAATTATCGCAGTCATGTATTTAATCTTTATAGAAAAACTAACAATGAAAGTTATAATAAAAAAATAAAAAATAAAAAAACTATATTTTTAAAACATATATTATTTATAGTATAAGATAAGTAATTGAAACTTTAAAAAAAGTCAACGTTAATATTCATTCACAAGTCGGTAATTGTCCAATACCAAACCCGTCCCATACCCGTCAGGTATCAGGTATACCCATCCCAAATACTTCGGGTTTCGGGTATACTCATCAGGCTCGGGTTATTTTGCCATCCCTACTTGAACCACATCCCAATTTAGAGACAAGATGCATATGCTATCAATATTCTACCAAGATTTATGTCCACATTACAAAAGGTATTTCTCTTATTACAAGCAAATATCATGGTACAATTTAGACATGATGAAACTCCTATTGTTCTTCAGCATTAATACAACCACATTAACCTTTTGTTGCTCCCAACTGCTTGGAAGCTAACTTGTGATCTATCATGTCTCAGTATCTTGGCAACACCTACCTTTGTTGATGTACCTTTCACTCTTCTTGTGATGCCTTGCAAGCCAACCCCTTGATAACATGCCGACACTGAAACCTGTAATGCGTAACGAGTCAAAATGAGTTCGGGTTGGAATGGTTCATTTCAGTACGGATCAAGCCAACATTTTTTATCCAATTAACAGATAGTTAACAAATTCACTATGATTAAGAACAATAAATCTTCCTTGCATAAACAGCCGTCGTGCGCATTACAAGTGGACTTTTGATGATTTTCAAACCATTTTGACCCGTTCACCTTTTAGATAACTTTGTTTATTTGACCTGTTTGAAATAAAAACAGCCCGGACCGAACAATTATCATAAAAGAAATTTCTTCAAACGCTGGCATGCCAAAAAATGGCAAATAACTTTGCAGATAAAAACCAGTGTTGCAGAAGGAGGCCTAGGCGGTGCCTAGGCGCTAGGCTGAAGAAGAAATCGGAATAAGGGCCTGGGCGATGATCTGGGCGTTTTGGCCATTAGGCGGGCCTAGGCGGTGGTTTTTTTGTTTTCTTTTTAATTTCTAAGTATTTCTTAGTATTATGTGTATATATCTAAGTATTTCTAAGTATTATGTGTATATATCTTAACATATCTTCAAAAAACACCTAAATTTGTGTATATATATAAAAAATACGTATAAAATACCAAAAACGCCTAATTTTCGCCTAGTCCCGACTAGTCCCTAGGCTGGACCTCACCGCCCGCCTAGCGCCTAGCGCCTTCTGCAACCTTGATAAAAAACAATAACTAAAAAAGATCATGAGGTCTACTAAAAGCATAAATTACAAAAAAAATTTACCAGATGTAATCATTTGAAGTAGAATCCAACGTGTTGCTTGGGTTTGCAGGTTGAGTGTCACAGTTTAAAGAATGAATCGCACGATCTTGGTTTCTACACTTGATTCTTAATCTCATAGGCACTATCTGCATATACAAGACAAGTTTAATAAAGGGGTATGCCTGTATCACTGTATGTATCTTACTAATCAAAACTTCAATAATTAAAACCATTAGTTTTACAAGGAAAGTGATATTTACATGGAAAATAGTTATTCAAACGCGTAAAGTACAAACATTTTGTGGCTATGGCAAAAGTTATGCATACATTTTATGTGTATGCATCCATTTTTCACGTAAATATCGCCTCCCTTTTACAATATATGAAAACACAAAATGTGTAGATTATTATAAATTACTGCAACAAAAATATTAATAAAACAAAGTTAGTAGAGAACCCAAATTTTGCCCCAGATGGTCAACTGATTCAAAATGATTCTAGATAATACTAATTATCTAAGCGTCAGACAGGTGGTTAAGATTATAGACATTAGTTAAGAAGGTAACAGATTGCACGGGTGAAGACTAGTTGAAAGTGTGTTTTAATGAATAAAACCTCTTAAATCATCTTATTCAAAAGATATATTGCTATTAAAATAAGATAATTAAAGTATTAGTAATCTCAGAAAAAATATTTATGAAAAAACTGGGAAAAAAAATTTCAGCTCAACCCGGCCTGCACGGCTGCACCCATAAATTTACCTGTTTTGACTTTTGCCACCTCTACATGCAAGTTTAACCTGGAAATCTAAATAGAGTTGTAAAAAAAAAAAAAAAAAAAAGATTTTGACTGTGAAAGTTCATATCATACTGCAGGTTGAAGATATTCCTGACAGATTACCCGTTTTGACCCAGCACCCATACTACAAATTTCGCAACCTCTACAAGCAATTGTAACTTTAGAATCTAGATGGAGTTGTAAATGTGGCAAATAAACAAATAACTTAGAATATATATGTTTTCTCTTATTAATGAGGTTGCTCATAAGAGGAACAGTTAGTAAAGGTTTTCCTAAAAGGTTTAGCATTTAGATGAAAAACTGGTCATAATAACAATACTTGAATAGTAGAGGTCTCTTGAAGTTGAAGCGATCAACATGCTCATGATTTACATGTTCCAATAATACCTTTTTGTTGCATCTAAAATCACGCTTGGGAAGAAAGTGCAGAGGCATATTGAAAGAAGAAGGAGCTTTGACCAACAAGAACAACTTTGAAGGGCCTAAAAGTTTGCAAAGCTTCGATATAGTTTCAATTCAGCCAGTCTCCAAAAACATCATGGTTTTTATCGTGTAAATTTCTAGCTCATTAAAATATACCTGCATAAGATTCAGATCCAGCGCCTTTGGATACCAGTGTCCTGATGACCTGTTCAAAGATAGATCAATTTAGGATAAATTATTATATCTTTAATGGGTCAAACACGTTAAGCTAAATGATACATTGAGAGTCATCCGCAATGTTGCAGAAGGCGCTAGGCGGGCGGTGAGGTCCAGCCTAAGGACTAGTTGGGACTAGGCGAAATTAAGCGGAATTAGGCGTTTTATATATATATATATATATATATACACACACAAATTTAGGTGATTTTTGAAAATATGTTAAGAGATATACACATAATACTAAGAAATACTTAGAAATTAAAAAAAAATTAAAAATTAAAAAAACAAATTAAAAAAGCCACCGCCTAGGCCCGACTAATGGCCAAAACGCCCAAATCTCCGCCTAGGGGCTTATTCCTAAATTGGTGGCCGACTAGGGACTAGGCGACCGCCTAGCCCGCCTTTTACAACACTGGTCATCCGAATGTATTTAATTGCATAAACCTCCAACATCACTTTATTAAAAAGATGTTACATTGTAATCATTAACATCATAGGTTTTTGATAATCGTATTTAACACATAAATTATTTATATAACTCTAAAAACCTGGATAAAAAATGCCCTATGTCAGGGGTCTGTCCAAACCGATCCGACTTATTTTGATCTGAACTTAATTCCACCCGTTTTGACCCACTTACCCTACCCACAGGACAGGACCCAACGACAGAGAGGACATCTAGACATAACCTTTCTTGAAATCCCTTCTGCTACTTTTGTTTTAGTAAAATCACAAGCATCAGAAACAACATCTTTTCCATGTGAAAAGCTCATCTCATAAACATGTCTAGGCCGGACAGGACTAGCTCCGAGAACCAAAATGACAGCCTCAACATGTGGAACTTCACTGAAGACCAGCTTCAGGGCAGTTTGGGTATTAGCAACAGTTTTCATAAGCTTTTCAAGTCTTCTTATGACATGTTTCACTTCTCTCTTTCTTCCCATTTGAACTCTACGTTGCGACGGCTTCATTTCACCATTTGCAATAGCTACTTCCTGAAAATCAAAATTTTAAAAGGTCTCCAAAATAAGATCACAGAACTGTCTATGAATATTGTATACATACCAAATCTTTAAACTCTGTATTCATTTCATCAAACTCAAGACTGAGATCTTGCAAGATCCTGCCAAGAAAAAATAGTATTGATTATTACAGGTTTGATAGGAAATAAAAATCATATTTGTATAAAATAAAATGATATTTATAGTAGGAATTTACATTCTTTGAACATAACATCAACAATTAAGCATAACTGGAAACATAGAACTAACATTCGTTTAAGCCTAAATAAGCTTCCATCTATTATTATAAACCTCAAATTCAATGAAACATTAGGACACAGTTAACACTTTGAGAAGCAAAAAATCACTGAGATCTAAGCAGATAATGCGGTAAAATATCGGATATCGGTCAAGGACTTATGTTTGAGATATCGGTTATCGCGGTAAGATATCGGTAATTTTTTATATCATGCAAAATTTATATATATAGCAATTTAACACGAACAACTCAATATACTCTACTACCATTAACAAATAAACCTTTTACAACTTGCAAAATACTAACAATTGTAGCAAGTGAGAACTTATTAAGACTTAAAACACTAATATGTAACACTAAAAATTAACAATTTAAACTTAAAACATTAATAGCAGCAATAACAAGAAAGACGAATGGAAGAAGCAAGAAGAAAGGTACTTATATTAGGAATCTCCATGATATATTGGTTAGATATCGCCATATCGGTCAATACCGCCGATATTATCGGTAGCGATATCTCGGTTGATGACCGATAGCCGATTATCGATGTATCAGCCGAGTTAACTGCTTAGTTTGAGATCATAACTAAAATATACTTATTACAGCATCTCCAATGTTGGAGGTGACACATCATTCCAAACCTCCACCTAACAAACTTACCTTTTTCATCCAACTCTAACCAGACCTCCACCTCACACTCCACTTTTATATAAAAATTATATATTAAAAAAAGAATGTGTGTGTGGGGTCCCCACACACAAAGTTCGGAGTGAGTCCAGTGGAACGGACCCAAGCAAACCAAACCTCGTCCTCCAACACCACACACTCGTTTCTAGGGATGAGCTCAGTACCATACCATACCTACCAATCCCGATACCAATTTTCGCCAAAACTTGGAACCCATGCCAATACCGAAAATATACGGTACGGTACCAGTAAATTAAGGTAAAATACCGGTTCAAATCGATACCAAAAAATACCGACACCAAAACTTACCGAAAATGAACCGGTTTTGGTATTTTCGGTATCGGTACCGGTTCGGTGTCGGTGTTTTCGGTATTTTATTCCAAAATGCTGATCCCTTGGCCATTACAGACCAATTCCGGATGAGGTGGACAGGTATTACAACATGAAATCTTTATTAAAAAAAAATACAACTAAATTATTATAATAATAATAATAATAATAATAATAATAATAATTAAGATAAAGTAGCAAAATAGAGATGGAACCAGAACAAATATATCTAATGTGAGTAATTGAATCACAGATAATGATAAACTGAAAGAAATATGAAATGAGATTGGATAGGAATAGGAATAGCTTACGAAGGGATTTGCTGGTGCATAAAAAGAACAAACCCTAGAACGTCTAGAACGAGATGAAACATAACAGAGGAGTGTATAGAGTCGACGGGAATATCGAGGTCGGTGAACTCCATCTCTGATCTTCCTCCTCCTTCTTCTTCTTCCATTGATGCTCGATTGATTGATGTTCTGTAATTGGAAAGCTTTTGTGCAGTCGGTCTGGTTGTGTTTTTTTTAAAAACACAAGAGGCGGGTGATTATTATTATTATTGGTCTAAGCAACGAGTGTTTTGACCGGACAGGTGCTTACTGGGAAGCATCCGTGGAGTATCTGTAACAAATTAATTGTAGCCTGTTAATTGGACTATCACTCGTGAACCTTTTTTACCGGCGGTACCACCTGTAAAGTATCCGTGGAGTACCTGGTTTTCCTCTCTCATTTGCATCTCTCTCACTTCTATGTGAGATAGATCACATAAACTCTCCATGGAACTACCAGAATCTCAATACGCGTGAGTCACAAACCCGACCCGCCCATTTTGTCAGGTGTACTAATAGTTATTAAGAGGGTGTTTGGGATTGCGTTTTGAATCTGATTTTTAGTTTATTGCGTTTTCAAAACGCGGATAATCAGTTTTTAATGTTTGGATTGTGTTTTGAAAACGCAGATAATCAGTTTTTTAGGCTATCAAAACGCAATAATCTATAAGCAACTCTACCCCTAAGTAAGTTGATGGATTGTTAGAAGAATGATAAGACGAAAGGAAAGTAATTTGAATTGAGGAGGAGGAGGAGAAAGATGGGCGGGAAGTAATTCTAGTGTGTGAGAATGATAGTTTTATTCACCCAAAAATATCTTATTCCCATACCTAATCATCTATAGCACCCGCACATACTTATATTATACAGCCGGTATACACAATACCCAAAACAAGTATTGTAAGACTAAACGGTGTGAAGGGTGGCGACGGCCCGTTGAGCCCGTCTTGGGTCGGCCAACACCGCCCTCGCCGTGTCCGGGCCGGCCAAAACGGCTACATTCAGACGAGTTGGACGGGGCAAATTTATTGATGGGTTTGAAAAGTGTAGGCCATGCATTTAAATAAATTGACCGTTACTTTTTTTTAAAAGAAAAAAAAATTACCATTTTTTCCACTATAAAAACCCAATTTACCTTCCCTTTTTTACTAACAATCTTCTTTCTATTCTTCTTATACTCTTTTTTTTTTTATAAAATCCAACAAAAACCAAAACCCTCATCTCATCAAATGGCAACTTGAACTAACGATAACCTATTCAAGTTGGTCACAGCGTACATCAATATCAAAGGGGAGACGCACTTGGAAGTAAACTCGTCTTCTTTTTGGAACAACGTTTTGGCGGATTACAATCGTATAAGCCAAACAAATCACCGCACCGCGGATCAACTTGTTAGTAAGTGGCGAACCATACGAAGAAGGTGTATGAGGTGGAACATCCTATTTGAAGCCACGATGGAGGAGCTGATGTGAATGCTCTTACTGATTCAGTTTTTAAATAAATACAATCAAACTTCAATGTATCTTTTGTTAATGCAACGTTGTCTTCATCATCATCTTACAAATGGCTTTAAATTCTCTCACAAACTCAAAATTTAAACCTGTTTTTCACATCCAACGCTACGATTGACCTCCAAACAAACAATCAAAAAACCAATTGGAAACACACCTTTCTCAAAAAACAATAGAGAGATAAAGGGGTTTATTTTGTATGAACAATTGATGGAAATGTATTAGAACTGAAATTATAAAATAGAAGTGTTGAAGAAAACTGAAGCAAGGAATCTAAAGGTGGTCTAAGAAGAATATGTCCAGAATAGATTCCAAATAAAGAGATCAAGGCCAAGACTGGTCGAAGAACAAGATCTCTTTTAAGAACAAGATAGTCAAAGACAAAAAGAACTCCTAACTGATGAAATATGGGAAAGGAGACTGAAAACTAGGAAGCAGAACCATATTTCTGGTAAATAGAGAAAAGAAACTAAGCTCATAAATTCCAGATTTGGACTACATATTTCTAGAAAGAAATCTAGGATCCCAGCAAGTGGAAAAGTTAAAAAGCAAGCAACTTGACATGGACAAAATAAACCATGCAAATATGCTTCTCTCCAGTTATCCTGCAGTGAATACGAGTGGGAAAGTAAAAAGCATGCAACTTGACATGGACACAAGAAAGCATGCAAATATGCTTCTCCCCAGTTATCCTGTAGTGAATACGAGTGGAAAAGTTAAAAAGCATGCAATTTGACACGGGCACAATAAACCATGCAAATATGCTTCTCCACGTATCCTTGCAGTGAATACGAGTGGGAAAGTTAAAAAGCATGCAACTTGACATGGACACAATAAACCATGCAAATATGCTTCTCCCCGTTATCCTGCAGTGCATACGAGTGGGAATAAATAAATCGTTTATTCACCTACTAGAGCAAACTCCTCTATAAGTAGAAGACATGATCTGTCGATGAAGAGCGCCAAGTGTGAAGTGAGTTGTGAGAAAACAAAACAAAGCATAGATTAGAAAGCAATACTTAGATATATCTCTAGCATACCAACTCCACACCACACCACATTCACACCGGCCATAGAATTCTTTGAGTCATTCCTTTGTAAAGCCAAAGAGATCTTTAAAAAGGTGATCAATACACACTAAAAAAATCTTAAAACTTGTGTATTCTATATTTCTGAAAGTTTGATTTTTCATTCCGCACACTATTTTCATATTTTGTTGAAATCATATTTTGCTGAAAACACTTGGTATCAGAGCACCACTATGGAAGGATAGTGATGTGTCTACTTAATACTAATAAATGCGTGACCACAACGACCATAAACCTGTGCTGGTAGTGGGGTATCAGTGTCATTCTCTATTCTCTGGTTGCGCCCCGTCCCCCTCGAAGTAAATATCATTTCATTTCATTCTGTGTCTGTGTATTGGGAGAAAATGTCACTTTAATTCAAATAGTGACATTTTTTTAATGAAGTTAAAAATAGCAAAATGTTTCTTACTTAAAGGTAGAATTAGACATAATTAAAGAAATTGACGAAAATGATCAAAAATGTAAAACCTCTCGGACTAGATGAGAAGAAAAAAAAAACTATTTGACAAAAATGATCAAAAACTCACCATCCAATCCACCATTTTACCTCTAAAGAAACTAGTGCAACATTAAAAAATCCATTCGGCAACGGGTTTGGGAACCCGTTAACCCATCTTGCAAGGGTTGCAGCGGTGTTACAGTGTGATTTAGTGAACCCGCAGCCCCATCACTGACTCTAGAACACCCCCCCCCCCCCCTTCCGTTTCTCCAAAAACGCCTAAAATCTCATTTAAAATTAAATAAAAAAAACTTCCATTGCTAAGATGACAAATTCACCAAACAACTCATCTTTACAAAATTTAGAATCAAATGTCCCTAAAAAACAAACACTGTTCACAAAAACGGTATATACAAAATCTTGCTTTCTAATTTTCTTGTTTGTAGGCAAAGTCCATCATAGTGTTTTTCCTTTCGTATATGGTTTTGCGATATGTTTAGCCCGATTTAAACAATCTACCTTCTCAGTTTCTTCTTTCTTTTGATCTTTATACGCCGTATCTTTTCAAAGCTTTGCTTAAACTTGGCATTACATTGTATGCTTGATAAGATCTTCTAAGTTCAATGATCGAACCCACCTGGCAAAATTAAAGAAGAAAATTAGCTAAAGGAGAAATGGGTCAATCAAGTCGAAAACAGCCATGTTTAAAAAAGTAGGCTATTTCGTAATTGCTTATTTTCCGAGAAAATTAGTGAATCGGAACAAAAATTACCCATTACCAAACCATCGCCGACTATGCCATTTTGCCGCCTCAAAAAACTAATGCTACTGATTTGGGCTGTACTTTATGCAAGGGTATCTCAAAGTTTAAAAAAACGGAAACGAGCCTCGAGCGTTTTCCCTTCGCTTCATGAGGCGTAAGCTCGAGGCGCAGTCAAAAAATAAATATAAAAATTATTTGTCTATAAAAAATAAAATACTTGACCTAGAAAAGTCTAAAACATCAAAAACACACATCAAAAATAAAATAATTGACCCAAAAAAGTCTAAAACACCAAAAAAAACACATAAAAAAACACCCTAAACCACCCAAGGCGCACCTAAGGTGCACATTTTCTTAGCGCCTCAGCCCTTAGAGACGTATGTACAATCTGGACCCCATGAAGCGCGCCTCAGACTCGTTTTCTTAGAATTTCGCCTCGAGGCGTACGCCTCGCCTGTTTTTTTAAACCATGGGGTATCTAACACATTTGAAAGACGATCACACTTTCCTAAAACTTATTATCAATCAATATTATTAAGATGCTGATGCAATAACAATTTTGAAAAATGGGAAATTTCAAATATACACTCCTCAAAACTTGCATAATATCAATTTACCCAACTAAAAAAATTAATATCAAATATACCAATTCAAAATACTTCAAACTTTCAGTAGTTTTAAAATATGTCCAATATACCCTTCTCTTTCTCCTTACACTCAAAACTCTCACATCCTAATGCAAGTTTTCAGGTAAGGATAGAAATGTAATAAATTTGTAAAACAGTCACATCCTAATGCAAGTATATATGATATAAATTTTTTTTGTCGGGTAATGCACTTACAATGATAAGGATGGATGTAAACCCTATCGAAAACCCGTCATTTCTTTTACGCAAATAATGGTCAAGAATTGTTGATGATGTGGCCAATATACTCAACAGCAAACCACCTGAAATATAAATCATAAATCAAAGATCAATTAAATCAATGCTACAAACAATTTTAGGCAAATTGTTTTGGATAAAGAGATACCCCAGAAACGGGTTGAAGCTTGAACTTTTGACAAATATTCAACAGTGGCTTTTCCAGGCTTTACGTTTGGTATCCTTGCACCCATTTTATTTAAATATTCTGCAATTTCCTTGGGCATGTTGGCCTGAAATGTAAATTGTATAATATATGTCATATTGAACTTGAGGGTAGAACTAATAATCTAGACTAGAGGTAGCACTTGCAATTTTCACCCATACTACTTTTGTATGGATCAATTCAGGTTATGTTTCGTCTCTAACGGGTCAAATGGCTAAACTAACCATAGAAACTATCTTCAAAGTTGTTTACATTTATAAAACCTCGGAATCAGTTTTATTGAAAAAACGGCCTATTATCAGAATAATGCCAATTTTTGTAATCAACTTGACACTTATTAATTATTATTTACGGAGTACAAAATATATTAAATTTTTGGCCAAAATGTTCACGGGTTGGCCCAAATTGTACTTGTAGTTTATAAAACCTCTTAAAGCATATTAATTAAAAACCGAAAATTATTAAATATGTTGACACTAACAATAATACGTAATAAATCTTTTGGCCAGACAGATTTTTGGTAAACCCGGCAAGAACCAAAAACTTAACATTCCAAGTTTCCAACCTACTAACATTTGTTCTATATGTCCCTGTGAAACGGCCAGTCATACTAACAATTTTAATGTTGAAAATGAAAACAAAGTATAATTTGCACAGCATTTTTCTCAGCACTTTGAAAACAGCAAAGACAACATCAAAAGGTAGAAAAATTAGAAATTTACTTACAATATCGAATATGTTGAAAACAAAAACGAAGAATGCATAGATTGTATAGTAGACCCACGGCGCTGCTCCAAGAGATGATTCAGGATTAAGAATCTCTCTTACATTTACCCAAAATCGTGAAGTGAAAAAACTGCAAAGTATAACTTAGCATGTGTGAGTCCAACTATGGCTACCAGAAAGAATTATTTGATTGTTCGATCAAACCTTGCCACAATAGCAGGGAAACCCAATAGATAGCTGGTAGTGAGGACAGGTTGCATTCCAGAAGGATTAATGTTAAATGGAATGTATTGCTCCACCTCTGTAACTGGTGAGTCTTTTCTGTCCACACAGAGAAATATGTTAGTAACATTCTACAGAAAAAGTCATAAAGATGTTATGTTTTATAGCTTAGCGGCCAGACAAAAAAAAACATGAAAAGAAACGAGGCAAATGGGTTGAACACATCAACATCTTATTCATTAAATCAAACTATTATTGAAAGGATAAATTTGTTGTAGTCCTATTTGACAATAAGAGCGGTTCAACTTAACAGTTAACCCACTACAACTATACCAAAACTACCCTATTAGACCCATCAAGGGACCCACCCATTTTGCAAAGCAGATAAAGCATTTACCTTGTAGAAGATGCAAGTTTAAAGCCATAGTATTGTAGCTTGATTTTTCTGCAACCTTGTGTTACAATAACCGCCCACATAGTCACGATAACAAAGACACCAGATACTGCAAATATATAAGGCCACAATCCAACAGTACTTCCAGCACCTACATAGCACAATAATATAATCATTCAGCAACCCGAGTTTAGTAAAACTAGTGAGATTGCAAGCTATAATGCTACCAATTTTAGCTAAGATTTAGATTAGCTCTTTATTACAAGCACACTTGCATTTGTCTTGGCTATTGATGAAGTAAGTACATTAGGAACCCTATGACTGGCTTATAGACTACCATATGAACCAAGTGTTCGCAGACCTCAATGGCTTAATGCTTCATATAACCAGCGTGATGTTTGAGCCTCGTAGTAGAGGTTGGAGTATGAGTTGTTAATATGATTCAAGACAGTGACTATTTACATCCGGACTGATACGATCTGGTCCAGAATAAAAAACCAGGTAACATGAAGGTACAAACAAACGTACCCATTATAATCCCACTCATCGTAGAGCTATTGGTAGGGTAAGCCTTACATCTATCCTGGGTGGGGGGGGGGGGGGGGGGGGTGAGGCCGTTGAGGGTCAAGTGAAAGTCAAGTAAACATTAATGCTATTTCATATGTAGTTTATGCGAGAAGTAACAATGTCTTCATCTGTAAAGAGCCTGACATAAGACAACCTAAGTACCTAGCAACTACTATCCATACTTGCTACTTCTGTACTTCATCTTGTTAGGTACAGCAACGATGAGCCTTACTCAGATAAAGTAAGCCATTTAAACTAAAGGTCATGATATGATTTACATGAAATAATAAAATAATAATAATAACAACTACTATTAATGGCAGTAATATATACTTTACCTGTGAGCTGAGACAACATTTTGTGTAATGTCTCTACATATCCAGTCAAAATATTCACACATATGAGCAATGATGATCCATGACCTGCACCATCCATCACAATCAGAGAATTGAAAAGTGTTTGGGCCCACCCCCAAAGGCTCAACATTCACAATCACAATAGCATGTAGAACCAGATCCTACAACCGGCCTACATTATTCGTCAGCAAATAACAAAAAAATGTGCAATATTTTTTAAAGATAGATTAATTTCATATAAATTCTTAATTCGCACGCGCTCACACATGTATGTTGTGTATAACAAACAAACAAGGCTAGCAGAATCCCACTCATAGCAAGCTAGAACGTATGGTTTGGGGAGAGTGGGATGGAGACAAACCTTTCCTCTATCCCGGATTCCCGGAAGATAGAAAAGCTACTCCCTCTAAGACCCCCCGGCTCCAAAAATCTTTTTTTTTTATAAGTTTGATGATATATTTAAATGTGTGCTGTATGTTTACCCTATATATAAATCAGCTGACTTTTAGGACAGCACAAAATTAAAGAAAGCACCTAAGCACAATGAATAAAGATACTACCAAAACCAGAGTCCGATATTTTATCACAAATCCATGTCGTAGTCATTGCACCAGACACCAATAGCATTGTTGTCAGCATGACGTGTTTCACTCTACAAATAAAAGAATGGGACCAGATATAAGATATCCATCTTTGATCCATTAAGTATTAACTATAGAACTTTAAAGTTACCTGTGACTGGCTGCATAAATTGAATATGAAAGTGAAAAATAGGAAATAATCAGTGCCTCAACTATTGCAAAGCCAAATGACAGCCACCATCTGGAATAAAGTAAAGAATGCAGCGAATTATTAACCTTTTATAACCATATATTTTAACCTATGTAAAAAAAAATATATGATATCATATTGCACATATCTCGGCGATGATCAAACATACATATAACTCTTTATTTTCTCATTAGCATCCAAGCCTTCTTTTCGCAGTTTGATCAATGAAGGAACAACATAGCAAAGTACCTGATCCCATAACCATAATAATTAGCTTAGATCTGAAATTAAGTTTGATGTCAACAGAAACAAGAGCCAAATCAACCATAAAAATAGATAAAAAGTTAATTTGTATCAGTTAATGCTAATATAGCCTATATGATGATAAATATCGTTAAACTACTTTTCAGTGGTTGAAATCAGATCAACTGATCAAGTTATCAGCACCCAGATTCCATTCTTCAGTTTTAATAAAAGATGAACATTTTTTCTAAGTCCACTCTACGCCGTGATGAAGAATGCTCATTCTTAAAAACATGTCCCAAGTGTATTTCAGTGACAATTAGTGAAACGAAGCTAGCGTGTTTGCCTTTGACATGTCATCACATGCCTTGACATCAAAACTAGGGGTTGGGGTTTATGGATGCTAATACTCGGAGTCATGTTGTGACATGGAAGCATGAACAATAATAATAATTCCATAGTTATCAAAGGCTCGAGGCGCACTCAAGGCGCTTAGGCTCCGCCTGTGGCCTAGGCGAGAAGCGCAAAAAAAACACGGGCCTAAGAAAAAAAAAAGTGCAAATAAAAAAAGTAAAAAAAAAATCACCAAGTCAATACAAACAACAATTATCTTATAAAATAATATAAATATAAACTGACTAATTTAGCTATACCTGCTAATAGGATTAACACGCCTTTGATAACTATGTAGTAGATATCAGTTTATGGTAAATCAATGAGTTGAGGTGTTTATATATTGAAGAATAATTCAATATCCATAAGTGTTTTAAAAATCAAATGTATTTAAAAAAAAAAGATTTGATTGAGATTTATATATATCTCTATAAATTGGTAAGTATTGGTCGATTATATTAGTCAGAGAATTAGGTTTTAAAAATCCGACCGTGGCTTTTTTTATCTAGGAGGAAAAAGCGGGATCTAGTGGCTTCTAGGAAATTGGTCGCCTAGGCGGTCAAGGCGATGGCTTTTGATACCTATGAATAATTCTAACCCAAAAACAAATACGAACGATAAGTACCTCAACTGAAATCGGCATATATCCAACGGATTAAAAGTTTTACCTGCATAACAATTGATGCTCCAATTTGGGGACTAATTCCAAGTTGGAAGAGAGAAAGCTTAAGCTCCGGCGCCAGCTCACCAAGCTCCTCTGTAACATAAGACAATCGTTTTAACTTTTAACCAAACACGAACTCATAAATCCGTGAATGATTAAATTCACCCTTTTGCAAAACAAAACTTGAGCCTAAAAGCAGAAGAAAACATACCAACCGAGCCCGAGACAAAGCTTAGATAGTTCTCCGGCACTAATCTTCTATCAAACCCGGGAAGAGGAATAAAATATCCAACACGACTAATCACAAGTAACGCAGCAGTAACAAACAACCTCCTCCTTATCTCACTTTTGAAAAAAGATTCAGCCGCATTATTAACAAAAGAGCCTAAGCGTGCGATTACAAGGAATCTATTCTCATATTTCGGGTCAGTCTGCACAGCCTCCTCATCACTATCCAAATTAGCTTCAAACTCACTTTCAGAAGTTCGAAAAACAAATTTGTCACTTAGAGACCCCGAAGTTGCGGCCTGCATTCTCATACGGTTTCTATTAGGCTGATTACATATAAATTTTAACGAACTGTGGCCCGCACTCGCGCTAAAGTGTCTATCTAACACCAAACAGCTTCTGGTAAGCTGTAATTTATTAATTTTAATAACAAATCGTTTCGTAAAACACGGTTTGCGCCATAAGTAATGACTACTACTAGCATTTCCACCTGTCCATCAATAAAATTACAAATTACACACACATATTTAAAAACAGATGCTTAAATTCAATAACGATTAACCGATACAGGATGAATGAAGATTAGATTAAAAAAGTACCTGCTGCTGTAGATGATGATGATGATGAATTGATATTGGTAAACCTAGGGTTGATGCTCAGCATTTGCAAATTCATACTAATAATAATAATAATAATAATAATAATAATAATAATAATAATAATAATAATAATGTTGAGGCGTTTGAGGCTTCTAATCCGTCTGCAGTTACTGGAGTGGTGATGAATTGATACTGGTAAACCTAGGGTTGATGCTCTGCATTTGCAAATTCATAATAATAATAATAATAATAATAATAATAATAATAATAATAATAATAATAATAATAATAATAATGATGATGTTGGATCCACGTGGAGGAATATGAATATGAATAAGAAGACGGATAATTCGGTTAGAGTTGAGGCGTTTGAGGCTTCTAATCCGTCTGCAGTTACTGGAATGGTGATTAAGGATGATAAGGCTAAAAGTATATTAACTGAGAATTTGCAGACGAATGTGTTGTAAATTAAAGATAACGGTGGTAGCAGGGAAGAAGACGACGATGACGACTGCTACAAGGGTTTTTTGCTTCTTAAAATTGAGGGTGTAAACAAGCCGAGCTGCTCGAGCTCGACTCGGTAAAAAGCTTGAAATGAGTCGAGTTTTATTGAGCTCGAGTAGAGCTTGAGTCTAAAACAAAGCTCGTTTATTTATCGAGCATGTTATGTGAAGCTCGTTAGGCTCGTCGAGCCTTATCGAGCTTAGTGTAATATTATTTTTTTAAAATATTTAATAATATTTACCACTCATTTACAGTTTATTAGTAAATGAGTTCGAGCTCGAGCTTCACTTATCGAGCTTACGACTCTAAACGAACTATTATTTATATTATTTTTATTTAATATATTAATTAATAGATAATAAACGAGCTGAGCCCGAGCCGAGCTCGAGCTTGGGAAATTATCAACGAGCCGAGCTCGAGCTTTGAAAACAAAGCTCGAATCGAGCCGAGCTCGGGCTCGACTCGGCTCGTTTGCACCCCTACATCATAGTAACATATATGCGAATGTTGTCATGACAACATGGCAGAGACCCATGATTCTCAGATTCGACTGTTACGAGGAGCAACTTGTATGACTTCCTCTTGCGTGGGGCTGGTCTTTTTGTGGTTTTTCCGTGTACGTCAAGCTAAACTTTGATGTTAGTGTGAGCCCGGTTAAGATAATATAGTCTGGCCAGAATGGGGCAGTGAATTCCCCAGAAGGGAGGTGTGATTAAGCATCGCTAAAGTTGAATTTCATCGTTAAAACAACATCATAATAATATAATATTATAAATTATAAAATACATAAAATAAAATTTATATTATAACTAGTTTATACCCCTGAAACGTCACGGGTTAACAAATCTAATATAACGTGATAAAATGTGGGTTTAAAAAGCTTAAGTAATATGGAACTGTTTTGGAAACGTATAAATTATACCTCAAGAGTTTAAAAAGAGTGTTTAGGGTACTCGACATCGGACTCAAAATTAGATATGTAAAGCATTGCCTTGACTCTTTTAAACGAAAACAGTACATCAAAAAACCGGCTTTAGAAACTTCTCAACCATACCAAGCTTGACAGGGGTGTCATCTTTGTACTCTTTTAGCTTCCTTTCTTCTTATTTCGTCGGACCAATTTTCAACAAACTTTCAAGAAGGTCAGTCCCTAGTGTATCCGCATTGCCTATACGATTACGCAATTACGAAACAGTTAATCAAACAAAAACTATAATGAAAAAATATATAAAAAAGGTAAACTTTTTTAGAATTTAAGCAAAGTTACCTTCTAAAAGTGGATGACGTTTTCTACAGGGCAAGTTGGTCACTAACAAACATCAAGAGTATTTCGGACATAACTACCAAATACATAAGTAAAAGTCAATTACTAGTCTAAGGCTATAACATGTAGATTGCATAGTAAATCTTGGATGAGGAGTAGGGCTGGCAAATCGGGTATACCCGACCTGTTAAGACATGAACACGAAACATGTATACCCAAACACGACACGATAACTTATCGTGTCCTATTTTTAAAACCCGGTTTACATGATAAGACACGATACTACCTGTTTAGAAACACTAAATTATTATTAATATACAATTAATAATATACAATGGTGAAAGGAACCAACCCATAAGAAACAACGAAACCCCATAGAATTTGACCATTTCACTGGTTTGAACATAATTAGTAACTTGCCTATACATGATTAATGAATTACCTAAACGCGTTGTGTTTTTTTTTCATGTATGAATAAAACCCCCACAAAAAAATAGTCATTTTTCTCCATTTTTTTATATAGCACGATGATACTTGTTGGAAAGATAATAAAAACGCTCATTAATTTGGTGTAATTTATTTTCTTTAAAAAATCTCGTATATAAAAGATGTTAATGTTTAAAAATTATGAGAGGAAACATGAGAGAGAAATATTCAATTTTTTTTTTTAATTTTTTCCTAAAATTATCTAATGCCACATATCACACTCTTGTTGGGCTGCAATAATATAATGGGATTTAAGCGGATTGAGTAATTTGATAATGGGCTGACATCTAAACCTTATAAGACCATGTTTAATGGTAAGGTGAAAATTTCAAGCCCCATGGGGCATTAATTGACACGTGGCATGTGGGGCCATTGAGGGATTCAATTTATGATGGAGGTGTAGTGCTAAGGTGAAAATTTTCAAGCCTCTTCCAATTAAATAATAATATGATAGTTGCATGTTGTTTAATCTCATTGGCCATTTCTTTTTTTCCACGCCATGGAATATTTCCTAGAGATCAAAAAACGCCCCAAATAACTTGGGAGGGGCGGTGTGCAATCTTGATGGGGGCGTTTTTTTGCCTGAAAAAACGCCCAAAACTTGCCACCATTACATATGGTTTAACATTGTGTTAACAATCTGGGCTAGCATCACATTACAAATCAACACAAAATATCTATATCTATATCTATAATAAAGCGATTAGGGTGGGGACACATGTCACTTGATAAGGTCATCCTCATCCTTAAACATTAAAAAAAAAATAGGTTATAAATAGCCTAATATTTGTTAATTTATAATTTTTATCTTTATTGTAATTTACTATGTAATAATTAAAATTTTTATGATTATCTCAATTTCTCTCTATATGAAATAATATTGTTAGATGAAATATGAAATCATATTGTTAAATCATAATTTCATGAGGTGCATATTTGTTGCATTTCAAGTAATTGATGTTTTTTCTCTTAACCTAATGTAATTTCGAGTCTAAAAATTATTTAGAGAAATTACTAAAAAATGATTTGAATACATGTACTTAGAGCACTCGCGATAGGCCGATAGCTCCCCCATAATTCCCCTCATTTTTTAATTTAAGGTAAATGTCTACAAATCATCAATTTTCACTCCGCAACACAACTACCATATCTATACTCCATTTTTATAATTTTAAAGATCTATATACTAACTTTTTATATATGAAAAGCTAATATTCATCCTCTATCAAATGATTGTATATAAAAATGAGAAGTATAATAAAATAAGTGTTTTGAGTTAGATAATGATAAGAATGGTGGATGAGATGTGGAAGGTTTTTTAAAATAAGATGTAATTACATGGATGGTCTATGTGGTATGCACATATTACATCTTTTGTCCCCAAAACCTCGAACTTACATAGATGCTTCTGATGGTATAACTTTTATAACAACATTGGTCCTTACCCCTAACAGCCGTGTATTATGTTTGTTAAATCCATATACAATAACCAAAATACCCTTTTAATTTAAATGAATATTAACAATATAACACACTATATAGGACCCACACACCTTCTTCAACCATCACACCACCACCACCACCTTCATCTCCAACCTTCTCCATTTTTTCTCCCAATCAAAACCCACAATGCCACCAAAACCACTAGAAAGCTTTAAATCACAGGTAAAGCTTTGATTGGGGAGTACCAGAGCTCCACCAGCTCATCATCATCCCTCGCCGGCTACCCTTTGCTGGACATTCGCACCTGACAATGCACTGCTACTGCAAAACCCTTCGCTAGATGCCCGTTTGTAAACTAAAATCGCAACCACGACCCTCACAACCATCTGTTCCTCTTTTCTTCTGTAAACCTCCACTACCGTCGTCTATTCGCCTTTAAACTTGCACTTGCACCACCGCCGTCTTTGTCTTCTACCCTTTTTTTATGGAGTAAGGGGATGTGGAACCTTCAAGGCTTCAAACTTGGTTTTTCGATTATCAACTTTAACCATCAAGCTCCACCACCGCCGTCTAACAATTCTAAAACCGATCCTTCTCTGCCATCAATGGGTTTCCACAGAGCAACTATGGTGTTTCTCGACAAGTTAATCCATGGTTTGGGTGCTCAATTTTCCAGGGCAATTCATATGAATGTTGCAGGTCCTCTTGAGAAAAAATGGTGCGGTGATGGGCATGTGGTGTGGTGGTGAGTAGGAGGTGGCTATATGTGGTGGTGGTGGAGCCGTGGAGGTGGTAGTGTTACAGATGTAGGAGAAGAAATATAGGTTTGGTGGGGTTGGGGTTCAGGGACCATCCGTGTTATAAAGTCTTATATGGGTAAAATAGATATTTTAGTCCACTTAACAGAGAAATTTAACATCAGTTAGAGGTAAGGACCATCCGTGTGCATAATTATGTACCTTTAGGACCATCCGTGTTAATTGAGGGCATTTATGCAATCTATGCATACTACAATAACCATTCGTGTAATTAACTCGGTAGAAAATGATGGTTATGTTAGGAATAATATTAGAATCTATAGTTTTACACATGCATGTTACTAATCTAAAGCTTTGCATGATTAACATTTAAATACAAGAAAAAAAAAGCATAAAATAAAACCAAATTTTGGCATTCTTTTTCTTATTTTAGTAACAATATAAAAACAAAAATCAACCTACAGTCTCTACATTTTAGTGATGATACAGTAGGTGTTTTGAAAGGATTAAATCATATAGGAAAAGGTACACAAAGACTAATATATGAAGATGATGGTATTTACACACCCTTCAAGTTATTTGCACACCCTTTATGCGTTGCGTATAAGGCTATATGCCGCGTATATGGGGTTGCACAAACTTTCACGTGTCATCAATGCTTATCAATCAGAGATTCAGAGTCTCATAGACATGACAGGGACCTGTACATCGCGTATAGGTCTATATGCAGCGTATAGGTCTATATGCGGCGTATAGGGGGCAAGGGTGCGCAAACATGGTTGTAAAAATCTCGCCTAGCCTCTGATTAATCACGAAGGTTCACCGAGAAAACACTGTTTAATCGATAGTCAGTGTCTAGCGATTTCAGCTAAAATTCTGGCCAGAATTTGTAAATTTCAGTCAGATTTCGACTAAAACCTATAAACTTTGGTGATTAATCCTATATACCTAAAGATACGAGTCAAGGAAAGGGTTAAACCATGCCTACCTAAAAAACTACATATAAAATGTGTGTGTGTGTGTATAAAACTGAAATTACATATAAATCCGAATCCGATTAATCGTTAGTCAGTACCTCACCGACCGACTATCGCCTAGTAATTCTTACAACATTGTGTGCAAATATACAGGGGGTGTGCCAATATCCAAAACCTTTAAAATTTAGCGAGAGTCCATACTTTTTTGCTTTTATAAATTTGCGGGAGTTTAACGACGAAAAGACACTGTTTTTCAAAGGGACCAAATTTAGTTATTTACACACACACGTCTTAAAAACATGAAAACGAAAAATTTATTGCCCTCTCTATAAAAATTAGAACCTTGAAACATATGGCTCATTTATGATTTATCTAAAACCTACTTACATCGGGCACAATTTGATCCATAGTTGATAATCTAAACATCCAATCATCTAATTATCTAATCTAAATAATAACATAACAACAAAGAATATTAAATTTTTTTGCTATAATGTTAATCGTCGAGGAGAGCTTCACAAATCATCGTTTAACTATTACGATATGTAATTATAATGTTATATTTTCACTATGTTTATTGGTATGACGCTAATTGTTGTTTAAAAAATTATTTCTTTTATAATATTTGTTAGGTCCTAAGGGTCTTCTGCAACTGAGACACTTGAATCCTCATAACCGACTCTTACAAAAGCATTTATGCATTTTAGTCAAAGATATCTTAAGATTGTGAATGATTTATATTTGGTTATTTAATGTAACATGGGAAAAGGATAATAATAATAATAATAATAATAATAATAATAATAATAATAATAATAATTTTTATGCATTTTAGTCAAAGATATCTTAAGATTGTGAATGATTTATATTTGGTTATTTAATGTAAAATGGGAAAAGGGTAATAATAATAATCTATATCTCTATTACCTTATTAAGGAGGAGAGATGGGTAAGAAGGTAATTTCACCATCATTTTAAGATGACATACAAAAGGTCTCATGCATAAATCTCTAACTTTTACCATTTTCTTCCATCTATGCCCTTATGTACAAGTCACTAATACAAATCAATTGCACCATTCAATACATTTAATTCATGTATTAACTTTTTGTTACCTAGAACCATTACCAAGTAATAGATTAATTCATGTAACTTTTTTTTAATGGATTAAGTTTTTGTTACCAATGGAATTTGAATTATCAGCACAAGAAAAGGCTAAGCCTTATTTAACACTTTGTAACCAGTAGGCTAAAGGCTATTTGGTTCATGTGTGTAACTAAATGTTGCAAATAAAAATCAAGCACGGATCGGATTGGATAAATGACAGTATGGTGCATAAAGTTTTGGCAATTTAAAATGTGAATAAAAATACATACCCGCGACAACGCGCGGGCATTCCACTAGTTATCTTATTAAGGAGGAGTGATGGCCAAGATTGTCATTTACATTTCCGTACAACTTAGGAAGCAACATGTACAACATACTTAAGCAAGAAATTTAAGGGTATTTTGGGCATAATTGTGACTATTAAGACACTTAGAAGGTTAAAATTGTAATTTTATTATAACCTCATACTCACAACTTAAAAACTTATTCCAACCTTACCCCCATGGTATATGATTGATCAAAAAACCATTAATGTAATAAATTTCTTAAATGTAAGAATGTGAAGAGCCTATGAACATCATAAATTATGCCTAGATTTTTTAAATGGCTTGGCTTGGTTGGTTTAAGAAGAAGAAGTTGATTCAATTGGGGGAATGACAATGAAAGGAATGATATACCTGAAAAGGAATTGGTAAACCGGAGAGGGAAAGGTCTTTGAGAAGTTCACAGCCTAATCCACTAGCACCTACTACACATATTCTTGAAGAATATACACACATATTCTTGAAGATCGTCCATCAACTACATAAATAACAACAACATAGAGGTTAGCTTATTAGCTTAACTACATAAATAATTAATTGATTTAATATAATATTGGTGAATGAATAATTCAACCTTTAGTGGATTTTTTTTTTTGTTTTTATAGGACCCTAGCCCAATTTACAGCCCCTTCCAATCACCGTCTTAATTCTTTGCTCCTAAAAAAAGCCATATCTATATTATCTATATTTAATTTGGAGTTTTTTTTTTTTTGCTAATTTGGGTGCAGAATTTCAAGATGGTTACAAAAAACATGTATGAGGTACCTTTACAATCAGTATTAACGGATTTACATAAATCAGAATTTCAAGATGGGTGCAGAATTTCAAGATGGTTACAAAAAACATGTATGAGATAGTCTTTGAACCGATTTCTAATTTGTTGACTTCTTTTTTTCTTTTACACATTTGATCTCATATCTAAAGCTGCAAAACTTTTGTTTTTCGTGTTTTTATTTAGTTGCTTGCTGTGAAGAAGTTGGGACAAAAAGGTAATCAGTCGACAAAAGGAGGAAGAGTTTATTGATCTTATTAATGATTTGATAAAATTCGGCATGCGAATGTTGTTGAACTCATGGGTTACTTGTTCTAAGCATGGTCAACGATTATTAATTTACGAGTATTGCGGCGGTTGGGCCATCTAGGATGCGTTACACGCGGATGATGATTATAAAAGCAAATTTTCATGAAGTATGCGCATAAGATTGGCAAAGGAATTCTCTTGCAACCAGCAGGTTTGATACCTAGATTTACTTGCTAATATCAACGTGAATTATTTGATTATTCGTTTGTTGTTCGATTTTTATATCTTTTATAGTAGTTGATGATTGTCTTATGCTAAGTGATGCTATTAATTTCTATTTTTTGATTCGTCAACCCGGTGTGCATATATTTGTAGTTTCTATAAAATTTAATGAACTCTCACATTCTCACTTTCATGTGGTGTCTTAGCATAACTACAGTAATCATATTTCCTATTTTCGCTTTTATTATTTGGTGATTTTTTTTGGCTATCTGAATCTAAGATGACAAAAAAAGGAACTATGACACCAAGCAGTGGAAATCAATCTCTAGATGATATTAATATTTTTGCCACTATAATTATCTACAAAGTTTTATTTGGTTTGTTGTGCTAATATTTTTTATACTATATTTTGTTGAATAAAGTAAAATGTTGTAAACCCGGGTTGTGGTTCGTAATCAACATCATAATTGAATATAATATAAATCGAGACACCCGCCGCAACGCGCGGGCATTCCTTCTAGTAACAATAATAGTAATAATTATAATACTCCTTTAAAAGATTTTTATACATAATAATATAATAATATTATGTTTAATAAAAAAAAGTTAATTGTTAGCCACAGAAAGCATCCCTATTATAATAAACGATTTCAATTAATGCCACATGATACTTCCTTTAACTTAATTATTAATGTATGATAATAAAATATAAATATAATAACAAATAATACTAACTAGTATTTTGTCATCAACCAAACATAAATACCAATACTATTGATTATACATTAATGTTACACATAATTTACAATCGCTAATTTTAACTAACATCATTTAAAAAATGTTGAACCTTACACACACAATGCAATGCGAAACGAAATGTAAAACAAAAAAAGAAAAATTTGCAAAACATGAAAACTAGAGCAAAGTTGAAAGTAAAAAATGTTACGGTTAAATTGCAAAGAAGAAAAGCTTTAATTTAAAATAAAAAGGGGGTAAATTTGCGAATGATGTAAAATTTTGAGTTAGAAATGAAAATCAAATTCAATGGGCTAGACTAGATATGCAAAAATGGGAAATTTTGTATAATGAGTGAAAAATCAATTTTTTTAACCCATAAAGAAAGTTGGTAAATATAGGTTTAAATGTTTAATAATAATATGTAAGTGCATGTATATTTTATTTATTTTTAGACTTGTATTTAAATACATTAAATTGTTTAACTCGTGTAATACATGGTGACCAAATTTAATAAAGTATGTTCAGTATAGATATGAGTTGATCTTCATTTCGACTTAAACTTTTTTTTTATTTTGGAAAATTCCTGAGTTTACCTCTTTTCATACCTTTACTTGGAAAAAAAAAAAATTACGCGCGAAAATTTATATATGTACCGATATAAATATGAGTTGGCCCACGTTTAAACTTCAATTTTTTTTTTTGAAAAACAAGTAATGTCAAACATTATACATTTTCGTACTTATTTTGTGTACGCTTCCGGTTGGTCCACGTTTTGACGTATATTTTGTTCTGACCGAGTTAAAAGCATTGTGTTTACACTTTTTAGTAATTTTACGTCTTTTACACATTGCATTTTATGAATTGTGTGCATCACATTGTGTCTTACGCATTGTGTTTAACACTTTGTGTGTTACTACATGGCTCAACCCGAAACGAGTTAAAATCAATAATTAGGATTTTACCATTTTGCCTTTTCAGCCATTTAAGCAGTCAAACTAAGATTTCTTTTTTTTTTTGCCGTTTTTTGTTATCATTTCACAAGAAAAAAGTGTTTTTGGTGTGTGTGTGTGAATGAGCATTTTGTGTTTTTTTTTTCTTTTTTTCTTTTTTTTTTTTTTGGATTCACCATTATTCGCTATCTCACATAGCGGATCTAACTTATGTTTTATCCATCCCGCTTTGATGGTAGCAACAGATGAAGATGATCAGGTTGCGGGTCACACGGGTGTGTTCCGCTAACTCAAGTTGCGGGTCTCTTACAACAATTGTCACAGATCAATAATACGAGGTTACGGATCATGTAAAGTCATCACATTTCAAGTGCAGTCATCGTCCAATTAGAACGCTATGTTCCTGAGTTTCTTTAAAGAGATGAAAGAAAAGAAATGAAGTGGGGGGAAAGAAAAGAAAGGGAGGGAAGGTATTTGTTTTTTCATTTCTTTTCTCTCCATATCTCTCCAATTTGGGAGGATCAAAATAAGCAATGTTTTTAGGATCGGGTCGGACAACGAATCGGACGTCATATCGTCCGGTCCGACCAGATTTAAAACCGGATAACATAATAAATAATATATATATATATATATAAAAATATTAATAAAAGCCAAATAAATGTAAAATACAAACATAACCCCTGTCTTTGTTTCTAGAAAATATATAGTTTCAACTTTCACACTTTTTTCATATAAAATAACATAACAACTCTCACCATCTCTTCTCTCTGTTATCTTCTTCTGCACTCTCACTCCTCTCTAAATCTCTATCCTAACAATAACATAAAAGATAAAACAACCATCACAACTAGGGCTGTAAACGAACCAAATGAATATGAACAAGGCCTTGTCCGTGTTTGTTTGTTAAGAAAATAACGTGTTCACGAACACTTACCGAACGAGATTTTTGTTCATGTTTGTTTGTTAAGAAAATAATGTGTTCACGAACTGTTCATGAACAGTTACCGAACGATTTTTTGTTTGTGGGAGTTTATAAAGGAAATAAACAAGTTCGTATTCATTTGTTTTTATTTGTTAAATTTAGGTGTCAGACAAAAGCCATCACAAATGAACGTAAACGAACACAAATAGACATAAATGAACAAAACCGAGCACAAACTAACACATATTAAATTTCGGAAATTTCATCACGAACATTGTCTGCCCAAAATATACTAATCCAATTACCCAAATATATTTGACATAATCTTCATCACATAATGTCTCATAAAAACACAAAATTGTCATATTAAAATTGAAGTACCCGTTTAATCCACAAAAAATAACAACTAATCAAAATAGTTAAAGTAATATTACTATGTGATAGACTAATATATATTAAATAATCTACTAATAGGAAATTTGAAGTACTTAAATTAAAAATAAAAAGTTAAAAACCCTAATGAACTATCGAACACAAACAAACATAAACTAACACGATACCAAACGTTCACGAACATAAATAAACGAACGCAGACTCTATTCATATTCGTTTGTTTAACTAAACGAACAAAATTTCTTGTTTGTGTTCGTTCATTTATTAAACAAATGAACACAAACGAACTTCCCGCGAAACATTTCACGAATTGTTCATTGAACGTTTGGTTTGTTTACAGCCCTAACCATAACCATAACAGAAAACAACCTCCACCGCCACTATACTACACCACCAACTAACCGCCACACCACAAAAGTTGAAGCTATACACCAACGAGAATCGGATGTATCTAGTTGACAAAGACAAGCCAAGTAATCATCAAATCTAATTATGAATTGAGCACATACCGAATCCACAGTGATGGTAGAGAGTATCGGACAAGAGAAAATGAGTGAAGGCAGAGATTATTTTGATGTTATCAGACGAGATAAAATGGGGTTTATGAACTTACCGGTCCTACCGACTAGTTCACCGAACCATCAAAAACTACGAATCAACCGGTTTCTTGTAAAATTGTTGATCTTCTGTAACCGGATTGGTGACCTTGGCGATTCCCAATTAGACCGGTCGAACCGGCCAGTCCGATCCGGTCTCAAAAACCTTGAAAATAAGGCTCATTTTCTCTTTATTTCCCTTCTTAAAAAAAACTTTGGAACACCCATCCCTCCGTTTCCTTTCTTTTCCTTCTTAAAAAAACTCTGAAACATGGGTTTTCTTCTTTTTCCTTTCTCTTCTTTTCCTCTCTTAAATGAGACTTGGGAACACAACAGAAATGCTAGGTCGAGGGATCCACGTTATCTTCTTGCGTGGCTACTACCTAAGTGAGATTGATGACACCTTAGCTACATATGCAATCCTAGATAGCGGATCCACCAAAAACACAAAATTTCCAACTGGTTCGACGAGCCGGCCAAGAAACCCCACAAAAATCCAGAAAAAATATAAAAAACAATCCATCCCTTAAAAACCCAGTCCAACCGTCCGTTTTTCCGTCTCGACGGACCAACCACCGGTCCAATGTTTAGGCGGGCCAACCCATCAACCCGGACCGGTCTAGAGTTCGATTTCCGGTCTGACCGACCGGTCTGGTCTGGTTTCAAAACATTGGTCTATATGGTACCTCCATTGCAAATTTGCAATGGAGGAAGCTTGCAATAAAGACGTGAGTATTTTTGACAAGGATCTGGGTCCCATACTATTAATTGCAAGAAAAGAGATTTATTTAACTTCCATTTTCTGTTTGTGTATTTTTTATATTTGCAGGGAAGAAGCTTGCATTTACATTGATTACTTATTCGTGTATTTTTATTAAGTTTGTAAAATACCAACAAAAAGTAAATGTGATATTTTTATTTAAAAGAAAGTTTAATACAAAAGTTACTTTGTGAAATGAATTTTGTTTTAAATATATTCTGTTATTTTAAATAATACGAAAATTAAAATTGATTTATTACAAAAAGAACTTGTTAATTAAAAATAAATGTAAAAAGTGACGGTGAAGTGAAAATGTAAGTATTAATAAGAATGTTTGTAGGGTTTGAGAGAAAATAAGTGTTTTGCATTAATAAAAATATGATGTATCAGTTGACTAAGCGTGTTTATAGATGCATTTAACTTTTTGCATTTATGTTTGTCTTCTATTTTATTTTTTGATCAATGGTTCAAAAATCTTTTATACATTCTAGGTTAGAATCCATTTGTATTTAATACTTATTTATATATATATATATATATATATAGAGAGAGAGAGAGAGAGAGAGGGAGAGAGAGAGAGAGAGAGAGATAACATGGCTTAAACCACTATACCTTATGCATTGCCATGTATATTTGTAAATATAAAGATTTAATGTTAATGTGTACAGACGGTCTATAAATATATGCCATATGAGAGGAACACACTCAAATACACATACACATTCTCATTGTTCGAGGGTAAAAATGAGTATTTTTGTTACAAAGAAACTTCCTTCAGTTTTCATTATATTAATATGCTTACTTATAACACCTTCTCATAGCAGATATTGTCATTACTTTGAGTGGACAGTTAATATATATAACGGAATTCAAGATTCATCAATTGATCTTCATGTGAAATCAGGAGACGATGATCTTGGGCATCACAACATCACTTTTGATCATGGGTACAATTTCGGCTTTTGTGAAAATTTCTTTTTTAACACTCTTTTCTGGGGAAATTTTGTCCATGGATCTCAGTCTGCACATTTTCATGTTTTTGACAAAGAAATAGTAAAACTTATTGGTGGCCGGGATCTTTCAACCACCAACACCGTATACTGGCTACTAAAACAAGATGGGTATTATTTGTCAAATGAATTAAAACCATATGATGATCCGGCATGGATGTTTAGAGGACACTGGGAGTAAGAAGTATTTCAAGTTGTTTATCTAATAATATAATAATATAATATTATTCTAATAAATTTATTTTAATGTTGTTTTTGTTGATTCTCATATAGCAATAATTTCTTTTAATTATGTTTTGAATCCCTTATAATTTATCATATTGTTTGATTTAAAAATCCTACAAACAACCACCGAAACGCCACCAACCCCAAACTATTTTCTATACACTTGAATTGAACAAAACTATAAAAGCAATAATCGACTAATACCTTCAATTTCGTTCAATTTTAGTAATTGTTAATAAGGTAGTGATATAACCTGATTTATATTATTTGCATTTGGTAATTTGTATCACAATATTGTAATAGTTATAGTATTAAATGTGTAACGGTCAGAGAAGGACCTTGCTGTTTTAGTAATTGTTAATAAGGTAGAGATATAACTTGAGTGAAGTTTTTTTTTAATTAAATATACTTTTAATTCATTTCAATAAAAACGGGCAAATTACATAAGAATAGCAGGTAGACGGGCAACAAGTTGCGCCGCCACCCCCTTCTGGATAGAGAACCTTAATCTAGAGAAAACAAATCCTCGCCCCTAGGGAGTCAAGAAGTTGTTGTGTACTACTCGCTGGACTAAATTAAATCAAGAATATTCTCGTGATTAGCTGTGAAGAAATCAAATGTTTTATTATCGTGCTTATCAGTTATGATACTAACATAGTAATATTTTAACTCTCTTATTTAAATATAAATTCCTTCCAAAAAAAAAAATTAAATATAAACATATAGGCTTTTGTACATCTCTTACATTTGTTAAATTTCCTTGTTTGACATTAACCCTTATAATGGTTTGTATTAATGGGATATCCCAAATTATTATTGAAACACCCCCTCCTTCTTTATCTCTACATATACATACGTGGCGGAGCTTAATTTTTTTTAGGGGGGGCTGAAAGTCACGGGACCTTTAAAACGGAGGGGCCGGACTTGATACGTATAAAGTTTTCGATGAAAACGCGTAAATTTATACACTGACCAAAAAAAAAAACGGTGGCCCCAACCCCAACAAAGCTTTGCCAATTGGTTTACGAATGCATAAACCCTCACCTAAACATATGTATCTCTAGTAACTTTATTTGTATGTGAACCACCGTTGTATTAAAATCTGCAATCAATAATTAAGAATTTTTTGTATTTTTGTTACAAAGAAACTTCCTTCAGTTTTCATTATATTAATATGCTTACTTATAACACCTTCTCATAACAAATATTGTCATTACTTTGAGTGGACAGATAATATATATAACGGAATTCAAGATTCATCAATTGATGTTCATGTGAGAGGAACACACTCATATACTCATTTTCAAAGAGTGAAAATGAATGTTTATGTTACAAAGACTCTTTTCTTCGTTTTACTGTATTAACTTGTTTCACTTACTTTCTTATAACACTTTCTCATAGATGATGACTTCGGCCATCGGGACATCACTTTTGATAAAATTTATCTCGCAACACTGTTTATCGAAGGATGCTTTTTCCATGGATCGCAGTTTGTACATTTTAATGTTCTCGACAAATAGGAGATATTATCAGTACTAGAAAATGGGGCTAATGCAACTTTTTAGATGTAACCTTTTTTAATTGTGTTGCATTTGACTCTAATGCAACTTAGTTCAACATAAAGGTTGCATTAAGAGAACTAATGCAACTTTTTTTATAAAAAGTTGCCAAATCTTATAGAATTTGCAACCTTTTTATTTAAAAGTTGCGAGTTTTATAAAAAATTGCAACTTTTGGTAGAAAAGTTGCTTTGTTAAAACTAAAATGCAACTCTTATATTTTTTTGGAGAACTAAATAGAAATAGTTTTTAACTAAAAAAAACTTTTTAATTTTTTTTTTCTAATTGAATCTCACAAATTCAAAACATAAAGTATATTTTTTTTGTCCTATTTCATTTCTTGTTATACAAACATTATACAACTTTACACTTTAATTTTATTAATTTCCTCAAAATATTTCTTCGTTTTCTACAATCAGTCTATTTTTTTTATTTAGCTAAATTCTCCTAGATGTTTTTTTTCCCTCCTAAAAATTATGGGACGGTGGATTTCTAATTTTAATGGGACGCGGGAGAAAATTTAGGTATTTAGGAGGGAAATATTAATGGGAGGGAAATTAGGAAAAATATATACTAGTTTTGGTAGGAATTGTTAGTTCTTTTATTTTTAGTATATTAAAATATATGACAAATTAACAAATGGTTGCATAGTCTAGAAATGGAAATTGGAAACTAACAGTTGAGCTTGGGCATGGTGACAAGTAACCCAATAAGGATTAAAGAAACAAGCAATAACAATTGGGTTTGAATGTTAGATAGGTTTGAGTGTTAGTATAGAGATGCACGAATCGCGTTTTGGGCGTAAAATGGCACCGGGTAAGAACAGGACCCGGGTACGAGGGTATGTATGAATATGCACCCTACACGATTCGGGTATGGTCGGGTCCGGTTCCTACTCAAAACATGGTACAACCAGTAATTCGATATAACGTGTTTAAAGGCGTTAGAACAATTGTTTAAAAATAATAAACATAACATATTAAATTACAAAATTCAATATTTATTAATAATAATACTTCACAAATGCACCAATTTTGTATCAATGCAACTTTATCTTCAACGTCGGCTTGCATCGTTGGTTAGTTCTTTGTCGGATACGCCGGAAGATTGTCCGTCACCCACCTCTTCATTGTGTAATTTTGTTTCAAGTGCTATTTCATCTAGGGATGGCAATGGGTCTGGTTCGGGTAGGGTATTGGTAATACCAATCCCGTACCCGTTTATAAAACCGAATACCAAACCCGACCCAATACCCGTCGGGTATTGTCGGTTAATTACCCGTCGGGTATTGGGTATACCCACGGGTAACGGGTATACCCGTTATTTTGTTAAAAAATACCGGTTGAGATTTGTAGTAGAAAATACTTATAAAGTTTTGACGTTTCATTCTTCTATGATAGTAATTAATGGGATTGGGAGAAGTTTTGAAACATTAAATATATAAGAAAATTATATTTTAGAAATACAAATAGATAGACATATACTAATAGTATAAAAAAATATATTATAAATAAATTATATTGGGTATTTTTGCGTGCGGGTAATCAGATATCCATATATCGGGTAATCGGGTCGGATATCACTATATACAATACCCGAACCCGGAAAAAATAAAAATTTAAACCCAAACCCGGATCCGTACCCATCGGGTATCGGGTATACCCGTCCCAAATATTTCGGGTTTCGGGTATACCCGTGCGGTTTGGGTTTTTTAGCCATCCCTAAATTTTCATCTTTAAGGTTTGTCTTTGTCTCATGTTACACGATTCACCACATCCAAATGAACTTTTAGGCAAATGACCATCTCTATCGACTTAGGAGCCAGTTTTGTTCTTCGCATCGACAACACACTGCCACTAAAAGAAAAGGCAGATTCTAAAGCTACTGTAGAAGCTTGAATGCTTAGTAAATCATTATCAATGATGGATAGAATCAGATATTCGTCTTCCTTTTCTTTCTACCACGACAAAATATTAAAGTCATGATAATCTTGTGTAGATATAGTCCATACATGACTTGGATGGTTATACCTACCATGTTCGGTTGGGGGGATTTCAGCCCTATGACATTATTTGTCACATCCCGAACGACAAATATAATCATAACCAGGTTCGGTATTGAGCTCTCACAAGCACTTGAGCTCGATTGTTGAGACATGTTTACATGTGTGGTCGCGCCATACTTTTTTGAATAAAAATCAAACATGTTATGATCTAGTGTGACTCACAACTCGATATAAAGACCCAAAATGTTATAATAAGTATTATATTTTTATTATACATAAGCCAAATAATAATATTTTTCTACTATAGATAAATAAATAGAAATATTTAATTAGATCATTTTAGCCGATACTAGTTTGATCATGTTTATTTATTTTTAAAACGGAACTTCACTGTTTACCTATTGATTGTTTTATTCGGTGAAAATTGAACATGTATATCGCTCTTTAACATATGTTCACTTTACACAATAGAATCACCTACCATCATTATCATGACATATTCTTGATACCAATTTGGTTTTCTTTTTCAAGTTCACATTGCAACTTTAGAGCGTCTTGAGAAAGTTATAAAATTGTACATAGACAAGTGTCAATTCTTAAAAAAAAAAAAAAAAAAAAAAAAAAAAAAAAAAAAAAAAACCCTATTTTTTTTATGATACACACATTTTGTCACTTAATATTAGATTTGTCTATTACAGGACGCTCGTAAGGGGTAATATAGTATATGTTTAACTATTTTTGTGTTAGGTTTTCAATGTCTTAATAAAGCACTAAATCCACTCTGTTGTATCCAGAATCAGCCATCGGACATCAAAGCAGTTTATGCCCCTAAGAACTCTCAAAATTCCATGTGTGTTTTTATTATTATTATTATTATTATTAGAAGATCAGGTAAAGTGATTAAAGGAAACAAATGTGTTATGGTGATTTTCTTTGTTATACTATGTGTATGTTGAAATCATCATTTTGTGAAACGTGTGAACTAATATTGTGAATAAGAAGTTTTTGAGATACATTTTGACCTGTATATGTGTAAATAAATTATCACAATATAAACAAAGGGGGGCTATGGATTGTTTTATTGTAGTTGCATAACTTGATATATTTTGACCTGTATATGTGTAAATAAATTAAATTATCACAATGTGAGTTCATAATAAGTTTAATCCATTGTTCTCATACCTAAGCCTAAAAAAGCTGATTAAATAATTATTTATGTGGTTTTTACTTGGCTCTTCTTGTTAAAGAGTATGTTGATCCAACTTAGACCACACTTAACCTCCTGTATATTACGCCGGTGTGCTAAAGTGGGCAGCGTACGATGCGGCAAGGCCATCATATGGTCTTAAATTTTGAAGCCAACTTCTTGTTTCAATGATGGTATTTGAAAGTAAGATCTTGTATTCTTGCTTAGTATAAACAAATACCTATGTGATCATAGGTAAATATAAATATATGATGAAAATTATAATGGAAACTTTAAATCAAGTAATCAATAGTTTGTGTATATACTCGTTTCCATTAATTATAGAACAAATAATTGGGACCTATTTTTTCACTGAAATTCATCAAGTTATTGTTCCATTTTGATGAATTGAGTTAAACCAAAAGTTGGTATAATTGCCAAGGCAAGGTTTAGAATATTCAAGTATGTATTGTTGGAAATGATTGGACTTTAACCTTGTGCTCTTAACAGGAGACGTGTGTTTGGGTATATTATTATTTATGGGCTTATTAAATTATGATTATGTTGTAATAAACTGACGTGGATTGACTTTATTTGTTCAGAAAATATGATTCTTAAAGGAGGATCTGCTAGGCACTTGAAGGTATGTATGTAGTAGTAGTACCTACATTAAAAGATATTTATGCCATATGCTTACTTTTGATCGATTGGCGATGATATAAATACAAGCGTGTGTATGTGTGCTATTGATGAAAGAATAAAATTGTTACTTATAGACCAGGTTTTAAAAAGCGCGCCTGAGCGAGAGGCGCAAATCCATGCGCCTTATGTCACACAAGGCATGCAATGTATAAAAAACGTACGAAAAGGTGTTTTTCTGCTTCAAAGTGTTATACATGTAGCTAAAAAAGTTGTACATTTAAGTGAAATCATATATATACCTTATTTATATCTATATCTTGGGTGAAGGATGCTACAAACCTATAGGATATATAAAAAATTATGTAATCGTCTTGCGCCTCGCGTACGAAAAGTTCACCGCTTTTGCGCTTTGCGCCTCGGTTTTAGACCTCATCGCTTTTGTGCGCTTCGGGCTTTTTAAAACTACGCTTATAGATAACAAATTGGTATGCGTATCATGGGATCCTTTAAATAAGTATGATGTTTCACTTAGTTCAGAGTGAACATGTCACAAATATGGTTAAAAAAACCACATATTAATAAAGCAAAGCTGAGAAGCTTAATTATGTTTGTCAACATGTTCTTACTAAAGTTAAACAAGTGGTTGGAGAATCCCAGTGAGAAGCTTAATTATGTTTGGCAGTCTATCACTTTGTTAATAATATTACCAAGTTTTGGTTTAAACAGCTTTGAGGTAATATTTTTTATTGTTAACCAGATTTGATTTAATAATATTACCCAGTTTGTTGGATGCTTGTTTTGATAATAGATACATATACACAGATATAATTTTGATGCAAGTTTGACTTCTGAATTTTGACTTCTTAACTTGGACAATATTTTTTTTAATATTTTTTCAAACAATATTGCAGGAACAAATATTGAAGAACTACAAACCTATGGTGCTTGCATATCACATGAATCAGGAGAGGCTGATGGAATTATTCAAAACAAACATTGAAGTCGAGAATAACAAGTCTCTAAAAATGTGCAAACAGATTGAAGAAGAACATCATAGAAAAGAAAGCCGAACTTGAAGCTATGCAAAAAGATATTAACAATGAGCAAGAAGACTTCGAAGCTATGATGCGAAAGGTTACGAAACACCTTCTAGTTGGAGATTGAGATGAGTGATGTTTTCATTACTCTTTATATTGTAATTGACACTTTGTGTTGACTATTGTTGTTGAGTTTGGACAACTATGTTAAAGTACATCGATTGACTCAATGATATCTATGTTATTATTGTTTTAGCCTATTTGTGATTGGATGTTCAAAATTTTACATTGCAAAAAAGGGTTGCAATTTTTATATTAAAAAGGACAATAATGGTTGCATGAAGCGTAGAAAAAAGTTGCATTTTGTAAACTAAGCTATAATAAAAGTTGCATTTTAGTGTATAAAAGGTTGCATTTCTGTAACTAAAGTATAATAAAAGTTGCATTTAAGTATTAAAAAGTTGCATTTCAAACTAATGCAGCTCCTAATAAAAGGTTGCATTAGGCCTAATGCAACCTTTTTAAGGTCTAATGCAACATTTTATTAGGGTTGCATTAACTTGATTTTGTTGTAGTGTATTGGTCAGGCAACGAGGGCGAAACACAAACGTTTATTGGCGTAACATACTAGCGTCTTAAGGGGACGGTTATTGTACAAAGTAAAAGAAACGTGCAAAGGATGCGAAGACACTTTTGTACATGATAATTACGTATGTTTTTGTATGTTTAGACTTTTCTAGGTCAAGTATTTACATTGATTACTTATTCGTGTATTTATATTAAGTATGTAAAATACCAACAAAAAGTAAATGTGATATTTTTATTTAAAAGAAAGTTTAATACAAAAGTTACTTTGTGAAATGAATTTTGTTTTTAAATGTATTCTGTTATTTTAAATAATACGAAAATTAAAATTGATTTATTACAAAAAGAACTTGTTAATTAAAAATAAATGAAGTGAAAATGTAAGTATTAATAAGAATGTTTGTAGGGTTTGAGAGAAAATAAGTGTTTTGCATTAATAAAAATATATACGAAAATTAAAATTGATTTATTACAAAAAGAACTTGTTAATTAAAAATAAATGAAGTGAAAATGTAAGTATTAATAAGAATGTTTGTAGGGTTTGAGAGAAAATAAGTGTTTTGCATTAATAAAAATATGATGTATCAGTTGACTAAGCGTGTTTATAGATGCATTTAACTTTTTGCATTGATGTTTGTAAATATAAAGATTTAATGTTAATGTGTACAGACGGTCTATAAATGTATGCCATATGAGAGGAACACGCTCAAATACACATACACATTCTCATTGTTCGGAGGGTAAAAATGAGTATTTTTGTTACAAAGAAACTTCCTTCAGTTTTCATTATATTAATATGCTTACTTATAACACCTTCTCATAGCAGATATTGTTATTACTGTGAGTGGTCAGTTAATATATGTAACGGAATTCAAGATTCATCAATTGATCTTCATGTGAAATCAGGAGACGATGATCTTGGGCATCACAACATCACTTTTGATCATGGGTACAATTTCGGCTTTTGTGAAAATTTCTTTCGTAACACTCTTTTCTGGGGAAATTTTGTCCATGGATCTCAGTCTGCACATTTTCATGTTTTTGACAAAGAAGTAGTAAAACTTATTGGTGGTCGGGATATTTCGAACACCAACACCGTATACTGGCTACTAAAACAAGATGGGTATTATTTGTCAAATGAATTAAAACCATATGATGATCCGGCATGGATGTTTAGAGGACACTGGGAGTAAGAAGTATTTCAAGTTGTTTATCTAATAATATAATAATATAATATTATTCTAATAAATTTATTTTAGTGTTGTTTTTGTTGATTCTCATATAGCAATAATTTCTTTTCATTATGTTTTGAATCCCTTATAATTTATCATATTGTTTGATTTAAAAATCCTACAAACAACCACCGAAACGCCACCAACCCCAAACTATTTTCTATACACTTGAATTGAACAAAACTATAAAAGCAATAATCGACTAATACCTTCAATTTCGTTCAATTTTAGTAATTGTTAATAAGGTAGAGATATAACCTGATTTATATTATTTGCATTTGATAATTTGTATCACAATATTGTAATAGTTATAGTATTAAATGTGTAACGGCCAAAGAAGGACCTTGCTTTTTTAGTAATTGTTAATAAGGTAGAGATATAACCTGAGTGAAGTTTTTTTTTTTTTAATTAAATATACTTTTAATTCATTTCAACAAAAACGGACAAATTACATAAGAATAGCAGGTAGACGGGCAACAAGTTGCGCCGCCACCCCCTTCTGGATAGAAAACCTTAATCTAGAGAAAACAAATCCTCGCCCTTGGGGAGTCAAGAAGTTGTTGTGGACTGCTTGCTGGACTAAATTAAATCAAGAATATTCTCGTGATTAGCTGTGAAGAAATCAAATGTTTTATTATCGTGCTTATGAGTTATGATACTAACATAGTAATATTTTAACTCTCTTATTTAAATATAAATGCCTTCCAAAAAAAAAAAAAATTAAATATAAACATATAGGCTTTTGTACATCTCTTACATTTGTTAAATTTCCTTGTTTGACATTAACCCTTATAATGGTTTGTATTAATGGGATATCCCAAATTATTATTGAAACACCCCCTCCTTCTCTATCTCTACATATACATACGTGGCGGAGCTTGAATTTGTTTTAGGGGGGGGGGGGGGGGGTGAAAGTCACGGGACCTTTAAAACGGAGGGGCCGGACTCGATACGTATAATGTTTTCGACGAAAACGCGTAAATTTATACACTGACCAAAAAAAAAACGGTGGCCCCAACCCCAACAAAGCTTTGCCAATTGGTTTACGAATGCATAAACCCTCACCTAAACATATGTATCTCTAGTAACTTTATTTGTATGTGAACCACCGTTGTATTAAAATCTGCAATCAATAATTAAGAATTTTTTGTATTTTTGTTACAAAGAAACTTCCTTCAGTTTTCATTATATTAATATGCTTACTTATAACACCTTCTCATAACAGATATTGTCATTACTTTCATGTGAGAGGAACACACTCATATACTCATTTTCAAAGAGTGAAAATGAATGTTTACGTTACAAAGACTCTTTTCTTCGGTTTACCGTATTAACTTGTTTCACTTACTTTCTTATAACACCTTCTCATAGATGATGACTTCGGCCATCGGGACATCACTTTTGATAAAATTTATCTCGCAACACTGTTATCAAAGGATGCTTTTTCCATGGATCGCAATTTGTACATTTTAATGTTCTCGACAAATATGAGATATTATTGGTCAGGCAACGAGGGCGAAACACAAACGTTTATTGGCGTAACATACTAGCGTCTTAAAAATCAACCAATATTATTGCCTATACCCAAATTACACAATATATATGATCATACAACATACATTATCAATGCAAAATTAACCATTCAAGAACACATAAATGTTCTTCATAAAGTTACTATATATTATTCAGCCTATTAAGATGACAAATGGAGATTCTGAACATCAATCTGTAATGCTTTTATTCTTTCCTCCATTTTTGTCAGTTCATCTTTAATCATCACAAGTTCATCTAATCTGCTTTGAGCCACTTCTTGATACGGCTTACCGACAAACTTAACATAATTTTCAAGACTTTCTGTTGTCTCTAATACATCTTTTTGCATTGCTTCTTCAAGTTGACGCGCTAAATTATCAGCAGTCCGTTTTACTTTATCAACCACTTTTTGTCTACGAGACGGGAAGTTTGCAATCGCTATGTATCTGTCACACAAAGTTTGGAATTACAATAATTTTCAATCTGTAATTTGTTCTGTAACATTAATATAGAGGTAGCAGTTCCGGTTGGTTTTATTTTTCTTTCTAACATGTCAAAATGATAAATAAAAAAAATAATAAAAGTAGCTTTATTTATAATGCATAAAACCTTTACAACATTTTATCAAAAAAAAAAAAAAAAAAATCATAGTTTGTTGAAATGATATACTTTTGAATCATATTTAACACGCAAATTATTTATAAAATAAATCAACCTTAGGACAGAAATTTTCAATCTATATATGTGTGGCTCTCGCGCGCGGGGGGGGGGGGGGGGGGGGGGGGGGGGGGGGGGGGTAAAGTTGCACTGATTTTAACGTTATTTTACTAATTTCGTGAAAATAACATTAAAAATGACGGACGGTTAATCATGCATTAGGTGGTGGCGTTGATAGCCAGAAGACAAGGGGGTACATGCAGCAGTCGGGTTTGTCCCGATTGCTAAGTGTTATGTGCCTTATGTCTAAAGCTTGATACAAAACCACTATAGAGCCGGGGGTCTCACTGGAAGCAGCCTCTCTATTCTTAGGGGTAGAGGTAAGGCTGTCTACATCTTACCCTCCTCAGACCCTACCTTAGCTTTTGCTATTGGTGGGATTAACTAAGTATGATGATGACGATGGGTCAAAAAGATACTAAATAATAAAAATCTTAAATAAGCAAGGCTCAAATGGTGTTTTTAACGCATGAAACCTTTTAAATCATTTAATAATCAACTAAAATGTTATTTGCAGTAATATATTTTTTTTATGATCATGCTTACACGAATTATTTATAAAAGATTTAAAAAACACAGACAAAATTTGTTTAAGGGTCAACTCCACTACACCAAAAAATTACCCGTTTTGACCCATCACCCAACCAGCCCGACCAGTCATTTGACTCATTTGGCCATTGATAGTAAAGATGGATTACCCGCCAGCAGAGCAAAGCCCAAGAGCAAGAAGATCTTCTAAAGTTGTTGGTAGAACGGACGTCAGAAGTGAAGCTGATAAACTAGCGGTTCCTATTCCACCGAAGGTCCCCAAGAACTGTAACACAAAAACAGACTAATAAGCACTAATTAACACACCCATAGTGACATTGACAATATCCATCATAAAGATAAAATACGTTATATAGTAAAATAAAGGCTGACCACTTCCCGAATTTCTTGGTCAAATAGCTTGGAAGCAGCAGCGGCACTGAAGTCGTCTACAACTTTGATACTGGATTCATTTTGTTTCTCAACTAACTTACGTGTTTCTGACAACATTAACCGGTTGCCAGGGTCTATTACTGAAGCCCATTTTTTCTCAAAAGTTTCCTCGTAAAGTTTTACTTCACGGGCATTATTTGATTGAAGCCACGCCACATATTCCCTGAGTAGTCTCTGCACGTTAAGAACATTTCACGATAAAAACAAGAAATCGTCGCAAATGCAGTTTCTAAAATAATCATGAGAAATGCACATCCAAACATATTTGATGTTGGAGTAAAGAAAATGACTTTGCGCAACTGTTTGGACGAATTTAATCTCGCTTATTAGAGATGCTAAATTTGACCCAGCCCATAAGAGTATTCGGGTCATGATTAATGTCTAACGGGTCAGGCACATAAACTAAAATCATAAAAATAAAATAGCTTTATGAGGAAGCTTGTCAACACACAGAGTATATTTTCATGTATTAAACCTCATGAACTATTTGATTAAAAAATCTAGGTAATTACTGAAATTACATAATTTTCATAGCCATATTTCACTTACTAATAAATTCCAAGATATCTTAAATACATGGTTTAAAAAAATGGGTGAGGCGTACGCCTCGAGGTGTGCCTCGAGGCGAAACTCTAAGAAAACGAGTCTGAGGCGCGTCTCATGGGGTTCAGATTGTACATTCGCCTCTAAGGGTTGAGGCACTAAGAAAATGTGCGCCTCAGGTGCGCCTCGGGTGGTTTAGGGTGTTTTTTATGTGTTTTTTTTGGTGTTCTAGACTTTTTGGGTCAATTATTTTATTTCTGATGTGTGTTTTTGATGTTTTAGACTTTTCTAGGTCAAGTATTTTATTTTTTATAGACACGTAATTTTTATATTGATTTTTTTGACTACGCCTCGGTTCGCCTCGAGGCTCGTTTCCGTTCTTTTAAACTTTGCTTAAATATTAGACAAAGTGTTTCAGGTCAACCCAACTTATCCAAGATATTACCCTTCTTTGTAATGTGTTCTCCAACCCGCCCATTTTGCCACCACCTCTTATTATCACCAAAAACTATTCATCTACTTACTTGTAATTCCAATACTGCTGGACCAAGGACATCATTTCTAACACTTGCAACCGCAGGCATCGGGGATTTATTACCTCTAAAGACATATGACACCACAATATCAAGATTTGATAACCGCAGAGTTGAAACGATAAGATCCACAGTCTGTGTTTGTGTTTTGTCTATCTGCATTTTAAAACATCAAAACAAAATTTGTTATAATTCCAAAAATATTTTCATAAGAAACATTAACTGAGAAAATGTATTGAAGACCACCCAAGCATTCGACTTTTTTTCACGAAAGCCACACATATTGAAACTAAAATATACGCACAAAAATGTCGTTTAATTTTTCGAAAAGACAACTTTAATATGCAACACGTTGATTGTAAAAATCATACCAGATGACAAATGCCCGTAAATTCTTTGAAAAGCGACAATTATAACTAATAACATTAACGTATTCATATATCAAGAAAGGTGCTTTTTGTATTTTTCAATATCGAAAGGCTGTCTTTTTCATAGGGCATAATATGCCATATGACAGAAACGCTTTTAAATTTTCCTAGAAGACAACAATTGGAACGTATAACATAACTTTTAAAGGTGTTTTCTTCACCTGACATGTTTTTAGGCTGCAATTGGTATAAACAAGGTTGCAAAAGGCGCTAGGCGGGCGGTGAGGTCCAGCCTAGGGACTAGGCGGGCGAAAATTAGGCGGAATTAGGCGTTTTGGTATTTTATACGTATTTTATATATGTACACACAAATTTAGGTGTTTTTTGAAAATATGTTAACATATATACACATAATACTTAGAAATACTTAGATATATACGCATAATACTAAAAAAAATACTTAGAAATACTTAGAAAATTAATAAAAAAAATCACCGCCTAAGCCCGCCTAATGGCCAAAACACCTAGATCTCCGACAAGGGCCTAATTCCGATTTTCTTCACCGCCTAGGCCGATTTTTGCAACAGTTGGTATAAATGAAACCAAATACATACTTGGGTGGCTTATAAAGTAGATTTAATATGTGGACAGCTTTGGGTCCTCCGTACGTATTATCCCACAATGATATTTTTGGTTGCCAGTTAAAAAAAAAAAAAAAAAAAAAAAAAAAAAAAAAAAAAAAAAAAAAAAAACTTGCTATAGATCATACCAGTGACAAAGATCGTTTCTTCCAAGATATGCTTTCGGTTTCCATCTTGGATTTATAATCTTTTACACTACTTATTAGCTCTTTTATTGAAATCAAATCGTTTTTTCGCCCGTTGGAAATCTTGTTCCACAAGTTTTTGAGATGCAGAAAGCAACTGTTCCGCAATTGCAATAGGCGTTTCAAGTTTAAGTTTCATTCTTTCGGTTCCTGTACTTGTGGACCGATCTAAAAAGCTATATAAATACTTCTCAAGGTCATAAAAGCTCGTTGTTTCCCAATAAGAATCGTCCCCCGACAATTCGTCATGCTTTTCTCCAACATCGGATATGGACAGTTTTCTTTTAAGAGCAGATCGGGCAGATACAGGAAACAACATTACTTCATTCTGTAAGAACTTCCGCGTGTTCTCTTTGATAAATCCGATTGCTTCCTCAAGCTGCATTTATAAATATTTGGTCCATTTTTCATTAAAAATAGGATGAAAATAGACAATAATCTAAATCTTTAAATACAACAATTTTTTTGGTATGCATTAAAAATAGACTATGAGGTATGGAAGACTTTCAAACTGTATGACCCGTTCCCTAGCGGCCAAACCTTCTGATTTGACCCGTTTGAGCTATAAGACAACCCGAGCAAGTTTGTCCCCAACATATTAGAATCAGAATCCGTTGTCAAATAATATAAAACTGAATAATCACTCAAGCAACATATCCCCCCCCCCCCCCCCCCCCCCCCCAAAAAAAAAAAAAAAGATTGAAGGGAAGTATATACAAACCTCACTGGGAGTTTCGTATATATCCGATTTATTCAGTACAAACACAACTTTTTTCTTCCATTGTTGTGTGTAACGCAAAAAGGCAACCTGAAAAAGCACCAAATAAAGATCAATAATCAGCATTAGAGTAAAGAAATGCATCACAAGCTTAAGCATGGCAAGGACCATGACATATAAGTCAACAGGTCGTTTTGGATCCTCTAATGGATCACATGGGTAAGATTTACAACGATGGCTAACATGGAAATTGGTTGAACAGATCAAGAGGGTCAAATAAGTAAGAAAGTCACCCAAAGTGTATTTACATTTGCATAAAACCTCCTAAATCATTTAAATTCAGAAAATAGTCCATCATCACAACGATGTAGAATATTTAACAATACTCAACACGTTAAAAATAATCAAGAAAGGAAAAAAAGACTAGTGTTTACAAGTTGGCCCAACACGACCAATTTTGTAATGCTAGGAAAAAAAATACCCGTTCTGACCAGAACCCGTTACCCAACCCGCCTAACCTGCCCATTTTTATACCTCACTTTCAGTCAGTGGACGATCTGCAGAAATAACAAAAAGGAGCAAATCTGCCCGGGGCACAAATTCTTCAGTCAAACGTTGTTGTCTTTGGAGAATCACATTGGTTCCTGGCGTATCAACAATGATCATCTGTTTAACCAAAAAAAATATATATAAGTAATTGCAGAACTTACTAGCAGCTCGTAACCTAGGACAAATGAAGGGTTTAAAATTCTTGTCCACGAGCAATGCAGGACCCAATTATGTCCGGATCAACTAAAATATGGACGTAAATTAGTAGGCCAAAACCTAGGTGTGTTTGGTTGACTGTAACGGAATGTAATAAGCTTTCAATGTACAAATAATGCAAATTAAACAAAACAAGTGCTCATTAAAGCCTCAAATACGAATATACGATTCAATAAGGCGAAACAAACAACTTTTTCATTCCAATACAATGAAAACTAGTCCCGAGACTTATAAGGGGTTGCTCAGACATAATCCTAAGAGATTGGCATATAACGGTACTTATCTTACGTGTTATAAAAATAAATATAAGTATCAACTACTCACGTGCTCAAGTATTGGTGCAGATATATAACATATATACTGGCCATCTGGATGCCTTTCGCAACGTTGTTGCTCACTAGAATCAAGCTCAGAATACCGTAAGAAAGTTATCTCATTTGTCGTAGGAATAACTCCATCTTTAAGGTATTTTCTCCCAAGAAGAGCATTTATGAAAGTGGATTTTCCAGAATTAAATTCACCCTGCAAGCTTAAAGTCATTACTCGTTAGATAAACATACTTAATCACAAAAAATAAAACAGAAAATCCCCAGGAATCTTAGCATTGGATATCTTTACACAAGGAACTACATTTATAACTCATCCCAATAAAAAGATTCATGTCAAGTTGATGTGGCAAATTTTTAACCCCTTTATGTGAAAATGGGTCAAGTCTGGTTATAGTTTTATGCAATACGAGTCAAAATATATAATCCTAGAAATTTAGCTAAAAAGGAAATTGAACAACATTGTGAAAGCCGCAAAAACTATACTAAGCGGTTACAATCTAAATTGCTTCCATTAATCGCTAGTCGGAGGTTCACCGAGTAAACAACGATTAATCACTAGTCGGTGGCTGTCTAGCTAAATTCGGGCAAAAATCTGTAAATTTTGGTCAGATTTCGACCAAAACCTATAAATTCTAGCAATTAAACCTACATACATAAAGATATGAGTCGTGGAAGGGGTTAAAACATACCTACTTAAAAAACTACATACAAATGTGTGTGTGTATATATAAAACTGAAAATTACATATAAAATCCCAATCCGATTAATCACGAATAATCCCTACTAATCCCGATTAATCGCTGGTCGGTACCTCACCGACCAACTAGCGCCTAGCGATTCTTACAACACTGAAAAGAATAAAGATGGACAAAAAGAATATTGTGGCGGGTCAACCGAATACCCATCCTAGAACTTTTTACCTATTATAACCTATTACTTGATCGCCATTTTTCCACCCATAGCAACTTGCTTTTATATTTAATTTGTGCCCAAGTGTTCAATTTCATATTCTTAACTTAAAAATATGCAAAATAAATCATAACAGAACTTACCAGTTAACCTATAGAAAAAAGTCAAAAGACAAAATCTTTAACATATTGCTAATCCTAATGTTACTGTTACTTATAGGAGTTTAAGACATAAACCGACGGCGTGAAAATACACACTTTTAAACTAGTATTTACCTAATACCGGAATGTTTAGTTAAATGTTGTTTTGTAACAAATATAAAAGACAAAATCATTTGAAATTAAGAGCTAATACCAATTTACACCCGCCGAACCAGAATTTGTTGAAGTTCAGCGCACAATTACCACTATAACCAATAAGAACGGTTCACTGAGGTGTGAAACTGCATCATTGAGAAGTGAAATTTCCTCCATCTGAAATGAAAACCATCCAAATAACTAATTAGTATAAATGAATAAAAAATCAAATTTTTATGGGTTGGCCCGTACTAAAAGTACGGTCTTCATTTTGACCCATCTTGGTTTTAAAAAGCGCGAAGCGCACAAAAGCGACGAGGTCTAAAACCGAGGCGCAAAGCGCAGAGTGCAAAAGCGGTGGGCTTTTCGTACGCGAAGTGCGAGACGATTATATAATTTTTTCTATATATCCTATAGGTTTTTAGCATCCTTACCCCAAAATATAGATATAAATAAGGTTTATATATGATTTAACTTAAATGTATAACCTTTTTAGCTATATGTTTAACACTTTGAAGCACAAAAACACCCCATGTACGAAAAGCGCGCTTTTCTGCGCCTTTTTGCGCGCTTTTCTTGCGCTTTTCCTACACTGCGCGCCTTGAGTGGCATAAGGCGCATGGATCTGCGCCTCAGGTCGCCTCGCGCTTAAGCGCACCTGAGGCGCGCTTTTTAAAACCTAGTGACCCATTACCCCATCCCCCAAAAATAAAACCCGGCTACCAATAACAAGACTGAAAGATCACCAGAGGCGAAGCTCTCTGAATAACATCAATTGTCTCAAGCAGCAATGATCTCTCCGTTTGTATCAACTCCCTTTCTCGATCCAGTAAATTGACAAACCCCGCCAACCCCTTTTCACTTGGAAACCCGTTTGACCGGTCAAACTCCAACCCGGTTTTTAAAGCTTCCATTTTTGTATCAGATGAACGCATGCTATATATCTTGTTCAAAGCATCATTGCCCAATAACTTCAATCCTTCCAATGAAACAACTAAACCACTTGCTCCAGATTGTAATATATATGACATCTCGTTGAACAGCTTATCTTCGTTATTTGAATCAACGGATACAAATACTGGAATTTTAACTTGATTGATCGCAGAAATTAACGGTTCCTTTATGATTTCTTCTTTATTGTTCTCATATATTAGAAAATCTGCACCTTCAAAACTAGAGCCATTCATGACAATGTCCGAAGTTCGCACTTTTCTTCCAATTAGTGGAAGAAATACAGAGTCAGATTTTGAATCCATAATTGTATTTCTTGCAACAATGGCAGGTAAACCTGTTTCAAATTATAGAATATATAAGCATGTTATTTTTACAAGTTTAACTATAGCCTATATGAAAACTATTTAACAACCTAAACATGTTTTCTTAAGAAAAAAATCATCATCTTGCAATATTATAGGTTCTGTAATTATTTCCAACCTACCAATTATTTATTTTTTTAAATAATCATTGTATGATATGGTTGTCGTATCAGCATCATATATCTATGTTATTCAAGTTTAACCTAATAAAGCAACCAAATTTGTATCAGGCATAGTTCTTTAAAGCCATCGCCTCTTGCGGCTAGGCCCATTTTTCAGGTGAGACGAGGCAATTTCGCTTTAATTCTCGAGGTAATGTTTTAGGCGCGGATTCTAGGAGATTCTTTCAAGCCAAATTCTCTAAATTATGGCTAGATTCCAGCCAGACTTCTACTTTTATCTAAGGAAAACTACTCTTTTTTTTTTTTGAACGGTGACTTTCTTAACTGTGTGGCAGAGATCATCACACCCGCCTCTTGGCAGGCCCTAAACACCCATGATGCGTCTAGACTATGTTGTCTGAACCAGATCCACGCTGGTACGGTGGGGACTACGGTGTTCGCCCGTAAACCGTACTGCCTCCACACAAGTTTCCTCGCTGGAGTAACAGCCGGATGAAAACCGAGTCAGCTCAAATTCGAACATGCACAACTAATGGCTTACATGTTTTCCTCTTCATTGCTAATATCCCTCAAATGTCGCCAACTGAGCTACAAGTGAAGGATAAGGAAAACTACTTGTATACGTTAATACACTAATATTTTAAAACATTTAATACTAATACTAAGTGTCAAATAACAAATTTTCAAATACATTTTATATTTCGGCCGTTTTCTTCGTTTTTTTATCTCAAGCTCTCGCCTTTTTTGCACCTAACGCCTTTGATAACTACGAACTACGAGGGCAAACAACAATGCACACAATTTCAAAACAAGGGCAAGCAAAAAAGATCCAAAAAACACAATAAAAACCAAACCTTGATCAGAAACAACAACACCACTAGCATTAACAGCAGTAGCAACATCAACTCTTTCAGCAACCAACAAATAAGCCCTATCTCTAACAACAGACTTCAACAAACAAGCAGCATCATACAACACTCTCCCATTCCCATTCCCATCACAACACTCCAACACAACAACACCAACAACCCCAGAAACAGCCTGATCAACAGCATCAAGAACCATGTTCCCACCATCATCATCAAGAACCTGGTCAGGGGTGAGTTTAAGGACAAGATTTGGGATCTTGAGCTCTGGTCTTTTGAACCCACCTGGGAATAAGGTTCTTTGTTGGGTTTGGTTGGTGAAAGAAGAGTTGTTTTGTGTGCAGAGTGTTGTGATGGAGGTTGTGGGTCGGTTTGGATTGAGTAGTTTGAAGAGAGAGGGAGGACGGTGGTTGGTGAAGAGAGGGAGGTGGGGTGGTGGAGTGTGGAGTGAAGGTAGTGAGGGATGGAGTAAGGAGACCATTAGATGAGTATGGATGGATTAATGGGTGTGTTGTTGAAGAAGAAGAAAGACTGTGTGTGTGTGTTTTGTGTGTGTTATCTTTGAGAATTTTCTGTGGAGGTGATGACTGATGATGGATGGATTTGACTCATTTTGAGATTTTTTATTTTATTCTTATCTTATTATTATTATTATTATTATTTTAACTTTTGTCGTTTAGGTGTCAATGGAAGTTCTAAATTTTTTTTTTTTTAGTTTTTATGGTGATTTCGTTATGAGTGACCCATTGTTATTTCGTCGGTCAGTTTTGAATTGACGGTCAGTCAAGGTTGGCTTGACGATGATTTATTGGACCCCGTGCAGGATCATCGGTTTTGTGGCTTTCCCCGGAAACCGTATTGCGTTCACATGAGTTGCCTCGGTGATGTAACGGTTGGATTAAAACCGGGGTGATGCTCAGGATCGAACCCCTCTCAGTGGGTTTGTTACCATCATTGCGTACTAAATGTCTCACTATTTGATGCAGGTGGGGATTGAACTTGAGTCTCCTAAAGAGAACCCAAGTGTTTACTCCACTTGATCTATAGATTATTGGTAGTTCTAAATAATCTATTGATAAAAGGCTACTTATCTCTCATATATATGAAGGTTTTGATTATTGCTTGTCATGTGACAGGGAGAAAAATGGTCTTATGGGTCATATGATTTTGTTAATGCTTACACAAATCCTTTTATTTTGCGTATAATAGGTCAAACCAACTTGATTCGTTTTATACGGTCACTGAACACATTTAGCTCCTTTGATGCCGATCATTTTAACACATGGATCATATCTTATACTTTTTTTTACCGGCTAAACCTTCACCCCCATCTCAGTCCAAATTATTTTTACACCTCTCATGGTTCAATCCCTGGTGTATTCCCCCAAGCACATGTAGTGCTACAACTAGGCTATGACCCTGGTGGCGTCTTATACGTCTGCTAAACCTTGAATATTTCGTTTTATATTGGGTTTATATCAAGGCCGGCCCTCAATAGGGGTAGCGAGGGCAACGGCCTCAAACTCGGTATGTATAAATAAATACTTATACATTGTGTTGTAGGCTATTAGGATCAACTTTTTTATAACAACTAACCTGACTGAGAACTAAGAAGGCCCAAATAACTTAAATTTTTATACCCAACAAAACAAGCGCAACGCAAACTGAAATTAAACTAGTTAAAAAAACCTACTTTGTGAGGTTCCGGGCCTATGATTTGAAGACGTTAATATTGGATTAGGAGATAAAGATCAAGATGGGTTATAGATAATTCTTGGTGAATTATTTATTAAGTCTTTTATATTTTATTAGAGATAATTATTGGTTTAACTAGATAGATTTATCTAGTTGGTTTATTTTATTATTTAAATAGAGTTTGAGTTGGATTAGGATTAGAATAAGTTTAGTATAAATAGATGGTTAAATCTATTGTATTTGATGTGCTTTTGTTGATAATAAAAAGAGTCGAACGAGTTCGTTCAATCTCGTGTGTCTTGTGTTCGATCAAAGGGCCTAATTTTCCAACATGATTGAGTTTAAATTCTATGGGTCCAATTTATTTTTAGTAGCCTCGGGCTCAAAACGTTTTGCCATTCTCGAATACGATCCTGGTTTATATCCCTGAAACAAATTGAATCTTGATTAATGGAGTAGATGGCTTCATACTTCTTTTTTTTGCTTATATTTAAATTTTTCAAAGGGCTAGAGTATTAATGGGCTATCTACTGTTTAAGTATCCATTTTTTGTGTTCTAGAAAGATATCTTGTTTTGGATACATTCTTTCGAAGAAAAAAATTTATGTGTTTTATTTTATGAAAAATTTATGTGTTTTATATATTGATATAGTTGTAGCTATTTGAATTCTTTAGTCATTATAGAGCCCAAAACTCAACCATATCATAGGCCCAAATCTCAATAAAAAAATTAATATAGTTTTGTTATAAACCATCACTTGAATTATGATAATTATATTCAATCTATAAAAACTCGACACTGACCTTATGCTTAAACTCAGTAGTAGATTTTCTTTATTAACATTTGTTCATCTAATAATTATATAACTACCTTTATCCAATGGTAACACAAATTACTTTGTACATACCAAAATACACTATTATATCTTGTATCATACTCTAAGTAGTGGACGGGTCTAAAAATTATCAAATATTTATATCAGAATCCGAGCTACAAAAGCTCTTTTTTCGATTATAACAACAAACCCCAAAACGTCATTGTTGCACATAACAATGACGTTGTAAATTCTTTTTTAATACTTCTCTTCATCATAATGATCATTTAAACAACGCGTTTCTAAAGGTTCCGACACACCATCACCACCTTCCTCTCCAGCAAGATCCTCTGGTATCGTTGGTGGTGGAGACGAGAAGTCCAAACACACACCGCTAATCACCCTTTCGTAATCATCCTCCATCGCATCATCATCCTCTTCCTCGTCGTGTCGGGAAGTAAGCTGATGATACTCTACAAGTTGTCGGAGACATTGGTTTTCTCGTGTTAAGTTGGCGTTATCGTTTGCTAATCTCGATTTTTCAGCCAGTAGTGCCTCCAATTGAAGCCTCACCTGTATAAAAATTTTGTGTCACTGATCCACAATTTTGTCTAGGATTTTTTAATGGGTTCAGTTTCAAACGGGTCAAATAAAATAAAATAAAATACATTACATATATCCTTTCAAAACGGACATAAACAAGTTGTGGACAAATTCGACCCACAACATTTTATATCAATTTAAACGGGTTGAGTTTCAAACAGGTCAAATAACATATACTACACATGTTCATTGAACACGGAAAAAACATATTGTAGGTTGGCCCGACCCACAACATTTTAATTCATTTAAACGGGTTGGGTATCAAACGGCTTAAATATAATAAATATAATACATGTTCGTTGAAAACGGATAAAAACATGTCATGGGCTGACCCGACCCACAACATCTTATATCATTTAGCTGATCAGCTTCCTCGGGCGATACTCATTCTAAACGTGTTGAGTTTCAAACGGGTCAAATAAAATATACGACATGTTCATTGGAGAAAGACTTGTGGGCTGACCCAACCCGACCCGACCCACAACATTTTTAGTCTGTAACTAAAAAACAGCAAAACTTAGAGCATACCAGATCATCTTCCTCCGGTTGAACACCTTTCACAAATCCATCGCGAAGCCTGCGGTTTTCCTCCTCAAGAATGCTGCATCTTTCTTGCATAAAACACAGATCAGACTTCATCGATTTCATCTCTCGAGCTAAAAATCCTGCTCTTTTCGCCATCGATACAGCAATCTGCAGTTTAAACAATAAACAAAACGATCAGCATTTTGATAACATTGTGTTAAACTTATAGCTTTAACCAACATATTACTTACATTTTTGGCCCTGTTAAGCTTCCCAAACTCTTTCGGGTTATCGCGGGTTTCTTCAGAAGATTCATCAGGGTCCAACTTTCTTTTTATTCCTCTTTTGTTGGAATCCAAATTCTGATCTTCTTCTTGTTCTTCATTGAATGAAATTTGATCTGTTTTTGCTTGTTGTAAAGAACTATGAAGAACATCAGATAATGTTGGTGGTCTAGCTAGATCTTTTGCTCCCTGTTAATAATAATAATAATAATAATAATAATAATAATAATAATAATAAATAAACAGACCACTTTAGAAAACAATATCAAACAACAAAAGGGTATTGGCGCAGCTCGGGGGGGGGGGGGGGGGGGGTGTTTCGCTCAGAAGTTCCGATTCTATAGTATTCGTATAGGATTTTTTTTGGTATATACGGTTTCGACCCCCGAAACTGGTTTTCGGCCCCCTATGTATGTGTTAAAGCTCCGCCACTACAACCAAGCATAGTTTATCGTTTTCTAATATAGTAGCTAGCGGTTTCGCCTAAAACTAGCCGGGCCGGACTATTAGTAAGAATATTATACAGATAACAACAGTCTCATTTAGCCCATTTTTATACGTATTGAGTCCGTACCCCTAATTTAAAGGTTTGTGATTTCGGGCCCCTATGTATGTGTTAAAGCTCCGCCACTACAACCAAGCATAGTTTATCATTTTCTAATATAGTAGCTAGCGGTTTCGCCTAAAACTAGCCGGACCGGACTATTGGTTAGAATATTATACATATAACAACAGTCTCGTTTAGCCCGTTCAGATCCAGAAAATTAGCACAAACACGGCATCATATATAATTAATTATTAATTATAAAGCTAATTACCTGAAGAGCATTATCAAGATTATTCGAAAGCTGCGAAAGCGAGCTAGCAACAGAATCAAACCCCCTCAACAACAGCAACGAATCTTCCTTCAATCGTTTCACCCGATTCCTCCCTTCACAATCCTACAAACAAAATCCCAAAAAAAACATAAAAATCAAAACTTTTTAACAAAAATCACCAAATCAATCAAATCAAACACAAACCCACTTACCAAACTCGGATCTTTCTTGTTTTCCAAAAGGGTATCGACCCGATTACGCAAAACACTCCAGAACTGCTTATCGGATACCGGACTGGCCGTTGGGGACGAACCGGTGATTCTGGTTGATTCCTGTAATTAAAAAGAAATTGATGTTAATGGGTATGTTTAGTGAATATTAATTTGTGAGTTTGATTGAAATTGACCTTGAATTTGGGATCTGGAGATGGAGATTGGATGGATGCAGCTGCCATTGAAAGTCTTTTTGGTTTTGTGAAGAACAGAGGAAAACAGGGGAGGTGAGTAACGGCTAGTTTTTATTGTAAATGTAAAGATAAGTGAAGTGGAGAGGTGGGGTTTTAAATAATAAAAAGGATATGAGGTAACGTTATTAATTGAAGATAGGAGTTCTAGATAATCTAACGGCTCTAAATTATTATTATTATTTTATTTTATTTAGGATTTTAGTGTTATGAAAAGTTGTATAGTTTTTATTTAAAGGATTTGGATTGTTTTTTTTATATTCGAGGAGGATTTTTAAGTTCCGTTGTGGCTTTGATATTAGCATAATTTGACTTTTTTTTTTTTAGAAGTGATGTATTATTTGAAAATTGAAATCAAACAACATACAAACATAAAAATATCTTTAAAACACTCGTTTTTTAATAATGAAATATACATAAGACAATAAATGTATTAACTTTTTTTTTTAAGTTAAAACACAAGGAACGCTTGATCCCTAAGGCAAGGACCAAGACGAGCCAAAAACTTACATCAAATCACAATTACACTATTTTTCCCAACTACACTTTATATTTCTATTCCTATTGTTATACCACAAATAGCCATAAGATTTAACATCCGAAATGATCTCATCAATCTTTTTGTTCTTGTTATTGAAAATATGATTAATACGAGCTTTCCAAAGTCTCCAACATCTGATAATCATTAAGCCGTGAACCATGTTCCTTGTTGTTGAATTGAGCCGCAAGTTCTTGTACATAGCCGTAAGGTCCTTTAAATCACACACATAGAAAACTGGAAATCTGCTCCATTTGGCGATTGTCTGCCAGAGAATAGTCGAAAATAAACAACCTGTGAAAATATGCTCCGCTGTCTTTTCTCTGTCTTCGCAAAAAATGCACGTAGTACTTCCCACTTGAATATTTCTCTTGGTCAAGGCTTCTTTAGTTGGTAATCTTTAAAGATATATTTAATTAATTAATATTGAAAAATAAATGTATTAATAATTAATTAGTATTGAAAAATGATTATTAGTTGATAAAGGGTTAAGTATCAACAAGTGTTTTAAAGATATATTTATTGTTACCCCACCCCTTGTGGTGTGGTGGTAAAAGTGTTGGAGTTTCAAATAGGAGGTTGGGAGTTCAAGCCTCATCCGATTGTTCTAACTTCTAAGAGCATTTTTTGGATTGATGTCTCGTAGGTCCTCGTTTTGAGGACCGGGTTTTGTGTCAATGAAGTTTTCCTTAAAAAAAAAAAAAAAAAAAAAAAAAAAAAGATATATTTATGGTTAAAGCGAGATATTTTAAATACAAACTCCACTTGTAATAAATTAAGTTTCTTTTTAATGTGCTAATAAGAATTATTTTTCTAAATTATTAAAGTCGCTCAAATAGCATGCTTGTGTTGTTGTTATGCGTATATTAATCACAGAAATTTGATACTAATATTCATGATTGTACTTAAGACATTCAAAAAATATAGCTAGCATCCTTTTTTAATCTCTACGATTCATAATTTATAAAAATGTCACCCATCTTTTAATTACGCGTCTATTCTCTTTAACCATGCAAACATTTTTACAAATACTTATAATTCCACACCAACGTCTCTTTTTACATTTTTATTTATAATCAAATTGTTTTTAAATCAAATTATTTATAAAACTTTAATCAACTTATTATTATAAACAAAACTTTGTTAGTAACATTATTAATTAATTTTAATGTATTATCTTTTTTTTTTAATTGAACATATTAATTTCATTCCGTGACTAAGAAAATTACATCAAGATAGCGGGCAAGCGGGCAACAAGCTGCGCCGTCACCCCTTTCTGAATAGCAAATCCTAATTGAACATATTAATTTCATGTATTATCTATATATGAAAAATGAATATAGTGTACAAAAGCTATATAAAATGTGTTTCTAATATTAAAACATTACATGTTCTTGTTATTTTACCCAATCGTTACATTAAATAAAATATTATTTAAAACTAAGAAAATGCAATGTACAAATCTTTAATGTGTATTAATCCACTTCACATAAAATTAAAAAAGCCCACCTGGCCCAATCCCTTCCCCTAAAGCCCATTGAACACGGATCTCCGTCTCCACTCTAGTCCTGTCACCGGTGGCGAGTGTGTTGCGGATGGTCATGAACTCATATGTCATAATGTCATGAACTCATACTTCATAATGTCATATGAAATAAAATTAAGTTTTCAAAAAAGAACTTAAATTAATTGTGTTTTTATTTTCTAATTTAATTGTCGTTTTTATATTTTAAAACTTTGGCGAATGCCCTTTTTGGCAAAATCGCACAGAGCCTGGGTGAAGCTTTTGATATGTCTCCCCGCCAAAAGGCAGTTATCGGTTGCTTGCAAAGCCCCCATGCCCAGGATTTCCTAAATGTTATCCCGATAGAAGGTTTGGGCCAAACCATGTCTGCGGTTGAATATAGGGCAATTCTCAAATATCGTTTGGTGATCCCCATGTACCATGAAGATGAAGTTTGTCCGATTTGTCGTAAGGCATGCTTGGACAAATACGGGGAACACGCGGTTCACTGTAAAGAGTTGCCTGGTTTCAAATATAGGCATGACTGGGTCCGGGACGTTCTTTGGGACATTTTAAGAAGGGCTGGGATCTCAACCAAAAAGGAGGCTCCTGTGAATTTCCTCTCGGACCCCGCAGAAGGGAGATCCACCCTACGTCCAGCAGACCTGCTTGTGTTTGGGTGGGCCGGGGGGAAACACGCTTGTGTCGACCTTACAGGTGTATCTCCCCTGGTTGGTTTGAGGGATAGTGGTTTTGTAGCAGGGCAAGCAGTGAGGAAAGCAGAGACGAAGAAAGTTGAGAAACATGCTAAAGCTTGTGAGGAGAACCAACACGTTTTCATACCCCTGGCATTTGATACTTTTGGCTCCTTGGCACCGGAAGCCATCCATTTCCTGACTAGAGTCCAGCGGGTTATTCATAGCAGTGTCTCAGCTCCGCGAGGGCATGGGTTCGTTTTTAGTAGGTTAGGGTTTGCCATTCAGAAAGGGGTGGCGGCGCAGCTTGTTGCCCGCCTGCCCGCTATCTTGATGTAATTTTTCTCGGTTATGTTAATGAAATTCTACTTATTTTAAAAAAAAAAAAAAAAAATATATTTTAAAAAGCCTTTATGTTTGTTAAATGTTTTTATGATTTTTATTTAAATAATGTTTGAAATTTACGTGACTTTTAAATATCTATATTAAGAAAAAAAGATTAAAAAAATGTATTTTAAGGTAATGGTGCATTGGTGCCTCAAAATAAGGTGTTTTAGACCATCACCAATGTATCAATGCATGCATTTGTGACATGGAATATGCATTTACCAAGGGCTACATGGGAGCAAAGGAAATGTAATTTCCTAAGAACGATGTATTTGGGGAACTAATAAGACATAGGTAATTAAATCTCTTTTTTTACTTATTATTTTGTTTTATACAATATGAAAGTGCATTAATCATGTATACATTACATTTATAAGATCAAAAGAAGTTATGTTTGATAGTAGTGTTGTAAATGACGGGTGATTAAAAAAATGATAGCATGGTTGAGCTCGAGCCTACTCTCCCCCATTGACATCTATGATGGTTTGTGTTTAAAGATGGAAGACCACACTGATGTTAAATAGAGATGTGCAAAAACAGAATTCATCGATAGGACTGAACTGATATAACCAAACATTAGGTTGTGTGTTGTGGTGCGTGAGCTAGCCCACAAGCCATGTGGCTTGCGAATACCACAACCACCACTCATGAACTTGGCCGCAAGCGAATACTAACGAGTTGCCTCGCGTGAGCTAACGCGGAATTGTTTGAAAACGGTCAAAATTAAAAATAATAATTATTATCATTTCTCTCACTATATATTATATCTTCACCCATTTCATTTTTTAAACCAAATCACTCCACATTCATTCATATTATCATTCTTTCACCAAATGGCAAACCAAAACTCAAATCCAAACCCAATCCCGCCCTACAAAACCCAATCCTAGACCGACGTTGGACCGTGTAAGAAGTAGTTGCATTGGTCAATAGTTATATTATCAAATTCCAGGAAGGTGGACACGAGAATACGAAAAGTTTTTGGAACACGGTTGTGACTAGATTCCATCAACAAACGGGTGACAACCGTCATACCAGGGAAGTCTTAACAGGAAAATTTATGGCTTTACGGACAAAGTGCACAGTATTGAGGGGTTATTCGTAAGTACGTTGAACCACAATTCGGGCTTAAACGAGGACGGGGCGATTGAGGAGGCTGTAACGAGTACTGTTCCATGCACAACGATAACTATCAGAACGTTGCGGTTTGGAGAGCTATGAGACCCCGCTTTGAATAAAGTCACGTTTTTAATATTTTTTTGTGGTTTTTAATAGAGTTAATGGCCAAAATCATCCCTGAGGTTTGGCCAGTTTGCTACATCAATCCAAAATTGAAACTTTTTACATATGGGTTATTCTGTTTTACATTTTGTTGCCAAATTCGTCCCTGACAGTAAACCCAGTTAACTATTGTCATTAACTCTGGGGTATTTTTGTCTTTTTGGCTACACCCCTTTTTAAAACCCAATTTAAACAGAGTTATTCATACACTCAGAAGACAAAAATACCCAAATGTAAAAAGAGGGCAGCCAAAAAGATAAAAATACCCTCATAGTTAACAACAATAGTTAACTGGGTTTACTGTCAGAGACGAATTTGGCAACAAATTGTAAAACAGAAGGACCCAGATATAAAAATTTCAATTTTGGACTGATGTAGCAAAACTGGTTAAACCTCATGGACGATTTTGGCCATTAACTGTATGTAAAATCATATTTTTAAACAAAAAAAATGGATAAAGCCATTGTTCAAAATGAGCCACAACAAGGTTAAGTGACTTGAGCATAAGCTTTATCCAGTGACACGTCAACGTCCATTTGGCGTAATACGAGATGATAAAGTTTGGGTTCAAGATGAGCCACAATACATAGTATTAACTCTTATAAAAAGAATTACATCAAGTAACGTTTTATTTTTATTTTTTTTAACAGCTAATTTTTTTCTCCTATTTTTTACCCATTTTTGCACCCACTTGAATTTAAACTCTCATGGGCTGTTTGGTTGATTAAGTGCTGAATAATTAAGATGTCTGAATGGTTAAGTGCTGAATCATTAAGTTGGACCTCTTAATGATTAATTTTCTTGTCCCACATTGGTAGGAGAGTCTCATTACGATTCAGCCTAGTTCAATGCTTATTAGTTTAGTGCTTGATTGTTCAGCCTTAACCATTCCATTCAGAAGCTAAAACAAACACGCTAAATCATTCAGCGCTGAATGGTTCATAGCCTCAAGAGGCTGATCAAACAACCCTCAATCTTTCTTAAAAGATGATTTTCTCTCTGTAACTCTACCACAGGTAACGTTTGAAAATGTTTTTATGAAAATATAAAATTTAAAATGAATTAAAGTAAACACTGTTTATACCAATAAAAACAAGTTTTTAATGGATGAAATTACAACTTTCCATTTATTTAAGTAGTCCAATATCACAAGTCATAAAGAAATCCTAAAATAATAAAAATCTAAAAGTTATTATGGATAAACAAAAGAACACCGACGGTCCGACACATACCAGCTTCCATGTTCCTCATCAATTCACCCATGACCCACCGCTCTCACCTCATTTTTATTACATTCCATTATTATTATTATTATTATTATTATTGCAACCCAACAAATCTTCACATCATAAACTGAGTATAAAAGACAACTAATGTGGAGCTTTAAGAGAGAGAGAGATGATGATCAAACATCTGACAACATAAAAAAGGTTTTATGCTTGCTTGAAGTACAGGTTATCTATGATCTCATGCATTACCTTCATCATCATAATTCATAACTCATACATGCATACAACATGAAGATGATTATGATGATTTGAATAGTGGTTATGACAGCCATGAATGCTACAAGAACCTCCTCTGTATGTTCTTGCATTATCTCTCTTGTTTTTATTTCTATCTGTTTTTTTGCAACACATTTTTTAACCTTTATGTATGTGGATTTTGCCTTTTAATTATTAATCAATGTTTTATAGTGTGGCTTTTGTGAGTATTATTGTCTAAAGGGATCTTGTGAATTTGCTTCTTGATGTTTACTAAATTGCTTGTCTCTGATGCATATTATTAAACATTGTTTCTTGATGGCTGCTTGCTGACTTGTTTTCCTTTGTTTTTTCTTTAATATATTATTAAGAATCTTTTTAGGTGTGTTATTTGTAGCACATTCTTGAATCTTGATTTGTTTATATATGTGGGCTTTACATTTTTAGTATTTTTTTTAAAGAAAATATTTCATTAAATAAAAAACACTACAAATTACATCAAGATAGCAGGAAGGCGGGCAACAAGCTGCACCGCCACCCTTTTCTGAATGGCAAACCCTAACTGACTAAAAACGTAACCTTGTCCACCCGGAGCCAAGACACTACTATGAATAACTCGCTAGACCATGGTCAGGAAATGGGTAGCCGAGACTAGGGCTGCAAACGAACTGAACTTTCAGCGAACAGTTTATGAACCGTTCAGCGGAAAGTTCGTTTGTGTTCGTTCGTTTAATAAATGAACGAACACGAACAAAATTTTTTTGTTCGTTTAGTTAAACTAACGAACATGAACAGAGGCCGAGTTTGTTCGTTTATGTTCGTGAACGTTCGGTAACGTGTTCGTTTATGTTCGATAATTTAATAGGTTTTATAATTTTTAATTTTCTTTTATTTACCCAAATAAATAATATATGTGAGGTAAATATGTTTGGATAATTTAGTTATATTTTGGGTGGATCTAGCTGATGTCTTAAGAATGCTGATGTCTTAAGAATTATATCTTATTCCAAAGTTAATACATGTCCGTTTGTGTTTGTTTGTGTTCATGAACATTTCTTTGTGTCCGTTTGTGTTTATGAACACTTGTTTGTGTTCATTAATGTTCGTTTATGTTCGTGTGCGTTCATGAACAAAATTAACAAACCAACACGAACACAAGTATTTTCTTAACAAACGAACATGAACAAAAAATCTCGTTCGGCAAATGTTCATGAACTGTTCGTGAACACATGATTTCCTTAACAAACGAACACGAACAAAGCCTTGTTCGTGTTCGTTCGGTTTGTTTGCAGCCCTAGCCGAGACACTATTAGTACTATTTTTTTTTTTAAATCCGGGTTTGGTTATTTTTTATTTCCTTGTATGGGATCTTATGAATCTTTATCTTTATGGTTAATTTATTGTAAAAATTGGATCTTCAATGTGAGCTTGAGTAGTAAATGGTTAATAAAGTAAAGAATAAAGAGAGATTTAAATCTCTATGTTTACAACTTTTTTTTTTGTTTGGTGACCCAAAAGATTCATCTTGTTTTTCCTTGCAGCCTTACTTGGATACCAAATCTTTAACACTCGAAAATGACATGTTCAACTCAAAGATTTACCTTAAACTCGGCCTCAACAGGCGAACGAGCCAAAAGCAGGGATATCCTAAAGTTCTTTCGCTTCTTTCTTCACGTCTTCAAAAGCGTGTTGAAAAGAACGAGACATTGTTGCAAACAACTCAAACTAAAGACGCTCCAACAGTTTTTCATGGCTCGAGAGCGCCTACACTTACCATTCAACAATACATTGATCGAATCTTTAAATACTCACGCTGCAGCCCATCTTGCTTCGTGGTTGCACATATATACATGGACAGATTAATCCAATCTCAAAGTGTTGTTTTGACTTCCTTAAATGTTCATCGTCTATTAATCACAAGCGTAATGTTAGCCACAAAGTTCATTGATGATTCGTAAGTCTTCTTCCCATTCCTAGGTGTTTAGAGATTATCCGATTATTACCACTTGAATTGCAATGTTTGGAATATACGCATTTACTTATATATGTTCCACCAACCCAAAACGATGCAAGGTGCCGCCACATGAAATTCCTAATAATTCTTGACTCTTGCAAAACTAGAACCGGGTACCTCTCCCTAACCTCCAGACTAGCTTCATTGCTATAACCAGGTCCACTAGACCACATCATTAGCTATCATTTTTTTGTTCCCTTCAAAAGATTGTGTTTTTATATATAACTTTAAAAGTTAGCCAATGCCCCCCCCCCCCCCCAGCTCAGTTGGGGAGAGGTGGGAGGGTTTACTCTTTAGGGAGGTTCCCGCCCAAGAGAGGTACACGGTTCGAATCCAGGGGCAGCAAAATACACCCCTTGACGTTGAAACTTGAAAGGGCTTATGCCCTCAGGGACGATGATGTCCTTAGCCGATCCAAAAAAAAGTCACCTTAACATGTTACACATGTAACTTTTAAAAATGCATAATCTACGAAAGTTATGAATAATTTCGACTTTGATATTCTTTGTTGCAGGTTCTTCAATAACGCTTATTATGCGAAGGTGGGAGGAATAACAAGAGCGGAAATGAATGTATTGGAGATGAACTTCCTGTTTGGGATCAATTTTCAACTGTATGTAAACCTTTCTACATTTAAAGAGTACTGTTTGGAATTGATGGGTGAAAGTTCAGAAGACGAGGTTCAAAAAGCCATTCATGGATCATGTGAAATCATAGAGAACCAATCCAACAATAACGAGGAATCGACTTATCTCACCATTGAAATTCATATCAAATGAGTCATTGGGTAGGATCATGAGCGCGATAAACCTTTGCTAGAAGTTTTAACAAATTGTTTGTGCCTACTTGTGTTTAATCTAAACCGTTGGTTTTGAAAGTAAGATTTCTGATCAATATAGCGAAAGATTAAACCAGTTAATACTTCAAGGTCTAGTTTAGCATCCTCTTACTATATCTTCAATGAGAACTAATCACTATCTATACATATTCTCTTGTATCAATGTCTATTACCAGAAATCGGTTTTCACTGCGCTGTGAGTCTCTTCATGAAGCAATCTCTTATATCTGGCAAAATGCGGTGGACCAGACTCCCATACCTGGTAAATTCCATTAAGCCATTTCGGATTAGCCGCATGTCAACTGTGGTAAGAATTAAAGGCTAGGGTTGACCCAAAACACTATTTCTCTAAATATTTTTAAGCGATTATTGTGTTAGATATCAGACATTTGATTAAAATTTAGATTAAAGGCAGTTAAAGTTTTCTTTTTATTTTTTTAAAATTCACATACAAGACCCTCGAATGTCGTTCTACATGATTAATTCGCAAATTTAGCTAATCTTTTAACCTAGTAGCTGACTAGTTAGAGATCAAGCTTAACCCGAAATGATCCGCATTGTAAACTAGGTTTTAAAAAGCGCGCCCGAGGCACGCAAGGCGCAACTTAGGGCGCCTCAGGCGTTTTTTTTGGCAAAATTTCAATCGCTTTTGACCCTGAGGCGTGCGCCTCACGTACACCATGTATTTTTATGCATAAAAATGTTGTACCTAGGTGTTTTTGGCTTGTACATATAGGTAAAATCACATAAAAACCTTATTTATAGCCATGGTTTTAAAAAACGCTTGAGGCGTGCGCCTCGAGGCGCGCCTCAAAGCGATTTGGTCTGAAAACGCTTCTGAGGCGGCGCCTCAGGTGTTTGAACAGTGGTATGCGCCTCACATGACTGAGGCGTTATGAAAAGTTGCGCCTCAGGGGGTTTTTTAGGTATATTTTTTATGTTTTCGACTTTTTGTGACATTTTATGTCTTTTTTATGTGTGTTTTTGATGAATTTGATGCTGAAATTAGTTAGCATTTTACTTTTTGGGATATATAAAAAAATATATAATTATTGTGCGCTTCCGGTACGAAAATCCCACGCTTTTTGCCAGATGCGCTTAGACCTCATCGCTTTCGTGCGAGGCGCGCTTTTTTAAACCAAGATTGTAAACGGGTCAAAACTGCCAATTATACTATCAGATTTTGTCAAAACAAAGAGAACATACCATGGTTTTGAATCTAATTTGTGGAAGTGTTCCAATACAAACAGAATGCAGGCATTCCTTAGTGACACCGCATTGAAGGCCTCTGATAAGTCATACATAAGTTCTACATTGTCGGCTGTTATATCCTGTAACATAAAAATGCAAACACAATCACAAGTTAACACACTAAAAGTAGAGGTAGCAATTTCAACCTAGTTATGGGTAAATAGGTCAATTTGGATTATAATTTTTCTAAGAGGTAAAAGTTAATAAATAGCCTAAAATTTAAACGACGCAAACAAACAAGTCGAGTTTGTGCAAATTTGTAGTCGCATTTAGCGCATTAAAGTTTATAAATTTCAAAAAGGAAAAGGAAAGAAAGCACATGATTCTGGTCTGTCCCAACTCAACCAAACCCATTTTTAACGCACCTATACCGACCCATTCATTACCCACGCATAAATATAAGGTGTACTAAAAAAATGCAACTCACCTGTGCAATGGTGTACTCACAAAGACGCTTCAGTCCCTCTAGAAGATATTGATCAGCAGCTTTAAGAAGATCATGGGCTACTCTTGAACTTATCTCTACTGATCCAGTGTATATGTACCTGCAAGTGAAATGTTAAATGTGGTAAAATGGGCAGTTTAGGTAATTTGCAATGTTCCAACTTGCAAACACTTTAGTTTTCATTAATAATTAAAATAATTAATACCTTAAATGTGATTACAAAGGCGCTATTATACAGTAAATCGGTATAATCTGACTTTTTTGACAAATTGGGCTATATGCACTACAAATACAGTTTTGAGAGAAGATTATGCCCTAAGAATCTAAGATGTGCATAATATCATACTTCTAGTGATTTAAAAAGGCAAAATGTTATTTTATGCAATTTAGAAAAACATGTATTTTATGCAATCTAGAAGAACATGTATGGAAATTTGAAGTTTTCGAATCATACACATAAAACTAATCCATTTTTTTGGATGGGAAACTAATAATATGAAAGCATAAGATGAGGGATACACATACCTCATCATCAACTCAAATGTTTCCCAACTAATATTTGGGATCTTAATGTCTTTAGCATCCTTCTCCTAACAAGACATTCAGTCAAAAAATCAAAACAAAAAATACATGTATACAAAAAGAGATAAAGAAATCCACTGTTATGATTACAAAAAGAAATGCATGACATGTGCATAAATTTGATGTGAGTTAGTTGTGACTAACCCTGTAACCGCCATCAAACATGGCCCGGAATGCATCAGAAGAAGCAAGAAGACAGATTCTATGAGCATAGAAGCGTTTGCCTGATAAAAAAAAATACATAATGTTAACCACATTTATAAAAAAATTGTGATACAAAACTGTTCCCGGTTAAAAAGAAAGGTTCACACCTTCGATTAAGAAAGTTACATCAGAAAGTGTCGGATTGTTCACATACTGCTCACCCAAATATACCTGCACAAGAGTCACTTCAGGTGGATTGCTAAAACTATATTTGGCTGCTAAAATTAAGATGATTTCTATTTTGCACCTTAGGTAATAAATTTTTAAGATTGTCTCAAAAGAAAAAATAATGTTTGAGCTCCACATTGGTATCTGAAATAAAGAAAATAATTAAAAAAATAAACGCAAACGAACCTGGGATATTGGAGATGAGGGTCCTGCATCAACAGGAGAGAGTGAAGCGGTTTTTTCAGCCAATTTACATAATGCCGCACAAGCGTATCCTCGAAGCTTTGAATGGACTGATTCTAAAAGCTCCAAAAGTAATTCTATCCCTGAAAATTTTGCAAAAAAACTGTTTTAAACAAAAAAGATAATACATCATATTGTTGTATAAACGAACTGTGCAATTCGCTGGTCAGTTTTAACAATAACATAGAACAAGTTGTTTGGCATAGGATAGACAACTTACCATTGTTATCAACAAATATTGTTTTCTGGTCATTAGGAGAGCAGAGATGAGCAAGAGCTATCGAAATTCTTCTTTGAACAATTTTATCAGCAGTAAGCATTAGGTACAACAAACGCCTCAATACCTGACAAGAAAATTACACGATTTATCAATTGGTAGCAGAATTTAACAATTTAAGGAATGTTGTAATCTTTTAGAAGCCTCAAAATAAGACTAACAGGAATTAAATGGATCGAAAAGAGATGTTTTCAGTTTTTATAACATTTAAATGATTGACCGCGTTTTGATCTGCCTAAATGGGTCAATAATTTTTATCCACTGGGCCAGATCCAGGTCAAGACTCGTTTGCCGGTCTAGTTAAATTTTCAGCAACTCCAAGAACAGTCTGCTAAGACTATCTATAAAGAATATATCGCAAGAAGAATAATAAAGTGGCATAAATATGAAAGTAATAATTACCCTTCCTTGAATCTTTTCCTCCAATCTTTTCAACATCTTAGCTACACAATCACGAGTTGGCTGTACAAATACAATGAAATTATTAATTAAAGCAATCAAATCTCAAATGGCTCTAGAAATACAGCAAAATCTGTCATAAGAAGAAGAAATTACCTGAAGAAGAAAGTCACCATCTAGCATTTTTTGAACACCACCAACTCTTATAAGATCAGCCACGTTATCCTACAAAAATATTTCATATAAGTTGAAAGATGTTGCATAAAGATATGATATAAAGTTTTTTTTACAAATTCAAGGTTACCTCATTATCTGCAAGACCATATAAAGCAAAGGCACCATTGTGTTGCAGAGTGCCATTTCTCGAATCAAGAAGTTTTAATAGCGGAGCAATGCCACCACCATGGACAATGCCAGCTTGGTTGTGAGTGTCCTGGTAGATGTGAACCGTTTAGCAAGCCAAAATCTCAAAACATGAGTGCTTAATATATCATTAAATAATAAGATGGTGAAATTGGTAGACCGAGTGAGTTAGGTATTTGGGAGATATGTTTAGGTCAAATGGTAACTTTTGTATGGGTAGGGATGACCCAAAACCCTTAATTACTAACAAATTTTAAGTTTTTTAAGTATAACTAGTTTTTGCCAAATGTGGTTATAGTACTTATACTATTTCAAAAATAAATAATTTATAAAACTCATTAGGAGGTTAATAAATTTTTTGAATAAAATGCAATAAAAATAATACTTTGGGGGGGGGGGGGGGGGGGGGGGGGGGGGGGGGGGAAATGACCAAAATAGCCCGTTGACCGGGCGTTTTGCACAAATAGCCCTCTCCACCCTCTTTGGAGAGAGGGGTCACGGTTCCCAACATGCCTGAACCGTCTCCCGAGAGGCTTCCCATTTCAACCAACAGAGGACCGCCACGTGTCGTTGTTGATCCCGAGACAGACCTTTCTCTCTCCTGAACCCCCTTTCTCTCTCCTGAACCCTCTTTCTCTCTCTCCTGAAAGAACTATTATTATTTTAGTACTGAATAGTGGCCCAAGTATGTATGGCTCATTGGTAACAGGATATTATAGCACTATAGCAGAGATGCCTGAGAGAATTTTTCATTTGAAACGAAGCATTTCTGAAAGAATTTACGTACTGTATTAATATGTGTACATGGCTGTAAGGAACACACACAACACATCCATTATCATCAGGGCCGGCCATCGTCTCCAAGGCGGAGCTCCGGCCACCGGAACCAGCGAACCATCACTTCATCCTCAAGAATCCAAGTTAGAGAGAGATCTGCGAGAGAGATGGTGAGACCAGAGAGTAGAGAGAGAAAGACGGACAGAGAGGGAGGAAGACGACGGCTAGTCATAGGCTTGCTGAGGGTTCGCCGGAAACAGAAGGGCCGGTCACCGGTCCGGTGACCCTGCTGGTGTACTGATTCTTGTTTCTTCGTCTTCTCCGACGAAGTTTACTGTTTTTTTCTTGTTCTTCGTCTTCACCGGAGACGTCTTCCGAGACGTCACCGGAGGCGTCTCTGAGACGTCACCGGAGACGTCTCAGGTCTGTCTCACGTCTCAGGTCTGTCTCGGGATCAACAACGACACGTGGCGGTCCTCTGTTGGCTGAAATGGGAAGCCTCTCGGGAGACGGTTCAGGCATGTTGGGAACCGTGACCCCTCTCTCCAAAGAGGGTGGAGAGGGCTATTTGTGCAAAACGCCCGGTCAACGGGCTATTTTGGCCATTTTCCCTACTTTGGGTGATGTTCAGACCCTTTAACTTGTTTGACAGGCTTCTTTTTAAGGTAATTTTGTTTATTTTAATCATTTGAGGCATTTTGACTTGGATTAAATGATAGGTTGCAATTGTCAATCTTTATATGATATGAGTACATTTAGATAAACACTGAAGGAACTGCCATCCAAAAACCAATAACTAGTGTTCACAAGACATGCAGAGGTGTTACACGATTGTGAAAGGCAGAATCACTCTAGGTGGTTTGATTATTACACTAGTGTCCTAAATAACTCTATACAGCAAGGGTACATGACCATTGCCTATATAGTTAACCACCATTGAGTTGGTTTTAATTAATTTATAAGTGTTTACTAAAAGTAGCTCCTAGCACTAACTAGAATGAACAGCCTCAACATAAATATGTTTTTTAAATTAGAATTTTGTACTCAAGTTCAAAATTATCATTGGTCGATCCGGTTTTTGGTCAGAACATTCTCTGACATAATATTAAATTTACCTGGTACACGGTTTCTGATTCTTTTTATATGGTCAAAAAAAAACAATTTATGAAGTAAGAAACAATCAATTCAGGAGTATACAACTAAATAACTGGTTACCTGTGCCAACCTCCCGAGTGCAAAGGCTGACATTTCCTTTAGTTGAGCCTCTGAAGACTGCAACATCTCAATTAGCGGACCAACAGCACCTCTTTGAACTATGTGTACCTGCAAGAGTATTGAATTTATTTTTTATGATTTATGGGCTATGGCAGACAACTAATAACTGACAAAATGGTAGACAATATAAAGTGATAAATCAATAACACCATTCCATGTTATTGTTACTGGTTAGAATGAAAGAATATAGGTGTACAAATGAATAACAATTAACAACCTTGCAGTCTGTATCAGCAGCAGCAAATTGTCCAAGAAGTAAGGCAGCTTCTCTTTGGCTCTCAGAACAAGTCGAACTGATGGCAAATGATAGAACCATTCAGTTAATCATGGAAATTAATAATAAAACGATGACAGTTATTTGCTACAACACAATGCAACTAGTTAACTTAAAGGTATGTGGCAATTAGCATACTAGAAATGCATGTCTATACACCCATAGACTGATAGACATACATACATATAGACGTACAGATACGCACACAAATACATATATATGCACATAACAGATGTTTGTATTCCATGTGTTGGATTAGTTTTCACTATTTTAACCTTCTAGCTTACAAGGCTATAAAATCTATAAAACTATTGACATAGCTGGATAAAAACATGACCTGTTAATTCAAATTGAAGTAATTCCTTGGAAAAATAATGAGTAGAGAAATTCATCACGGTACCTAAGCAATTCAATTACAGGTTGCAACGCTCCAGCAATAAGAACTTCCTTCTTTATATTTGGAGATGAGTGAACAAGATTCCCAATCACGCCAACCTAAGAAACCATTCAGAAATGATTGCAAGTACAAACAAGGTTTAACATTTTAGCATATTCATATCTATTGAGATAAATGCATCTGCACTATTTCATATATAAGAAAGGGTACAATGACTCACTGCTTCATAGTGTATGCCAATATCTTCTGACTGGAGCATTAGAACAAGCGTGGGCAAAGCATTACAACCCACTATCTGCAAATAATTTAAAATTTTGTTATCAAAATTATAATATTAGCCACCCAAACAAGCTACAAAAAACTTGCTTCAAACCTGAGTCTTGTTTTCATCATTTTTGAAAGCAAGTGTGCGTAAGGCTCCTGCTGCAGCTCTTTGCACTTTTATATCAGCAGATTCTAATAATTCAACTAGAGGAGGAATGCCACCTTCAACCCTACGCATGAAGATGTGGTGAGAACTGAGAACTAAGAACAATATAAAAATACCTTAACTGCAAGTGTAAAACATGAACTATATAAAACTAACCTCACAAGGGTCTTGATGTTGCCATTCTCATGAGCAAGATTGGTGATTGCATCAGCTGCTTTCCTTATGACACCACTGACTGCTCTACAACTTTGACCGTTTTTGTGACTTTTAAGCAGAGCAACAAGATGAGGTAGGGCTCCAGCATCAACTATACGTTGTTGATGCTCAGGCTGTCATTTGTCAAACAATGGAAAACAAAAAAGCTGGTTCTTTAGGATATTTCATTGAGTGTATAGGAATTACGATTTATAACAATTTGGGCACAGATTTTTACGTGATTACACATTGCAGATCTCTTTAGCAGCTAAAAAATGGTGTATGATTTCTCTATATAACTCATTACTACAAATGAGCCTCATATCACATTTGTCAATGGTTACTAAGTTATGCCATCGTGCTTCATGTTTGCCTACTCGCCACATCAATTTCCAACTAGTTGGTATAACAATTCAATCTACAAGTCCTATGAGTTATGTGACAATCATTTGATAACATTATATGTAGTTAATTTGGTCAATATATCAGATATCAGTCATCAACCAATATATCAGTACAAAATATCAATCATAATATTGGTACCGGTATTATCAGTGATATTGACTAATATTTGACCGGTGTTAACGATATATCACATATATTGTCGATATATCACTGATATTCCAGATATTAGTACCTTTCTTCTTAGTTCTTCCATTGGTCTTTCTTCTTATTACTGCTATTAGTGTTTTAAGTCTTACTTGTTAGTGTTAACTTTTAGTGTTTTAAGTCTTAATAAGCTTTTACTTGCTACAATTGTTAGTGTTCTGCAAGTTGAAAAAGTTAATTTGTCAATGGGAAGAGAGTATATTGAATTGTTATTGTTAAATTACTACATATATGAAATCTAGATGATATAAAAATTACCAATATCTCACCGAGATAACCTATATCTCAAATATAAGTCCTTGACCAATATCCGATTTTTTACCACATTAACTACTTGGAGCATGACATCTACTAATACTATCAGAGATTATTTTTGGGTAGTACATCCACTAAACCACTACAATGTTTGCCTAAAGTCCTTCAGAAACTAAAATGCAATTATGCATCAAAATTCAAAAGGCAAGTTACATTGATCATGGATGTTAAGTAGCATAACTACCTTTATCGCAAGAAGTCCAAGAGCAAACGCGCATCCTTTCACTACCTCATGCTCATATGACCTCAAACTAGTAACAACCACATCTGGCAACAGTTGTGGCTCTTGAAGATGTTCAACCAGCACAGGAACCGCACCAGACTCAACAATCAAGTTCACATTGTCCTCTACAAACACATACAGTAATCAACTGAATAGCTTATCCAATAACAATGAAAAGCATCATCAGCCATTCACCAAACACACAAGTTGATTGAAAAACACAATATATAATAGTTTCAGCAATGAATTCACAAATTAAAGACATACATATCAAATATGAAAAAATTAACATGCATAGAATCTACTTAGTTTTCATATGCACAATAAATGAGCACAAAATAATAATAATAATAATAATAATAATAATAATAATAGCAACAACAACAACAATAATAATAATAATAATAAACTAACATGAAATGAAAAACGAACAATAACTTAAACACGAACTACATAAATTAGACACAAAAACAAAACGAGAATCGATTTACTCAACGTGAAATGAACAAACGAAGATGAAACAATAATAATAATAATAATAATAATAATAATAATAATAACAACAACAGCAACAATAATAACATGAAATGAGAAATGAATAAAGGAACACGAAATCAAACCTAACCGTAACAAATAAACAAAATTACATTTCGAGATACATCACAATAAGTAACAAACGGAATCTAAAAACACAAATCAAAAGAAACTATCAATCAAACAACAGAGTAACAGAAACTTACCGTCCTTAGCAAGCTCAGCCAACCTAATAACAGATCGTTTAACCAGCGCTCGATCCTCTTCCGAAACATCACGCCGCAATACTTCAACATGAGCACAAACTTCAGTTAACAGATCCTGTTCCGAATCATCTTCTAACGAAACGAACCGCCGATGATCTACGAACAGCTCGTCTTCCAGCTTCCTCTTTAAGCTTCTTCTGGCGGAGTTTGTAGGTTGCTCGTGTGGTCTCCGATCATCGTCTGCCATTAGAGAGAGGGAGAGAGTGAACGGAGGGGTAATTTGGGAAAGAGGAGTTATTATTATTATTATTATTATTTGGAACAGAGAGAGAGTGAAATGGAGTGGGAGGGAAGCAATTTATAGGAGGGGTAAAGTGAGTGAAATAAAAAATTAAACGCCCGCCTTAAAGATGTGTGTATGTTTTTGCCTCGTGTTTTTTGAGATTTTCGTGCTAACGTGCGCTCCCGCGTTGATTTGCTTTAAAAAAATGAATAATAATATGTGTGAACCAGAGATGGACAAAATAAAAACAAAAAAACGGTAATATCAAGCATGTTGGGTCCTGGACACCCGGTTTGGGGAAAAAAACGGTTTTAAACCCGGTCCAAATCGATGCAAATATATGGGGTGTTTGGTGCTAAAAACCGGTTCCAAAACTAGACCGGTTTGGCAAAAAAACGATCTTACCTTCATTAAAAAAACAAATCGGATTTTAACCGGGACCGGTTTGGAAAGAAAAAAAAATTGATTTGTCCATCTCCAGCATGGACTGTGTTTTATTTGTATATAGTTATGTTATCGTGTTATGTTTCTCTAAGGTAGTGTTTGATATGCAGAAATAGAAGATGAAATGGACGCTGACTTGGTGTTGGATATGGAGTTGTTTTGATAAAGTATAAATTATCAGGAGATCGTATTGGCGAGTAAGGTCAATAATAATGATTTATGGGTATGGGATATATCTGAGGCATTGAGTAATGAAAAGATGATCTGAAACCATGATTGAGTGACGATATGATAGGAATAAAGAAGGAGAAGTGATGAGGAATACTCAACATTTATGAACAAAATTCGACCATCCTTCAGCAAACTCTCAAACAACTCGATTCATAGCGTACCCGCATTGCCTATACGATTACACGATTACAAAACAGTTAACAAAACAAAAACTATAATGAATATAGTAAACTTTTGTAGAGTCTAAGTAAAGATACCTTCTAAAAGTGCAACACGAACTTCCTCAGTTGTCACATTGAGTGGCCTAACTTAAAAAAACCATCCATAATAAAACTAGAGGTCGGAGTAACCGATAAACAGTCTTGTATTATTTTTTATATGAGTAACACCAATTGCCTTACACTAGTGACTTTAAGATTTTTTAGATACAACCATTTAAATACATGATAATAGACGTTTAAAACTGTTTTACAATTTAGATTATTAATATATAAAATCAATGATAGGTCAAGACCAAAAAAAAAAAAGTAAAAAAAGAAGGCTATTCACCAACAAAATTTATAACTACAATTGTCATTACACAATCAGTAATAAAAACAACTAACAGAATTGTGAAACTAAAGCAACTAGGCAATCAATCGCCCACAGACAAAATAAATCAAATCGAGCTCCAATTAAATAAGTAAATTGGAATTAATTGTTACACAATTGTATGATGAACCTGATATGATATACTAAAAAGGAAAGAAGGCAAAATCAAATAAGATAGAGAATTAAAAAGCAAACCTTGTAAATTGGATTAGGGGTGGGTTGGTAGTTAGATTCGGAGAAGAAACCAAATCAAGAGAAAGGAATAAGGAAATAGATGATATTGTTGGTATACACATACACGGTCACATATTTGAAAATCGACAGCTGTAGGAGGGAAAGCACAATGATTTGTGAACATATAATCAAAGTTTTAGTTGATTAGGGTCTAAAAAGGAGAAACTTATAGATTGTAAATAGAGTTTTTTTTTTTTATTATTCCGATTGAAGTTTGAGATCAGTATTGCTGTCGTTAGTGGGTTTACGTAGGTGGAGTGGAACCGGGGGGGGGGGGGGGGGGTAGGGTTTGGGTGAGAGAGGGAAGTTCATATATGTGATAGGATTTTTTTTTTTATATGTTTTTTAATTCCCACAATTTGTCACGTGACACGCTCAAGGGGGAGGATGGCCCCAATAAGTGTCATGTCACTTCAGGTATTTTACTTTATTTATAGTTATAGATTGTAGATTTTATGCTTAGTTTTTACAAATTACATTGATAGTATTCAAAATCGAGTGTTGATTCATATGTAACATTGCTAACAGTCGCCCTTTAGCTAAACAGGCTAAAGGGTGCCTTCCATGTAATCAGAATAACACTAGCACTCACCCTTTAGCTTGTTTTTTCCGTCACGTCTCTCCCTCTTTTGTAATAACATCAAACACTCCCCCTATGATGGCTATCTATCTGCCTTTGTCTCTTTCTCCCACACACATATACGTATTGGTTTGCAAATGATATTCAAGCATGTTGTCTTGATGGGGGCGATAAGCATTTTTCTAAATACGTCTTGGTCGAAGATACCCATTGTTTGCAGTGGCATTGGTGGAGATGATGAAGATGGTTGAAAAATTGGTGATTTTAGTTGAAGATGGTTGAAAAGCTGGTGATTTTAGTGTTATGTAGGTATTTTGTGACATAGTGAGATTTCAAAATCAAACATCAAAAAAGTTGAAAAGTGCATAGTGCGCCATTTTTTTTAAGAATGTTATTTAAAATTCACGACACACCATATGGAGTTTAAGAGAGCAAAGGCCATTCAACAATGGCCAACGAGGTATGAAGGCAACACCATTGGCAATGGTGTCCCAATGGCAGAATCGCATAGTTGATGAAAAGTTGCATAAAGGTGATGTCTGATAGTGAATAAAGATAAGTGGTGAAAATTGTCTTTAGTATGTAATAAAAGTGATGTCTGATAGTGAATAAACATAAGTGGTGAAAATGGTCTTCAGTACATATTTTGTTCTGCCCAAGGCATTATAGCCTAGTGGCATCTTGGTGGTGAGATAAGACTTAGGGGCCATAAGGTCCTGGGTTCGAATCTCACAAAGGGGGTTTTCTCATAATTATGAGTTTCCTCCTGAATTGGTGACTTGGTGGTGGAATATGATCGCGTGGAAACATTGGTGGCACGATGATACTCCAGTGTTCCGTGAGTGATTCCAATTTGTTGGCCGTTCAAAAAAAAAAGTACATATTTTGTTCATCAGTGTCAAATTTGTGCAAAATCAACAAACTTGAACATCGACATCGACATCGACTATAGCATCAGTAGAAAAATTAAGGTCGACATTGACACCGTGGCTATTGATGCGTCCGCTGCTACTACCGAGGTAAGTGCAAATTGGTAGTTATAGTCGTTAATTGTCATGACATTCCATGAAGTGTTGGGATAATATATATTGCACTAGTTAGTTTTATTCGTGTATCATGTAAGCAATAGTTTAGCATGAGCTTTGATGAGCCCACATCGACTAATAACAAATACACATACACATTATATTGTCTCCCTAAATTATAACTAGTTGCTTATCCAATTTTCCCCTTATGACAATCACAAACCATTAACAATTGTCGTCCTCCGTTGCTATATTGATGCAATTTGTTCTCCAAATCTTGTTGATCCCACTTTGACTATTTTAGCATAAGTACTCCAATTTTAGCACTTTAAGGATTGAGGAAAAAAAACCCGGACACCATACATACCACTGTTATTAGGTAATTTGGTCAGCGGATCCTCTTATCCCCTTTGTAGTTCAGTCACACAAAACATATTTTAAATTGTTAAAAATCAACAAGGCGATCTTCAAACGGACCAAAATGAGTCCTAGATCGTATTAGACTGTCCGACTACCAGCCCAAAAAAAGGTATGGTTCAGGTTGGTACCCATCTAGTTTTGATATCGTCCGAAATCATTCTTTCATTTTAATTGAGCAATACTGTCTAGATGTGTAATTACGCTTGATTCCCTTGGTAAAAAATGTTGAGTCTAGTTCGCGATTGATACTAAGCAAACACTCTACACAGTCCCTGCTGCTAACAATAATAACGCATAACCAATGCTAACAAAATGTCACCCATTAAATATTGAATCCCATAGAAAAAAACAAGTTAAATTTCTCATAATTATTACATTATTAAAATACTTGAATTTTATTATTCTAAGCATAACCATGAACCAAAACTGCAAGACCACTTATGGTCACACCAAGGGTGCTCATAAGCAACCACTTTGGATCATGTGTTGCTCCCTTGTTTTCAGCTGGGCTAGGTGCAAACGCCTTTGACTCCACAGGTCCTGCTGCTACATGGGATGGGCTCGGGCTTGGGCTGGTGGTGGGACTTGGGGTGATAGGTGGAGGAGATGGTTTCAGGACTCTGATGTCAAGTTTCTGACCGCTTTGACAGTGACCCGAAAAATTGCTAGTAAAGTAGTAATGACCACCTGACTTGATAGTGAACGAGTCATTGCCCGAGTTGTACATCTTTAACGGGGCCGATGTGTTGCATGACCGAAAATCAGAGAGTTTCACGAGTATCACATTATCTTTGGTTGCATTGTACTCAAATCCTACAGGTTTCATCATAATAGATTATAATATTTTATATAACTTTTTTTTTGTTGGTTAATTTAATGATTGATAAACAAAAAGTAAAAGAAATAATAAACTAAAGTTAATAAATAATGCTATCATGAGATTGTAGAACCGATCACTTTACTGATTTATAGGTCGAACTAGTTTCAAAACATAAAGGACTAGGGGTGTGTAAATTATCTATAACCGAAAATACAAAGATTCAGATTTGTTTTTTCGATTCACAAATCGTGTTTATTTGGATAACTAGACCGAGTTCAATTGAATAAACCGAATAATATTTGGTTTAACGGATAACCGAATCGGATAAATCAGTTGAGCTGGATTCGGTTAGACAAATTGCTTATTCATGTCGATTTGATTGCCGGTTAAGCCCAAAAAAACGTAAGATTGAATAATTAATACACACAACCACCCACACATGTGTATGTTATTCATTAAATGAAATTACAAAATAATCCATTTTTTTATACCCAGTCCAGTCATCAATTTGGTTTGTCGACTCAACTGGTCCAACATATGACCGGCCGATTTAAATGGAGACAGTTAAAAAATAATCAACTCGACCGGTTATGTGACGGCCCTGAGAACAATGTTGATAAATATTTCTACAAGATTGAAAAACGAAGGTACTTACGAAGAACATCATCAACATGAAAGGTCTTGGAAGACGCCCAATCTGCATAATTGGAGTTGGAATCAGCAGTCCAACCAGCCGAATCACCAACCTTGTACACTTCTCCGGTAACCATCACGATCGATGAACCTAGGTTGGTCATTAGCAACATAAACAACAAAAAAGATTTCGATTTTACATTTTCCGAAAAGAAACACATCCTTACTCTTTGCCTAAAAGACTCGAATGAAAATTTTGAAGAACTAATTGTTTTAATCGGAAGACTGAATGCCACAATTTATGTGGTTATATCGTCACATTGTTTGTACTTATGTGTATTTGAATTCAAAAGTTAATGTCATTTCTTAGCTGTTTTTACATTTTCCTTGCATTTTCATATGATGTTTCACATATTATATTGTAACGGTTGTTTGTTTTTTTTAATTATTTTCTTTTTGTGCAAATTATTCCAAGATTCATTTAATGTTGGATATCATGTCCCATTAAGATATGATTGCATACCTAAAACATGCTTTAATGTAATGCCACACAAATTATTAGAAAGGCTCACATGTTTTTTTTTTAATGTCAATTTTCTATTCCTTAAATTCATGACCTCTTAGTTTAGGTGTTCCTATAAGCTTTACTTATATCATTTGGTCACCGATGATCAAATGTGTAGGTAAACCTAAGCCCCTGTAAGCTATAACACACCTAAAAACACATTTGTACCTTCCCTTAAATTTCTCTAAGAGGGTGTTTGGGATTGAGTTTCAAAACAACTTATTGACTTATTGGCTTTTCCAAAAAGCCAATAAGTCAATAAGTTGTTTGTGTAACCCAAAAGCACTTTCTGTTTTGACTTTTGGCTTTTGGCTTTTAAGGGTGGAAAAATTGTTTTTGAAAAGTTAGAAATCCTGGCTTTTGGCTTTTGACTTTTGGAAAAAAAAATTACAAATCTACCACCCATACAACCAATATTCACAATAAGTTAAGCGAAACACTTAAAAAAACGCAATCTATTGACTTTCTGACGTTTCTCATCCCAAAAGCTAAATCCAAACACTTTTTTTAAAACTCCTTTTCAAAAAGTCATAAGCTAATAAGCACTTTTGACCAAAAGCACTTTTGCATCTCCAAACTCAAACCCAAACACCCTCTAAGCATAATCCTACATCTCCACAAATTCCTATCATAGATTATGTCCATATAGAGGTGCAACCATAGTAAATCCTATCTAATCCGCCCATTCCAAGTCAATTTGAGTCTGCCTCTACTCCTTCTCCTTCTCCTCTCCACAGTAAGAGCTTCCACCACTCTAACCGCCTCTGTCGTCCGCCTTCTCTTTACATACCCAAACCATCCCAATCTCCCTCATTCTTTCTAATGGGGATGAGCTCGGGACGATATCGGTACCAACCGATACCGATCCCGAAAATACCGATCCTGAAAACTCCTAAAACCCAATACCGATACCGAAAGCATACGGTACGGTATGGTATCGGTACCGATCCCGTACTGATACCGATAATACCGAAACCCTTTAAATGTGGGTACCGATACCGATACCAAACACCCTCAGTTTGGTATCGGTTCGATACAGAACCGGAATCGGGACGAGACGAGATCGGTATTCCACGCTACGGGTAACCCCGCTCGTCGGTAACTCCCTACACAACGGTAAACCCGCGCAAGCCGGTAACTCCACGCTACGGGTAACCCTGCTCGTCGGTAACTCCCTACGTAACGGTAAACCCGCGCAGGCCGGTAACTCCACGCTTACGGGTAACCCCGCTCGTCGGTAACTCCCTACGCAACGGTAATCCCGTGCAAGCCGGTAACTCCACGCTACGGGTAACCCGGTAACTCCACGCCTACGGGTAACCCCGCTCGTCGGTAACTCCCTACGCAACGGTAAACCCGCGCAGGCCGGTAACTCCACGCTTACGGGTAACCCCGCTCGTCGGTAACTCCCTACGCAACGGTAAACCCGCGCAGGCCGGTAACTCCACGCTACGGGTAACCCCGCTCGTCGGTAACTCCCTACGCAACGGTAAACCCGCGCAGGCCGGTAACTCCACGCTACGGGTAACCCCGCTCGTCGGTAACTCCCAACGCAACGGTAAACCCGCGCAGGCCGGTAACTCCACGCTTACGGGTAACCCCGCTCGTCGGTAACTCCCTACGCAACGGTAAACCCGCGCAGGCCGGTAACTTCACGCTACGGGTAACCCCGCTCGTCGGTAACTCCCAACGCAAGGGTAAACCCGCGCAAGCCGGTAACTCCACGCTACGGGTAACCCCGCTCGTCGGTAACTCCCAACGCAACGGTAAACCCGCGCAAGCCGGTAACTCCACGCTATGGGTAACCCTGCTTGTCGGTAACTCCGCTCCGCCACGTCTCCTTTTCAGGGACGTGCTACAACTTCGCGCGCGTGTCCTTTTTAGGAACGCGCCGCCACGTCTCCTTTTTAGGAACATGCTACGACGTCTCCTTTTCAGGAACGTGCCTCAACTTCGCGCGCGTATCCTTTTCAGGAACGCGCCGCCACGTCTCCTTTTCAGGAACGTGCTACGACGTCCCCGCGTCTCCTTTTCAGGAACGTGCTTCAACTTCGCGCGTGTCTCCTTTTCAGGAACGCGCCGCCACGTATGCTACAACTTCGCGCGCATCTCCTTTTCGGAACGCGCCGCCATGTCTCCTTTTCAAGAACGTGCTACAACTTCGCGTGCGTCTCCTTTTCAGGAACGCGTCGCCACGTCTCCTTTTCAGGAACGTGCTACAACTTCGTGCGCGTCTCCTTTTCAGGAACGCGCCGCTATGTCATCGCGTCTCCTTTTCAGGAACGCGCCTCCATATCATCGCGTCTCCTTTTCAGGAATGCGCCGCCACTGCGTTTGGTTGACATAATACTTTAAAAGATGTTCTCCGTGGATTGCTTTCATCCGTCAACAGCAAGCACTTCGCGCAGTCTATGGCTATCATACGCCACCGCAAAGCACTTCACGAATATCGTGGAGCATTGCTTCTGACTGAAGTACGCCCTAAAAAGACGTCTTCCGCAGAGCATGCCCTTGTCTATTTAAAGCAATCCGCGGACGATTACTTTGGCAAGTCTTACGATCCATTGGCGAATGATACTCTTATTATAAATTCAATGTTCCTAAGCATTACACTTAGCAGCAATGAACTGGGGGAATGGCATGGTATAACACCACTTTAGATGGTTCTCATACAATGATGCTCCGTATGAATTCACCCCCCAATAAAGGTGTCGTTAGTTCACCGCGCGCCATAGCATTGGCCGCTCAAGGTTTTGGTACAACCTTTTTATATTTAGCGTTATTTACTATCTAACAACTTATTACAAGTTAGGATATACTAATACAAGGCTGGGCGCATCACAATACACCCATATTATATGACTGAGATACTTGCAGGTTTGGCAACGAGCCATCTCAATACCCGTGACAAATCATTACCGGACGCTCGCGCCGCAGCGATAGTTAGCTTAGAAGGCGACACTTAGCTGACAACAACCGCGACGAGCAACCCTCCCGCGTGTCAGTAACAGATAGCCTAGAAAGTGACACTCAGCTGGTAAACAAGCGCAATGAGCAGCCTCCCGCACACCGCCAAGAAGATGAAACTTTCGAGTCATTAGTCCACCAAGAAGACAAAGCTTTTTATCTTCATTCCCGAGCACTCCTGGTTAGTCTAGCGCTCCACCCAACGCTTGCACTTGGGAGCAACACTAGACTAGGGGGACTTGTAGAGGTATGGTGCTTGACCCGACATACCGTCTTTATTATTTGTTACTTCTAATATTATTTACTAATATTGGGGTGTGGAGGTAACCCCCTAACTGGGCTTGGTGCCAATGGGCTATGTACCCATATAGTAAGGGGTCCATGATGTCCGACCCATTAAGGCCCATGAGAAGCCCTATAAGAGGTCTTCACCTCTTATTAGGGCACAGGTTATCACATACATATTACCCCCTAATAACACATGGCTGCCGCCATCACTTTTTGTGTCTGTACGTTGGACTCCATTCGTGGTTTCCTAGCAGTCACCTCCACGCCCCACCTTTCCTTTCTCACTTGCAGGTCTGGATCTCACCGGAGAAGACGAAGGCTGAGCTGTGGTTCCACTATTCAACACCGTCGAGACATACACTGGACAGCCGTTCCGGTTATTGTTTCTTCAGGCGCTATGTGCTAATCCCTGCTTTCTCATCCAATACATCAGCTAAAAAACTCCCAAAGCCCAAAACAAGAGCCCAATAACCCAAAGCCCAACTCCAAACGACCCACAAGAAACAAAATAAAAAACAAATAAATCTTGAGCCACTGTAAATATTGACTGGCTAAATTTACTTACAAAACCCTCTTATCTACAAAAACAATCATCTCCAACCCATAACCCATAACGTTTATTCAGACAAAAATAACGGCGATGTATTCGTTATCTCCCGCCACGTCATCCGTTGGTTCCGTTAACCAACGACGACCAATAATCAACCCAAAGCTGCGTAACCGCCCTACATCACTCGTATCTCTTCAAGGTTTATTTCAATTCTTCATTATTATTATTATTATTATTATTATTATTATTATTATTATGTAAGTTATTGTTCAGTGGTTTGTGATATTGGTTCAGGAAATTTGTTATCTTGGAGCTCTTCTGTGAGTTGTTTGAAGCTCAATGCTGTTGGTGATAAAATGGTGTCACAAAAGAGGTAAGTCTGTTTGCAATTGCACATTATTATTATTATTATTATTATTATTATTATTATTTATTGTTATTATTATTATTATTAATATTATTTTGTGGTTATGTGTATTGAGGATAAATGTAGGATTATACAGAGTTTTCTAGAAACTAGTTTTGGGATTAGAATTAAAACCTTGAAAATGTATTTCAAAAGTCCTCTACAATTATCGTCAAGGTTGCAGAAGGCGCTAGGCGGGCGGTGAGGTCCACCCTAGGGACTAGTCGGGACCAGGCGAAAATTAGGTGGAATTAGGCGTTTTGGTATTTTATGTATATATACACAAATTTAGGTGTTTTTTGAAAATATGTTAAGATATATACACATAATACTTAGAAATACTTAGATATATACACATAGTACTAAGAAATACTTAGAAATTTAATAAAAAAATTAAAAAATAAAAATAAAAAAATACTACCACCTAGGCCCGCTCAGACTCCGCCTAATCCTCATTTCGCCTAATTCATCGCCTAGGGTGAAATTCCGATTTCTTCTTCCGCCTAGCGCCTAGGCTGCGTTCTGCAACACTGATTATCGTTTTACGATTGCTAGAGGGGTGTCCGCGTGATGGGGCCGAGAATACTAACATTGTTTATCACATGACATGTTATTTTTTTTTTTTTTAAATATAAAAATTGTGGCAATATTAAATTAAAGAGAATATAATGCTTGTTTTTATGTTGTAATTTAAGAAAAATAATAATCGTATGAAAAGTTATGGCTGTTTAAAAATCATGGGGAAGTTGGTTTTACGAAGCGCAACGCCATACGTATGTGAAGCTCTCGCCTCGGCTTACGGGACCTAAATGCCATGGATCACCTCGCGCTTTTTGAAACCAAGTTTATGTGAAAATATTCAGATTTCTGTGGTGGAAAAATGAGGAGCTACATGAAAACTCATTATTGAGATAAATGTTAAATCATCAACTTAAGTCAGTTTATCTTATTGTGATTTTGTTTACCCGAGTAACAATTATCACCTTGAAGACCCTGTCCAAACACTCCCTGTGATTACAGTTTTATAATTATTTGGGTCAAAATATAGTTTTTTTTTTAATAAATTGTAGAAGCCTATAAGGATATCCATGACAAAACTAGTTATTGAGATTAATGTGAAATTAGGCAAGTAACTCTAAATTGAATAAACTGATTAGTGATTATGTGATTGTCGTTCTTAAAGTCTCAATAATCACTTTGAAAGCTCAAGTCCAAACATCCCCACAGAACCGACTTTCCCATTGGCATGTAGTTGGTTAGACTATAAGTTTATGTGCGGTTGATTGTGAACGGTGAAACCCTCTTGCCATAGTTTGTATGGAGGTTATTTAGGTTATTGTGTCGCTTCAAGTGTGAAATGTAAGATTAAAAAATATTTTGATCCCATGGTTTATGTTTGTGGATTACCGGATTTGGATATTAATGTGAATGTGTATTGTTTTTCCACTTCCTTTCCAGAATTTCAACCATTAGGTGTGCCACCCTTGAAGAAATCGAGGCTGAGAAAACTCTGATCGAAAAGAATGCCGTAAGTTATTCAATGAAAGTTATGCATTCTTTAACTTTGTAACTTTTAAGGATTATGTTGAAATACACGTTTTCATCATCATTAAATATTTGTTTATTCATTTCTTGGTGCGCTTTAGAAAGAAAGGATGGAGAAGGCTATTGACAGCATGCTATCAAGTTTTAATTCCATAAGAACGGGGCGATCAAATCCAGCAATGCTTGATAAAATTGAGGTAAAATATTTTTTGTAGTTGTCAATTTTGACACGTTTACTTTTAAATGGCCCTATTTGTTTTTTTTTTGGTCGGTTTTGTAATGGGTCAGATGGTTTGAACAGGTTAAACTGATTGAAATTCATTTGACAGTCGTAGAAATCCTCTTAATCACTTTATTGAAAATGCCATGTGTTTTTGTAGAATTGTAGTAATATAGCTTTTGTGATCATACACAGCAAATTAGTTTTAAAGTAAAATAGAAAGACATGTCTGTAGGTCAGCCCAATCCGACCCAACCAGATTCAACCAGCACTTTAAATTTGGTAATCAGCCTGAACCTGCTACACAACCAACCAACCAACCCACCTCACCCCACCCATTTTTGCCACCTCTAAAGACAAAATACAAAAGTTGATTATAATTTTTGTTTTCAAATGATATTATTGTTAACATATTATAGACTACTTTATTGACATAAATTGGATTTTATAGATTAGTTTGACTGTTTGAGATAAGATACAACCCGAACTAACACATTTATAAGTAATCACGTCTAAAACGCCACCTCTGTTATAATAATGGACGGTCTGCATTTGTTTATTTTTTGTTATTACATTTTTTTTTATTTTATGATTTTTGTTTCTCTGTAGGTGGAGTACTATGGTTCGCCTGTCGGTTTGAAGACCATTGCACAAATTAGCACTCCTGATTCGAGCTCTCTCTTAGTGCAACCTTATGACAAATCTAGGTACATAGACTGCTGCTTCCATTTTGTAGGTATCTTAACTCTTAACTGTTTTCTCTGGTAAAACGGGCTGGTTATACGGGTTGGATAACATGTCAAATGGGCTGGGTTTGACCCGAGACACATTTTTGGTCAACTTTTTTTGTTATATATTGTAACAATACACTTTGGCTGACTTTGACTCGTTTGACTGGGTTGGCCCCATTTGACCTCTTATTTTTAGCTAAAATCCTAAAAAACCCGTTTCACAATACATGCTGCTCAATTGTAAACATCTTATATATATATTTTTTGTGCTGATACGTGTAATATCTTACAAAAAAGTATACCTGTTACGGCTTTTCACACAAAAAAGAAAAGAAGTATATTTGTTACAGTTCGATCTAATATGTTGTCTGCATTGACGTTTAACGGTACACCTTGGGCTACTTCGGACTGGCTTGACTGGCTTGACAGTCAACACATTTGACTCGTTTCCTTTTGAGCTAAAATATTAAATCAACCTGATTACCCACCCGTCAGAGAGAATATAAAACCTGTATCAATGTATCGATTAAAAGTCAATGGGCTAAATTTGACGCCTCATAATTGGGTGTTAAAAGTTATTAGCTTTGATGTGTTGAGATAAATAAGTAGCTGTAAGACGTTCCCTTTTTAAGTCTTATTACGCCTCCTATAATTTTGTAAGCATTAAAGATGAATATTTTGACCAGATGTATGATATCCTACATTACATGGTGTTTGACTTTTTTCAGCTTAAAGTCCATTGAGAAGGCCATAGTCAACTCTGATCTTGGTATGACTCCAAGTAATGATGGCGAAGTGATACGGTTGTCCCTTCCACAACTCACCTCAGAAAGGAGAAAGGTACTCCCTTTGGCCTTTACGATACTGTTAGAGGTGGCATGGTTGGTGGGTCGGGTAGGTTGGGTAACGGGTCAATATCAGGTCATGGTGAAAGAGAGGTTATTTTGCTTTTTGAGTACATGCCAAAGCGGGGTTCACCAGGAAACACCTTTCTTGTCCAAAGTTTTAAAATCATTATTGTATTGATCAATTTTTATTATGACATTAATTTTCGAATTAAACAAGTTAGGAGGCTGTATGCGACTATGCGCTAAATAAAGTCTTTTGAATGACTATCATGTTGTTTGGCCCGTTTGACCTGTTTAGCATTTATTTAACCTGTTTAAGGTAGAACACAACCCAAATCAACCAAATCAAAGTAAATGAGTTGAAATCGCCACCTCCAATGCCTGTAATGAGTTGTATACTCTTCCAATAGCATGTTTCTGATTCTTTATATATAGTTTAACAATTCTTTTAATTGTAGGAATTGTCAAAAGTTGTTGCAAAGCAGGCTGAGGAAGGAAAGGTAGGCTTTATTGAGCCGTTTGCTTTTGTGTTTAAAAATAAATATATAAAAATAAATTAAATCGCCTTCCCTTCATCCATTATGTAGGTAGCAATCAGAAACATAAGAAGAGATGCCATTAAAGCCTATGATAAACTTGAAAAGGTTGGACCTTTCTAATTTGTGGCAAAAGTTTCCTTTTTATTGTATTTTTAACTGTCGGTTCTTATTCTTCACAGGAGAAAAAACTCTCGGAAGACAATATAAAGGATTTATCCGCTGATTTGCAGGTATTAAATTTTGGTACAACACATTTTGAACCCAACAAGACCAAATAACCTTAGAAATTTATAGAAATTTGTAACATTTTGCAGTGAAACTATAAAGAGGGTGTTTGGCTTTGTTCTTGCAGACTGTTTATCTGATATTGTGTTCTTAAATCTGAGATAATCTAGTTTTTAATGTTTTGATGAAACCGATTTCCTCATTAGATAGCGCATCCCCTAAAACGAGATTAGAAATGTTTGCAGTGTAAAAAGAAGTATAATTGTCATTGTAGAGATAATCTAGTTTTTAATGTTTTGATGAAACCGATTTCCTCATTAGATAGCGCATCCCCTAAAACGAGATTAGAAATGTTTGCAGTGTAAAAAGAAGTATAATTGTCATTGTAGAGATACTTGATCATTGTTCGGCTTTCTTGCAGAAAGTGACCGATGAATACATGAAGAAAATCGACACCATCTTCAAACAGAAGGAGAAGGTATTATGACTATTATCATACATCATATATCTTTTGCTTTTATGGAAGTTAAACAAAATTCATATTTATACTTCACATTTGTTTTCAGGAATTGCTCACTGTATGACAGAATGCGCATTAGGTTATATGTAAGCGAGTTGCTTCGATGATCAAATCTAAAACCGAGGTGAAGTTTATCGACCCGTATTTCTTGTAATCTTTTTTTGTAATGATCAAATGTTGTGTACATGTTGGGTAATGGGTTGAAAACCCAAGAACAACCATATGCACTCTACTTGTTTGGCTTTTTTTTTTTTTTTGGCTAGGTTTTGGTGGAATGTAATGAAAAATGGATGCTGATTGGTTGGATAACTGATATTATAAAAAAAAAAAAAGCTAAAAGGAAATAGATAAAATTTTAGTTTTAAAAAGGGTAATAAATATTTACAACCCATGAATTGGTTAATTAAAATTTACAACCAATATTTTCATAATATCTTGTAGGGTGACATGAGCTAGTACAAAGGCAAACACAACATCGACCTATAAATTTTGTGTTAGGTTCGTGCCATATAAGAATTTCTTTAATATTTTGTAATCATATTTGATCTATTTATTGTTTCTATAGTAGAAACAATGTAAGAAAAAGTTTAATTGGAAAATTGTTCCAACCTAGTTGTATCCTACCTCTTGTCAAAACTCCGAACCGAACCGAACCAATCTGTTTCTCTCTCTCTCCAAAACCGATTCTATATTTGAACATGTTCCAACTAATCAGTGGCGAAGCTTGACCCGAAACTTCGGGGGGTCGGAAATCACCAGTTTCAGGGGTCGAAACTGTATATACCAAAAAATTTCTATACGAATACTATATAATCGGAAATCTGAGCGAAAATTCGGGGGGGGGGGGGGGGTCGGCCGCCCCTCCACACCCCTTAAGAGCTGCGCCAATGCAACTAATACCCAGGAATTGAGTCGTTTACTGGAACCGCAATTTTGGAAAAACCCGGTTGTGCGCATTTCTAGGCTGCTCTAGCCATTGGGCAAGACTTGGACTATGAAGTATGAGCTTAAGATAGGCCAGTTCTAAAATCAGGTGCTTCAGCCACTAATACACAAATCCAATGGAATTCATTGGGTCTTGCGTTTGATAAGAAAAGATTACAATGCTTGACTGTTTGTTTTTTGATATGTCGAAGAAATCTGGACTCTTGAAAATTGAAATGGGCCTTGAAGTCATTGTTTGGCTCTGAGGACCGTTGCTTTAAAGGGCCTGTTCTTTTTTTACCAGGGATATTGGGATATTCGGTAATTAGGTTAGAGACATATGAAATTCACGGTTGAACAAAAGATAAAATGAAAAGTGATATAAGATGTACATAAAATGAAATAATTTTATAGGACTTAATTAATAATTTAAAACATAACATGAAGCAAAATATCACATAATATCTAACTTTTGTTTTTGTGCGAAGTAAATGATAAAGTAAAATACATAATTTATTTAATAAATATATGCATATAATTGGAATGACTTCAAAGGACTTAGGATTCAAACCAACAAATTAGAAAACTATAATTAACATCATATGTGAAATCCAACCGTAGAAAACAAAAGATTGGATTACTGAAATGTTTAAAACCTTCAATATTTAACCAAACATCTCAAGGCAAGAACATTTTTTAATATTCACACATTCTTTTAACCTTTTAGTAGTATCATGTTGTGAACGATAACAATCCCAATCCATGATAACTTCAGCTGATAATGATTTTCCTTCTAAAAATCAAGAAAATAAGAATTTATAATATAATCAAACCCCAATAATATTCTAAATAGTATAGATATTTGAGGAGACTAAATTAAATCTTATGCATTAATACTGATGATGTAAGGTACTCATTGGGCCAATAGTCCAAGAAGCCAAAAGCATTAAATATAATATTGGGTCAAGCTCAAAGCCCAACAAGGAAGCCCATTAGGGTTTTAACCCATCCCCACTTTATAAATAGAGGGGCAAACCACACAAACAACTCAGATTGGTCTGAACACAAGACCTCTCTCACTTTCTCTCACTTTCTCTCTCTCTCTCTCTCTCTCTCTAAAACTCTCTCTAGAGTTATTCTTTAATAAGACTTTCAGCAGCAGCAGGCTGAAGCCTTGAAGCCTCCGAGCTGCTGCTATACATTCCTAGCAATCTACAACCATGCTGATTCCGCAACCAAGCTGGCTCCAACAGCCACCACACGTGGAATCACACTCTGTTACTCGCAGGTCTTAGCCTTCATCAGGCTTACGTGGATGGTCTTTAGTTGTAACTTGGGATCAAGAGTTCCTCTCTTCAAGATCATACTCTTATGTTTTATCTTTTCTTAAGTTAACCAATAATAATAACATTCTGACTTTGGGTTGATCCCAAATCAAAATCATAACAACTAAAATATCAAAACTCTTGAACCTCCCATCTACGTTTACAACGTAGAGGGACACCACGACCTGCGTTTGGTTAACCGAAACCCTTTAACCCTTTTACCCCTTCTGACGAGTTCTTCCATGCTGCTGGTCTAACCCTTTAAGCAGCAGACGAGGTCAGAGGCTTGACAACCTTGGAACGTTCAGACCCTCTCCGGACACATATTTGTTGTAGCAACAAATACCCTTATACATCAAAATAATTTTGATCAAACACTCCAATAGTTCTTTCTCCTTAAGATGCTTTTCAAGCTCATAACTATTATGCTTGAGAAAACTGAGGTTTTTTGGTTGTCTTAGAATGGGGTGAAACTTAGGGATGAGTTTTTTCCTAGTGGGATTGGTAGGCCAGAAAAAGAGGTGAAACTCCTCGAATGGGCTGTTAGCCGTGAATCTTACTTTATTCGCGAATTGGCAAGGCAGAGAGCATCGCGCGTGGTTGAACTTATGAAACTCTTGCCATGCCTTAGCGATCCCAGAGTGAACTCCTCTTGCTCAAGTCTTGTATGGGGTTGCTAAGTTGCTTTTTGAGTTACGGATCTGTCACCCCCCACGATGGATGAAGCAGTGTCATGTTTTGACAAGGGCATAAGGGAAGCCATTGAAAACATAGTGGTATGTGGGGGGCCATTCTTTGGTGACCTACAGTGGCGGATGACGTCTTTGCCGATGCGTTTGGGAGGATTAGGGCTCCTATCCGCGAAGATGTCGGGATGTACGCGTTTGTGGCGTCGTGAGCTCAGTACTGGAACTAGGGCTGGCAAATCGTGTCCCTAACAGGTTAACAGATCTCTGACGCGCACGAACAAATCAAGTTCTAAACATGAACACGACTCGTTTAACTCATTTATATCTCATGTTTATAACACAGTTTTATGTTTTATGTACCAAAAAAGGGAAATGAAAGATTTTTGCCTCTTAATTCTAAGTATTAAAAAAAGTCAAAAAATCAAATAGTGTACTTTTCAGTCAAACAGGTCTTATCGTGTCTTAACAGGTTACCCATTGCCAGCCCTAACTGGAACCTTCAAGACCACATCCTACAAAATAGCGGGGTTGTCGGCGCAGACTTGGACTACGTGCAGGCCCTCGAAAGGCTAAATGACTATCTCCCAAGTTTTGATATTGACAGTTTTTCTAACAAGGACACCGCTCCCCAAAGCCTTAAAAAACTTTGGTGAATGCCCTTTTTGGCAAAATCGCTCAGAACCTGCGTAAAGTTTTTGGTCTGTCCCCCAACCAGAGGGCAGTTATTGAATGCTTGCAAGGCCCCCACGCCAAACATTTCTAAACTGTTATCCCAATCGAAGGTTTGGGCCAAAGCATGTCCGCTATTGAATACATGGCCATTCTTAAATATCATTTGATGATCTCCATGTACCAGGAGGATGAAATCTGTCCGATTTCCCATAAGGCATGCTTGGATGAATACGAGGAACATGCGGTTCATTGCAAGGAGTTACCCAGGTTCAAATATCGACATGATTGGGTTCGAGATGTTCTATGGGACATTTTAAGACCGGTTGGGATCTCAGCCAAGAAGGAGGCCCATGTGAACTTCCTCTCGGATCCCGCAGAAGGGAGATCCACCCTGCGTCCAGCAGATCTCCTCGTCTTTGGGTGGGCCGGGGGGAAGCATGCCTGTGTTGACCTGACAGTTGTATCTCCTCTAGTTGGGTTGAGGGATAGTGGGTTTGAAGCAGGGCAGGTGATGCGGAAAACAGAGGCGAAGAAGGTAGAAAAGCATGCTAAAGCCTGCAAGGAGAACCAACACATTTTCGTACCCCTTGCTTTTGATACATTTTGCTCATTGGCACCGGAGGCTACCCGTTTCCTGACTAGGGTCTAGCGAGTTATTCATAGTAGCATCTCGACTCCGGGTGGACAAGGTTACGTTTTTAGTAGATTAGGGTTTGCCATTCAGAAAAGGGTGACGCTGCAGCTTGTTACCCACCCGCCCGCTATCTTAATGTAATTTTGTCAGTCATGGAATGAAAATTAGTATGTAACATAAATGCATTTGGGTACTTCATACATGTGGGATCTACTCTATGCGACATGTTAATCGCATCTCATGTAGCAAGATTTTGATTAGCTTGTGATATTGGCAAGATGATAAAGTTTGCGCATCAAAAAAATCTTATTAACCAAATGAAGCCAATAACGATATACTCTTTGTTTCAGAAAAACGAACAATCCGCCTTTTTTTTTAACTGTGGGCATGACCCATATTCGCAATATCTTGCACACTTCCTTTTCAGATTGACCATCTATATTCATTTTAGATTTTAAATTGGAAGTAGCTCATTTCATGTCACTTGAATTTCTTTTTATATGCCCTTACAAACTGCAACTTTGGTTGGGCTAGAAACATCAACCCAAGCCAAGCTGATTATTGTAAAAAAATAGGGAAAATCATCAATCTAGCCTTTGACCAAGGGGAATTACCAAACTAGCTATCTTTTGTATTTTTGGAGAGACAGTTCATAAGTTCTGAGACGTTTAACAGGCCAAGGTACACCCAAAAAATGTTAGTAAGGGTAATTCTGCCCATCAAGGAATCACGTAATTTTAACTTAGGGATATCATAGTAATCGATCAATATAATATAAATGATAATGATGGCCACAAATAAATATAATAAACATAAGGGAAATTGGAGTTAAATAATCCCAATTTTGCTGGGTTGGATGACAATAATCCCAACTTGAAAGTTGGAGTTTAACATGCCCAACTTGTCGTGAATTTTATTCTATTGGACCAAAACTAACTGAGGTTAACCAAGTTAGTTTTTTGCTGACGTGGTAGCCCACGTGGCATATGACGTGGCAAAAATGGTCCAGTTTGCTACCACGTCAACAGAAAACTGCCCGGTTGGCTGCCATGTCAGTAGAAAAACTGCCCAAATGGCTGCCATGTTAGCATATTACTGCCTAATTGGTTGCCACGCCAGCAGAAAACTGCCCAGTTGACTGCCAAGTGTACGAATTTTGACACATCATACACCACGGGGGTTGCCACGTCAGCAGAAAACTAACTGGGGTAACCCTAGTTAGTTTTGGTCCAATGGAATAAAATTCATGACAAAGTGGGTCTGTTAAATTCCAAATTTCATGCCTTCCAACCCAGTAAAGTTGAATTATTTAATTCCAATTCCCCTTATGTTTATTATATTTATTTGTGGGCATCATTATCATATATATCATATTGATCAATTACTATGGTATCCCTAAGTTAATAATATGTGATTTCTTGATGGACGAAATTATCCTTACTATCATTATTTGGGTGTCCTTTGGGTGTATATATAGAGAGCTTATTATGAGATTAGGGTTGTCACAAACATAACACCATAACATCTAATGTAGCCGTCCCCATTAGTCCCATATCTCTTAGTCGTTTTCATAACTCAAGAACACATAATTCCATTAGAATGATACACCATAAAGAGAACCCGATCAAGATGATGGTGTCTTCTATTACCAAGGTTCCTGAACAGTATGGCACATTAAGTACAAATGATTGAATCTACTTGTTTAATCTTATATTTACTTATGTTCTTATATATAATAAACACAAACAACCAGTAGAGCAATCAAGACTTACAATGGCTCCGTCGAACTCACACGAGATTTCACCTAGTTTAGATTATAAGGCTATAGGGTGTGGTACACCCCCCCCCCCCCCAATGCTACATCATTTTCCTCTTTCATTCCCTCAAACTAAGAAAATAGTTTCCCCTTCTTCCCTTCCTTTAAAAAAAATAATAAATAAATCTAACCAATCACATTAATCGATGAAGAGGGTGAAAACTCACCGAAAGCCCCGAAAATAGTTCGGTGGGGGTGGTGTTCCCCTTCGGACAGTGGCCACCTCATCTCCCCGAATACCGACTCCATATCAATAAGTCTAAAAGTTTAATAGGATAGGTTATCTTTTAAGATGCAAGAATCACGAGTTTATATTAAAGATTATTTGCTAAAATCGTGAATCAGTTTACGAATAAAAAACACTTTTAATAAAATCTCACGTGCTTTTTTATTTTTTTTATGATTTATTTATACAATTCATTAAATATTGTTGGGGCTTGTGTTATGGGTTTGTTGGAGTTTATATTAAAGATTATTTGCTAAATGCGTGAGGCAGTTTACGCATAAAAAACACTTTCAATAAAATCTCACGTGCTTTTAATATTTGTAAATATTGCTGGGACTTGTGTAATGAGTTAGTTGGCATATGTAAACAATTGTAATAAAATCTATAAAATCTTTTTTGTAGCTATTCTCACTTTTCATAGTCAAATAGATGAGCTTATGAAAAAAAAAAAAAAAAATTAAAAAATGTATAGGGATTCAAACAAATCGAATGAATACAAATAAAGATTTGTTTGTTTTTATTAAAGAAATAATGCGTTTATAAGCATCTATCAGATGAGATTTTATGACGAGATTTTATGATTTTATGTTTGTATTCATTCATTAAGAAAATAAATGTTTTCATGTCCGTTTGTTAATTTAGGTACATGACAACAACACAACCCTAAATCAACCACATTGCTTATAGGTTTACAAAATGTTTTTTTTTATTCTAACATCTGTTTTTTATAAAAACTCATAAAAATAGTACAATAGAGCCAACAAGAAACTAGAAGCTCACAAAGAAATGGTGTCTATCCAAAACCAAACTAGTTGATACAAACACCAATTTACATTTTAAAAATTAAATCTACACCATTGCTCTCAATCTAAATATGTAAGTTGGGACTTGTTTTTTCACCCAAAGGATTCCCAATATGCGAAGCTCATCTAGGTTACTACAAAGTTCTACCTTTTCGAGCTAAAAATAATCTCATTCCTCGTGCGCCAAATCAACCAACATGTTATGAGGACTACTGCTTTGAACTGTTTTCTTCTTAAGCTCTTATTCAGCTAAGAGCATGTTTAGGATTGAGTTTGGAAATAACTTATTGACTTATTAACTTTTTGAAAAAGCCAATAAGTCATTTTGAAAAGCCAGGATTTGATGCTTTTCCAAATGACTTATTGACTTATTGGCTTTTCAAAAAGTTAATAAGTCAATATGTCATTTTTCAACTCAATCCCAAACACCCCCTAATAAGGGGTGCTGAATCATTCAGACCCTCTTATTGATTCAACACTAATCAGACATATTCTATCAAACAGGCCCGAAGTCATTATCCTATATATTAAATTAAAGACACTTTAATAGTGTCTCTTACTAACCTACACAGTATATATAATAATTGCATGCCTACCATTTTTGACTTTTGCATAATAAAACTTTAAATGGCCATTGTCACCCATTTGTAACTCACTGCCGATAATTGAAAAATGTTTGCTCATATTTGGTGAACAATTAATGGGCAATTGTGGGCATCATATTTGCTGAACAAGTAATGGGCTGCGGTTATTGGAATACTTTGGGCTCCAGATGAAGTCAACAATAGGCAGCCCAACTGTTGTAATTAGAGGTGTACAAAACCGGGTTTTTTGAATACCCGGGTTTGGTTACGTACCCGGGTTCGGGTATGACCGGGTAAGGTATAACCGGGTATTACGAAATAATCGGGTCGGGTTCGGGTAGGGTATTTTTGTGAAAAGCCTACATACCAGGTTCAGGTCGGGTTTGGGTTCGGGTTTTCAATACTCGGTTTTGGGTATACCCATTTTCGGGTACTAGATACCTATTTTCAAGTAAGCGTGTGAATTTCCGACACGACCCGAAAACACGACCCGAATCTAACACGAAATTAGCGGGTTTAGGTTTAGTCTAAATGGGTTCGGGTCAAACCCGCGAACCCGTTTAGCTAAACGGGTCGGGTTTGGGTTAACTTGGGCAGGTTGGTTATACTATATATTGTTTTTTTACAATATGTTTTATGTTATAAATTAAATTGGTTAGGTATTTTATGCTACACTTATAACTTAAAATAAAAATTGGTATGAGATTTTATAAATAAAACATAAATGTTTTATATATATTTGTGTTTTTTGTAGTAAAATTTTAATTTTAATACATTAGTTTGCGAAAATACCCGACGGGTAGGGTAGGGTTCGGGTATTAAATAACCGGGTAGGGTCGGGTTCGGGTATTAAATAACCGGGTTTTAAAATACCCTACGGGTAGGGTTGGGTTCGGGTATTTTTTTCGGGTTCGGGTATTTTGTACACCTGTAGTTGTAATGTTAAGGCTGGTCTGCAAGGTAATGGGCCGCGGGTATTTTTTTTACCCAAGTGTTGTAATGCTAAGGCTGGTCTGCAAAATAATGGGCCGCGAGTATTTGTTTTTTTGCCCACAACTGTTACTTAATGTTATGTTTAATGTCCACGAAACTCTCAACGCAACAGGAGCTCCCGCAGCGAGGCACGATATTTAACGACCACCAAAGCCTCAACATAATAGGAGTTCCCGTAGCGAAGCGCGGGGAACCAATATATCGTGACTTTATTTGTGTCGCATTCCCGCGGCAACGCATGGGTATACTGGTACTGTAACGAACCGATACCGATCGAATTTGTGTTGCATTCCCGCGGCAACGCGCCGGTTATATGCCCTAGTTATAATTATAAAATAAGAACACTTTGATGGTACTCATTAACCGTCATAAAATGAAAACAATTTATTTATTACCAAAAATGATTGTAGCCACTTGCGTGCCCACTGTGTTTTCTTTTTATCTCTGTAACTTTTAAACTTTTCACACAACTATATTTTTCTTGTATTGTGTTTGTATATGTATCAGTAAAATGCCATGTTTTGATTAATGTTTTCAGAACCGGACCGGATGTCGAACCGGTCTCCTCACCGGTTCACTGGTCGGACCGGTTCAACCGGTCGGACCGGATTTAAGAACCGGATTAATATAATACATATATCAATTTATCTTCTAATATTACGGATAATATTATATATCTTCAATAACAAATCTCTACTTATTATCGTATGTATATTAAGATAAGGTTGTGTGTAGTGGTGCTCGTTATAGGGCGTTTTGGACCCTATAGCGCCGGGGAACACCGCCCCCACGGGCGCTATAGGGCATTTTGGGTTGGTGGCGCCATAGCTATAACGGGTGTTGTGATGTTGGGAGGGGTTGATTTCACCGTTTATTATTATTATTATTATTATTATTATTATTATTATTATTATTATTATTATTATGAAGATGAAGATGAAGATGAAGATGTTGAAGATAATGAAGATGAAGATGAAGATGGTCAAGGTGGGGTATAATAATAATAATAATAAAAAACAATGATTACCCAATCATTTATAACCCCTCATAACCCCCCTTCTCACTACACCCTCTTTTTCCATAACCCCCTTCTATTACTTTTCAATATTTTAATACACATAACCCCCACCACTACACATACACTAATGGGGTTTTGGCTTTTGCAGATAATATATTTCTTTTTATTTTTTTATTTAATCTTATTGATAACCACACCACAACTCAACCTTTCATTTGTAAGTTCTTTTCTTACAAGATGCAAGCTCTCACACTCAAATAGTAAAGACTCCTTTCACTTCTTCACTTTTCTTTTTCCTCATAATAAAACCCTAAAGCAACCTGCAACTTTCTCATATCGCAACCTTCGTTGTTCCTTCCTTCTCATCCATTTAACGATGGGACTGTTATCTTCTTTCTTAACTTGCCCAGATCCACGAAAAAGGCTTTGATGTTTGATTCTGTTCAGAGCTGGCCACCACAGAAGGAAGGAAGACAGCGGCCGGTCCGGAGTGATCCAACACCCTGAACCGGACCGCCGACGACTGCAGTCCCCGGTTCGACCGGTCCGACCGACCGGTCCGGGTTTCAAAACAGTGGTTTTGATTTCGTTTTAAAGTTGATATTTTGTTTTATCGATCTTCTTATACCAATTTAACATTGATCTAGGTCAGGTTATTCTACACAGTGTAACAAAAATGAGAATGGGTGAGAAGGATACAAAACACAATAAATCATGAAATATGACACAACGAGCCACAAAATATAACACAATGCCAAAAAATATAACACAACGCTAAAGAAAAAAGACACAATGAATCACAAAAATGACACAATGATGAAAAAAAAAGACACAATACTACGTAAAAGACACAATGATATAACGTAAATTCTAAAAACTACAAGCTAAAATTCCAAAAAAGCGAAACCTAAAAACTAAGATCGTAGGGTTCGATGAGACGGTTCCAATGTCATTTGAATGAGTTCAATCGGAATCCGTTTAATACCCTTCTACGATTTTTTATTTTTCTTTTACTGTGTATTTAATCCTAAACCTATTGATCTATTCACACTTTTTCTTTGACGAACATCCATATATTAAATTAAAATCACATGAGTGTAGGGAAATGTTCAAATACAACAACCCTTATCTTACCAATTGTAGGAGAGGTTTTGGGACTTTAATCTTACAATTCAATGGTTGAGATTGAGTGATCTTATAAATCTACAAATCATGTAGTGAGAAAACAAGTATAAAGGCTAAAATAGGAACATCTATTATTATTGACTTTTAACTCACGTCCCTCATGAATTTTAAACGGTTATAATTATTTTATATGATAATATTTTTTTTTGAAAAATTACACCATATTAACGAACATTTAATTCTTTTTGATTTTAGTGAACTATCGCTATAGTTTTTTTTTTTTTAAATTACAAGCTATGTGAATATGTGATTATATAACATTACGTAATCCGCATATACATTATATTAAGTAACAAGTATAACGTTAAGTGATTATAAACTAGTATGTAATTGCATAATATGCATTTTATTCATAAACAAGTATATCATTACGTGATTTTGTACCAGTGTTAAACATTTTATGTAGCGTTAAAGCTTAAACTCAAACTCAAACTTAGATTTTGCTTACAAGATCACACTAGTATTTAACCATACACTAGCGTAGTGATGTTGATGCAGTTTCGCGTGCGATCAAATGGCTCAATAACAAATAGTAATCAAAGACGATAAACGAACCATGGGTTCCAAGAACAAAGTTCTTTTCAATTAAAATTCAATCAAAAACTAACTAAAACAATAAACCCTAAGTCTCTATTTATAGATGAGAGTCATAGTTCTAATAGGAAATAAAATAAGATAAAATAGGAAATTCAAATTTAAAATAAATATTAGATAACACTGATGCTCCTGCATCATACTCCTCGTCTGCGAAAAAAACTCGTCCTCGAGTTTTGCCTTCGAACCAAAGCCACCTGGATCAAAAGGAACATCAACTCGATTCTCATATAACACAACCCGTCCTAACAATTCATTGTCACGGTTCGTTTCGCCTGGCTCAGGACCTATACCCCCTGGGTCAAATGGAGCAATGGACCGTCTCCTCTTCACGATTTGAATATGGTGTGTGCCAAGATCAGCTGCATTAACATGCGGCCCTTTATTCTCCACATGTAGTATCATGTCCAAATTAATGAACCCTTCATTTGAATATAACTTGCCACTAGCTTGTTCTTGCATCACAGCTTCTGATCTACCAACATTATTCATTTCCCCATGCTTCCCACGTGTACAATACATGAAACTTTTTGTAGGGCCCACCATAGAAGGAAGGAAGACAGCGGCCGGTCCGAAGTGATCCAACACCCTGAACCAGACCGCCGACGACTGCGGTCCCTGGTTCGACCGGTCCGACCGGCCGGTCCGGGTTTCAAAACAGTGGTTTTGATTTCGTTTTAAAGTTGATATTTTGTTTTATCGATCTTCTTATACCAATTTAACATTGATCTAGGTCAGGTTATTCTACACAGTGTAACAAAAATGAGAATGGGTGAGAATGATACAAAAACACAATAAATCATGAAATATGACACAACGAGCCACAAAATATAACACAATGCCGAAAAATATAACACAACGCTAAAGAAAAAAGACACAATGAATCACAAAAATGACACAATGATGAAAAAAAAAAGACACAATACTACGTAAAAGACACAATGATATAACGTAAATTCTAAAAACTACAAGCTAAAATTCCAAAAAAGCGAAACCTAAAAACTAAGATCGTAGGGTTCGATGAGACGGTTCCAATGTCATTTGAATGAGTTCAATCGAAATCCGTTTAATACCCTTCTACAATTTTTTATTTTTCTTTTACTGTGTATTTAATCCTAAACCTATTGATCTATTCACACTTTTTCTGTGACGAACATCCATGTATTAAATTAAAATCACATGAGTGTAGGGAAATGTTCAAATACAACAACCCTTATCTTACCAATTGTAGGAGAGGTTTTAGGACTTTAATCTTACAATTCAATGGTTGAGATTGAGTGATCTTATAAATCTACAAATCATGTAGTGAGAAAACAAGTATAAAGGCTAAAATAGGAACATCTATTATTATTGACTTTTAACTCACGTCCCTCATGAATTTTAAACGGTTATAATTATTTTATATGATAATATTTTTTTTTTGAAAAATTACACCATATTAACGAACATTTAATTCTTTTTGATTTTAGTGAACTATTGCTATAGTTTTTTTTTTTTTTTTAAATTACAAGCTATGTGAATATGTGATTATATAACATTACGTAATCCGCATATACATTATATTAAGTAACAAGTATAACGTTAAGTGATTATAAACTAGTATGTAATTGCATAATATGCATTTTATTCATAGAAAAATATATCATTACGTGATTTTGTACTAGTGTTAAACATTTTATGTAGCGTTAAAGCTTAAACTCAAACTTAGATTTTGCTTACAAGATCACACTAGTATTTAACCATACACTAGCGTAGTGATGTATTTTTTATTTTGATTATTTAAATGCAAAAAGTTCAATAATATAGCTATTAGTATTATCAATAGTAAGGGGGGACGGGGCGTCATCAGAATTCGGCACGGGTACCCTATTACCAGCACGGTAATACCGCCGTCACATGTGCTGGTAGGGTTCTCATGAACCGTTTTCTGGTTCTTGTTACCGTGCTGGTACAAAGAAACGGTCCTTTTCTTGACCAATGATAATATGCCACGTTTTCTTTCACCTTTGATCGTGATTTTTTGACCGTGTTTTATTTTACCCCTATACAAATCATACATTCACATAAAATACTTGCCACGGTTAACTTTCATTAAAAATTTAAACACCATTACACAATAAACATTAAACAACCGTAAACATTAATTATTAAATAAATCTCGCAACATTCGCCATGACGCAAAATGGGTGATGTTAGTCATTTGTGCACGGTAGTAGTCGCCGCGAGTGAGTTGGATTGCAATGTCTTCTTGAACATTAAGGTGCCTCTCCATCGTGGCTTCATAGAGGACGTTCCAACGGAGACACCTGGACCAGAGAATAATCCACCTACGAACGAGCGAATCCTTGGAGTGATCATTTGTGCCGGTTAAATTATTGAATATCCCCGATACCCGGTGCCAAAACGAAATTGGGGTATCGACTTCATGAACCCATGTGTTTCTCACTATCATGTATGCCCTCGTTAACGCGATATCCTCATTTGCATTCCACGGGACCATTTTTACGAAACGATTAAAGTATAACCGGTTTATTGTGTGATTTTTTGTATTGAAGTTTAAGGTATTTTTATAGACCAAACCGTAACGGTACAGATTCCAAATGGTTGCAACGGTTTAAATGTAACGGTAACAAAATTAATTACCGTCTGCCTATACAACGGTTAGTTTTCTCAAATTTAAATGAAATATAATGAAATAATCAGTGGAGTGTTGCCTACAAAAAAGTGTTTCAATGAAGTAAATCAGTGAAGTGATGTGACAGTGTATAACTGGTTAAAATCAGTGAAAGAAAATATTTTTCTAGGAGTGCCCCTTATACCCTAATATCTAAGGCGGTAAAGTACCTTCAGTCCATGTATAAGATAGAGATTCAAATCCTGTAAGAAGCGTTTAAGAAAATTAGTTTTCCGGTTTAAGAAAAAAAATTAGCATTATTTTTTAGATAAGATAGAAATAGGTGGAGGGTAGAGTCCAACTCGTAAATTTATTTGAGTTAAATTGTTAGCGTAGTGTTGTTGCTATTGAGGGAAAAAGATTCGAGCCCCGCTTAAAAAATGCGTTGAACATAAAAACACGAATTGTCAGCTCAGAAAAACACAATAGACAAAAAAAAAACATAATGCACAGTACAAAACAACACAATATTCCGATAAAAAACACAATCTGCAGAAAAAACGCAACACAAAATTGCAGCAGAAAAAACTTGTTTAAGGAGGTCCACAAGGAGATCACAAAGGGTAAGTTTGCTTGCTACATTTCCAACACCACTCCGCAAGAGGATGTCTTTGTTTTTGATGTCACACACTTGGACCGTCGTCGTGATGTTACTAATGTATATCAGGTAAGACATTTAATTTCTTTCTGATTAAACGGTTGACGAACCTTCACATTTAGTATTGAACTGTTTTTATAACTGCACTAACACATGTATTTTCCTGCGGGATGATATGTTTTTTGTTAACCACTACAGATTAGGTTCGATCCATCAGACCACACAGCTGAATGTTCATGCAGGGGTGTTTCATCCGTATTGGGTACTTGTGTCGTCACGTTTTATGTGTTTACATGGTGAAAAAAGGTTGACCGCATCCCTACCAAATACGTTGCTGCGAGGTGGTTGCATGATGTGCTTCCAAAGAAAGTTTTCTGTATTTCTAGCCGTTATGGTGTTGATTGCCACACAGAATCGATACTCGGGAATGAAATCCTTGAACTAGTAACCGAATGCGTGGACGTTGCAAGGAGCGATGAGAAGTCACTTAGTGATTTAGCTGAGCAGCTTCGAATGATGAAGCTTAACTTGCTAACAAAAGAGCCAATCTCACCACCTGAACCGGAGACAGATGAAGCTGTTGTCGAAGACATCATTGGTCAATCCATTGATTGTGAAGTGGCTGTTGCTAACCCGGATGTGGTCCGAAACAAGGGATGCGGGAAAAATAGGCGCATTAACGGTCCAGGTGAGAAGGCGTTAAAGAAACCATCGAAGATGCAAAAGGCCCCCCCGTCTATGCGCCAAGTGCAAGAAGTACGTGACTGATCATGACTCAATAAACTGTGAGAAGGTCGCTGCGATGAAGAAGGCCTAGGAAGCACGTAACTCGGCCGTTGCGCCACAGTAGCTTGATAAAGGAACGCATTACGTCGGTAGGTATGTATATAAATAAGTTGCACTTTTTGAACTGTGTTACGTACTTGGTAACATGTCATGTTTTGCGCTTCAACTACTTGTTATGTCCGTAACACAGTTACTGTTGCAACTACTTGCATGCTTAGGCGGTGCGTAGACTTTATATGGGTTTTTTTGAAAAGATGTGGATGCAAACTTTATGTAGTTTTTTTATGTTATGACATGCCACTTATGAAACCTTTTACGTTTTTTGTTTTTGTTATCTTACGTCCCTTGCTGCATTAGTGTGGCAGTAAACAAAACAGATGCAAAGACAACATGTAAACACATGGTTGTCAACGCAGTTTAAACAAACTGCACAACCAAAAACATAGTGTCTAACATGTGTTAATATGTGCACAATAACGCATGTTAACACATCAATAACATGTGTCAAGAAAACACTAACACGTGTCAAGCAAACACTAACACGTGTCGACTGCTGTATAACTTGTGTTAGCAGATGGGTGGGACGCGACTCACAACATGTCGCCCAGCTAACTTACGTCTTTTAAGTTTGTGATCTTAACGTCTGCCGCTACATTTGTAAAATGGTAAATAAAACAGTTGTAAAGATAGCACAAAAATAACACATGTATAGAAAAAACAAAGACATCCACAAATTGCACATCTAAAAACACATTGTGTTAACATGTGTTAATATGTTACCAGTAGCACATGTTAACACAACAATAACATGTGTTAGCACATCGGATACACGTGTCAAACCAATCACTAACATGTGTTAAGCCCTTGCATAATATGTGTTAGTGATTTGGCTTGACATGTGTATTTGTTGTGTTAACATGTGTTACTGGCAACATAACCCCTGCATAACATGTGTAAGCAGAGGGGTTTTTCCATGACCGCACAACAAACTAACATATGAGTTTTTGGTTCTTTTCATTTCAACACCATATCAACACAAGGAATACTTCATAAACGACACCCTATCATATGTTAACACAAGGAGTACTTCATAAACAACACCATATCATACATTAAAACATACTAGACTATTACACAGTGATAGATTTAACGATACTACATCACTTTATTTATTAAAGACACGCGGCAGTTACCAAAACACATCAGCCAACGTCTGCTAAGTCATCAAACGACACACGATCACCCTATATATATATATATATATATATATAGGTTTAGGATCCTGTACAAAGTACATTTTTCGTGAGAAGTGTGAGAAGGGCTAAGAATTGACATGTAGACATCATGTTTTGGATTTAGGAATGATGTTTTAGGTTGTTTTAACTTGAAAAACACCAAACACAACAATCTAAAACACAATACAATGTATTATAGTCATTAAATTTAAAAAAAACTAAAACACACTACTTAACGCTTAAAACACACTGCTAATGTTCTTAGCATGGTGTTTTAAGTTTTAAGCCTAAAATATATTGTTTTCGATTTTTAATTGTTATGTTTGGTGTTTTTATAGGCAAAACAATCCAAAACATCACGACTAAGTTCAAAAAATGATGCCTAAGTATCAATTTTTAATACTTCTCACACTTCTCACAAAAAAAACACTTTGTACACGATCTTGACCCTATATATATATATATATATATATATATAGGGTAGAGATACGGTAAAAGGGTAAAATTCCTAGAAAGGGTGATAAGAAATGTGAAGGTGACACGTGTGTTTTCTTTAAATTAACAAGAAGGGTAATATAGTAAATATGGTATTTCTCTCTCTTGTGCATGACACATGCATACCCCCTGTTTTTTTTAATACCCATTACTATGTTAATTTTAAAAAAATAATAATACCTAACTACTGAGCGTTTTATTATCTTTTCAACGATCACTATTGATCTATACAAAAATGAAAAAAAAAAATTCGTAGGTTTTGTTCATGCTGGAAAAAAAACAATAAACTGTGCAGTAAAGATAAACACAAATCTGTAGCATATACCATTAACGTATTTGTTTGATTCATTCTTTTTGACTTGAGCTTTAATGTGTTGTAAATTGTAATGAAAGTGAGTTAAGAGCTTTGATCTGAGCTAACGTATTTTTAATACAATCATATAAAGAAACTTAGCTGAGGTTGTGATTGAGCTAAGAAACTAGCTCATTGAGCTTGAGTTTGTATACAAACAATTTTTTTACACGAATAAACTGAGCTTGAGGTGGGATGTCACGGGTGAGTTCTTAGCCGGCAAAAAAAAAAAAAAAAAAAAAAAAACTGAGCTTGAGACTTAATTAATTGCATTTAATAGAATATATCAACAATGATTGATTTAAAACCTTTCTTTATTAGTGGTAATTAAAAGTAGAAATTCAATAAAACTACATCACTAGAGTGTTAACTAAATTTATAAAACGTACATTCAGACTACAGGCAATTGGACTCGGTTTGGAATAATTGGGTTCCTATAAAGGTGAACTTTCTAGTGTGGAGACTGGTTCAAGATAGGCTCGCCACAGCAGATTCCCTTGGCCGCAGAAACATCTTTATTCAGAATCCCATTTGCAGATTTTGCAATGAAACAGATGAGACAGCAATGCACTTGTTTGTTTCATGTAGCTTAGCTTCGCAGATATGAGATTATGTTGCTCACTGGTGCAGGTTATCGGATATGTTTTTCTTGGAACTAAAGGATTTCGCGGTGCTACATTCAACAATGAATGGTTCGAGGAAATGGCGAAAATTGGTGATGTCAATCATTCAGACTACAGTGTGGACGATTTGGAGATGGCGAAACGACGCTGTGTTTAATGGGAAAGTGGCCAACATAGGAAGAATCAAGGAGGAAATTAAGAGCTACAGTTATCTTTGGCTGAAGAACCGGGCAAACATTAGAGAGATTTCATGGGCGGATTGGTGTAACGCTAATTTCGCACCAATGTTGTAATGCAGTGTATTTTCTTTTACGCTTTGTTTCTTGTATGATGTGGTGGCTCGGTCTAACGGTTCGTTAGTCGGAGATTATCTAATAAAATTTTTGTTGGCCTTTTCAAATTTTTTTTTTATAAAACGTACAAAATAAATGTCGAATACTATATAATATATAAAACTTTTTTTTTTACCAATGTCATTTTTATTCATATCCGTCATCATCAAGGACGAATTTTAGTTTGAATGAGGGTGAGCCCGGACCTCCGAGTTATCTAAACAAGCATTCATCTCAAGCTCAAACCAAAAGATAAAATATATGTTCTCCAAATTAAACACGTGACACCATTTTTCCGAGCTCGAGCTAAACAATCTATAAATAATATAACTGTTTTTTTGAATAGCAAGTAGTTCAACCGATCGATGAAGGTTCGGCTAACATCCTGAGCCAGCCTGTACTGATTACCCATTCCACCTGGATTGGAGATCTCCCCAGGTGAAACCCCCACATGTGGTAAATATGGTTCCAACAAGAATTGAACCCTTAACCTCCACTATAGCTCCCCTAATTTTCACCAATTGAGCTAGGCTTCATCGGCATAAATAATATAACTAGGGGTGTAAACGAGCCGAGCCAAGTCCGAGCCTGACTAAGCTCGAGCTCGGCTCGTTATGGTTTTATGAAGCTCGAGCTCGAGCTCGGCTCGGTTCGAGCCTACAATCTTGAGCTCGAGCTCGGCTCGTTAGCAAAATCAAAAGCTCGAGCTTGGCTCGGCTCGGCTCGACTCGAGGTGATTTGAGAACAATCTCAAACGAGCTTAAAGCTCGTCTCAAGATCGCAAAAGCTCGGCTCGCGAGTGTTATTAAATGGGCCTATGAAATAAGGACTTGGGCTTTGGAGATGTGGGCTATAAATTATTAGAGATTTATAAATAACTTATAATTATGTTTAGGCTCGCGAGCCCAATCGAGCTTTGTATCTAAGGCTCGAGCTCGGGCTCAATAACCAAACGAGCCATATTTCAGGCTCGGGCTCGACTCATTCAGGCTTTTTACTAAGCCGATCCCGGATAGCTCTCGAACCACTAAGTGTAATTTACACTCCTAAATATAACTATATAACTAAACGTTATAAAGTCACCTCACACATCAACAACTCCCAAAAAAAATCTTAATCAATTCACGTACCCAATAATATCCTCACATTTTTCACGTAATACTCACTTTTTTACATGTGCTTATTACTAAATGATTTTAAATAAATAATAATCTAAACGATACCTAACAAAAAACAAAAATACTTCTTCATCATTAATATTCTTCACCATTCTTTGATCAGCTTCCTTGTTCATTAATTTTTTCTTTTCCAAATAAAAACTAAATTTTCATATTTCATAAGTACACTTTACGTTAGGATGACAAGTAGACGGGCAACAAGTTGCGCCGCTACCCTTTTTTAAATAACAAAACTTAACTTACTAAAAACAAACTCTTGCTCGTAGGAGTCGAAATGTTGCTATGAACGACCCGTTAGACGCTGATATAGGATTCAAAATATTGCTATTAACAACCGATAAACGCTAACAAGGAAACAAAAATAGCTTCTGATGCCAAAGAGCCAAAAGTATCAAATGCTAAATGGTTCATTAAATCAAATTTTCAATTAAAAAAGTTTTGTAAGTGGATGCCATTGTGAATCCTAAAAACATCCAACGACACAGCTGCATAATATGACGTATGTGCCACATCGGTCGTTAGTTACTTAACAACTTAATGGCTCAAACACCAAACCATTTATAGATAACGATTTATATTTTAGATAAAGGATTGTATTATAGCTAAAACGAATATTGCAATTGCTCAAGAACTTAACTCAAAACGAATATTCTTAATATTTGTACTAATTAAACTAATATCCTATCATCATGTTGGAAATGTTTTTTTTTTTTTAACGGCAAATTTTATACCACCTTATTTTCACTTAACCTTGCATTTGCAAAGATTTGAACCTACAACCTCACATTTATAAGGGGGACACCATACCACTAGACCAAGAGGTTATGGGTATGTTGGAAAATGTTCTACAAAGTAATGTTATTTACATAAATCTCTCTGACTAATTTACGGCTTTATTTACTTGCTTAGATCTATGTTGCATTAGGAAATTTATTTAAGAGTAATAAATTGTATGTTGTAAAATACTATGAAATTGAATCAAAGAATTAACAATCAGAAGATTCGGGTATTATTATTGATGAAAAACGAAAGAGAATACAAACTGAATTGAAATGAAAACGACTAACTAAGCTTATTGAATCAATCAACTATTTATAACCCTAACCCCTAATTAGTAGTTAGAAATCTGTTATAACTTTCAGATGAACACAAATCGTCCCTCATGTTACCAGACTTCACTTTATTAACCCGAAACTTTATAAAGCAGGAAATAAACTTCGGTAATTGTCACAACTGGTCCCTCAAACTTTCTTGACCAGTTTGACTTATCACTTTGACTTTGATTTTGACTTATTATCTAACAATCTCCACCTTAAGTCAACAATCAAACATCCATCCATCTCATCACTCATCCAAACATGAATCAAATACCAGTTTACTACTGATTTGAACACCTCAAAACAACAGCATACACACCAGATTCTCTTTGGACCATTTTACCCTTCCTTAAACCATCAGCCATAACTGTTGCTTCTGACTCAATACTATCCAGGTCTGACCCATGTTGTTTCCACTTGTAACACCTTCTAAAAACCTGAAATGTACAGTAATTTTGGACCCATTCACAGCATACCTTTTCTGCAGAACCAAAACTTACAAAACTTATGACCAAACTGCCCCTGTCTTCAGTTTTGTCTTCTATTCCCATTTTAGTGCTATTAAACACTGCCCAAACATCATTAACACATAATGAACACATCACTATACTCATTACTGTCCACCACTTGACCATATATCCTGATTCTTCAGTTTTCTCTATAGTCAAAAGTTTGACAGCTTGCTTCCTTGTTCTGTCACTGTCAACACAGAACATTGTTATACAGAAATCAGTTCTGATCATCTGAGTACTCTTCTCTGCACAATTATCATACTCCTCCACCTTATTCTGGACACATTCCACAATAACTTGTGCAGCCTCCACCTCAGACCAAACTTGCTTATCTCCCCATAGCATCAACCTGCCATGTATTAACTTTGGCTTCAAATTACCTAGTCCACTTCTCCTGATTATTATTTCACCATCAAAATTCACCAAGAACATGTAACCTCCTGCTCTTGAACTCACCAAATTCACTTGACTAGAATATCCATACATGTTTTCCCACTTTTCCATAATTACCCTTTTAAGAACAATACCTTCCCTGAACAGAAACCTAATACCTCCACAGTCCATTAACATATCACATACATCACAAATCTTTACCCTGTGATCCACTCCTATGACAACCTTATCACACACCTCTAAATCAACTTTGTGATCAACAGACTTTACCACATGAGGTACCATAACATGTCCATCAAGAACATAGATATTATTTCTCTGTCTAGTTCCTGAAATAACCACTTCCATTGATTCATTCATAATCAATGCTTTACCATCCTTTAACATCACATGGTAACCCTTTTTCTCAAAACAACCCAATGACAATAGACTTCTATTCAGATCTGGAACATACCTTACATTATGAATATCAATAATAACACCATTGTCCATCATGAATGTAACAGTCCCAATCCCTTAAATCTCACAAGCCCTGCCATCACCAATCTTAACTACACCAAGATTCACATATTTCAATTCCCTGAAATAACCTTTAACATGTGTCATCTCAAATGAACATCCTGAATCCATAACCCACTTTTCAGAACAGATTTCTTCACTGGTCTGTCACACCCTCAAATTCCACGTGCGGGGTTTTACCGCGAGGCGCATGACAAACCAGGATCTAAGTCAACGGTCACAATAAACGACACTATATGATACGTAAAATGAAATAAACAACCATCAAGTTTTCATAAATCCATTCGCTGCGGAAGCGTAACTTTTATTACAACCCAAAATGTAAAAGTACGTAAGTCTGAAAAAGATATGATAATGCATATGAAACCTAGACGCCGTGTGACTCCGTGCGCCTATGATAAGCTGCTACCTCAACGACCTGAGACAAACATGCTAAAAACGTCAGCAAATAATGCCGGTGAGTTCACAGGTTTTAAAATAAATGTTAAAGTAATAAAAGCCATCATGTTATCACTATATCAGAAGTAATAGCGTTAGCTAGACGCATGAGTTATACTACTACGACCGGAAACCATTACAGACAACGATATATGATTTTGCCCGAAATGATTTAGCGTACGACCGAGACAATATGCACCCGTCCGGCTCCCAGCCGACGGGTGGGGTCTGTCAATCCCAATAGATCTATCCACATTTCCCCCGTTATGCTATCCAGCATATTCATGGTTTCCCCGGGACTTTACGTATCGTATAGTATGTAAATGAATCAACCACTAGCATAACATGATAATTTATGTAATAAGTATAAGCATGTGTCTCCCCCAAAATGTAAAGCGTAAGGCGGGGCCGTGAAACTCACCTGATGCTGCTCTTCGCACTACGACAAGTAAACCTGTTCAATAGACGGCCCCTAATACCGGTGACCTATCATGACGAGCATATAAGGTGTTAGACTAACAACCCGTAGGTTGATTAGTCCCTAGTAGTCCAGACCATAACCGTGTACATATGAAATGATGTTTCAACGTTTAACCGACCGTACCAGACAAGGCCCGACATCCCATTGGTGACCCGACATCTCATGTGTTAGACAATACAAGACATCATGCCACATATGCAGTTAAACACTTAATACGCGTGATAGTTCGCCTAGTCTAGCATAATGTCCGATTAACGCATCAACAGGTCCGAATACGTGTTACTAAGTCATTGGGTGAATCCCGGGGTTCCTATCATGTTCCTAGGCGTCAAATCATGTTCCGGGATGTTAAAATATACATACAGCAGCATTACACGCGATTAGGAATCAAACTAGCATTTAGGAAAAGTCAACATGTGATTAGGGTTGGTCAACAGGTGATTACAAGGGCTAATCGCCCCTAAGGATGGGCGAGTAGGGCTAATCGTGTGTAATATGGGCGATTATGGTCATAAGGTATGCAATTCAGGGCTTAACTAGCGATTAGGATCACAATCGCATGAAATGGAGGCGAGTATGACTCCAATCGCCTATATATACGCGATTAGGCTTCCTATTCAGGCGATTAGGGCTCTAATCGCCTATAACATAGGCGATTAGGATGCCCAATCGTCTATAGTGCAGCTGATGTGGTTTTTCGCGCGTTAAACCCTCCAAATCAAATCCGAAACGTGTAAAAACACCCAATAATCATCCTAACACATTAACAAACATATTTCAAGCAAAACCCCTAAGTTTTCATCATTAAAACAGTTCCGAATGCGAGCGTTTTCCTAAAATGGCAACTTAGCATGTAAACATCACATCAACATGCAAGAACTTGCCCTAAATAGCAAATATCCAGATTAAATCACATAACCACGTCATCCGATAGCATCCTACTGTTCTAGCATCATCCTATAACAAACCCTAACATCACACAATCAACAACATACCTCATATCATCCTTAATCATCCAAAATCCTTCAAATGGGTCAAGACATCAAGTATCAACAATACACAACCAAAACCATCCAAACTCCTAGGACATCATCATACTGACTTGTAACAGCAATAAACATCATAATAACACAAGAACAACCATGATTCAATCCTAAAAATCCTATCTTTAAACACATATAACACATATAACACATGTAATGGTGTAGGTTTGTTTAAAAACGGTTTTAAATGGATTTTCAAAGATAAAAACATTTATAAGTCAGGTCTGGACGTTTAGGGAGTAAAACATAATCATTTAAAGGTTTGGGTTTGAAGAACACACCTTGTATTCAAGAGGTGATGATGGAATAAGCTTGAAAATGGTGGTTTTGATGCAAAAACGAGTTCCAGAGGGTGTTTGTGCGTTGGGTTATGTTATGGGACGGCTAGGGTTGCACAAATGATGTTTTGGAGGTCAAGGGTGGTATTTATAGGCGTTTCTAGTCGTTCAGCACGTATCACGCGAGTATGCAGGTTTATACGCGATTAGGGAGCCTAATCGCATGACTATTCATGCGATTGGCCCCTACTCGCCAATAACATCCTCCTACTCGCCCCTATTATTGGCGATTAGGCTATTCCCCATAAGCCTAATCGCCTATAGCCCCTGTGTTTGTGTGTTTTGCGCGTTAAACCCCGTTTTAACATATGTTAGCACATATTCACATACCGACAAGTCACATAATGATTGTAAACATATAATGCATGATAAATAACACGTTCCCGCCCGATCACCAATTCCCGAGACTCGAGACTTGCGTGGGTGCGTTAAACCCGGCGATTCCACGAATCACCGATTCTTGTACACATGGTTATGGACCGACACCCAATGGTTTCTCGAACCATTGTAACGACTCCCGATGATTCCCGAATCATCAATACGACTTAATTGACCCCAGTTAAGTACGATATTAAGTAGTTATTTAAAATGTTTTCGTTGAGATAGACTCGTATGCATGTAAAGTACGAAACGCATGTATGTAAGGTATAAAAGTATTGACCTGAATATGCCGGGTGTCACATCATCCCCCAGTTGAAAGAATTTTCGTCCCGAAAGTTAAATGAAGTCCGTAGATGAAGAGACGAGAGGAAGAAAGAAAAGAAAATTTTCCCCGTTGTTACATCATCCCCCAGTTGAAAGGAATCTCGACCCGAGATTCATTTTTCTTTGGAGGCCACATAGTTCGATTCAAATGCACGCTTAGGAAATAGATGAGGGTACTTAGCCTTCATCTGATCTTCTCGTTCCCACGTGAACTCCGGTCCACGATTAGAATTCCAACGAACCTTAACGATACGGATTTTACTCCGACGAAGGCTACGAATCTTATAATCTAAGATTTCAACTGGTTCCTCCACAATACGTAAACGATCATCAACCCTGATTTCTTCGAGAGGAACTACGAGAGATTCGTCTGCCAAACACTTCTTAAGATTCGAGACATGGAAGACGTTATGTACGCCACTAAGCTCGGCTGGTAAGTCAAGTCTGTATGCCACCGGCCCAATACGTTCCAAGATGGGGAACGGTCCGACATAACGAGGGTTAAGTTTGCCGCGCTTCCCAAAGCGTATAACGCCCTTCCATGGAGATACCTTCAATAAAACCCTGTCGCCAACCTGGAACTCCAAAGGTTTGCGACGACGATCAGCGTAGCTCTTCTGACGATCACGAGCTGCCGCCATACGATTACGAATTTGTACGATCTTTTCGGAAGTTTCGTACACCATTTCTGGACCGGTGAGTTGGCTTTCGCCCACTTCGGCCCAACAAAGAGGGGACCGACACTTCCGTCCATACAGAGCCTCGAACGGTGCCGCCTTAATGCTGGAGTGGTAACTATTGTTGTAAGAGAACTCCACCAACGGTAGGTGAATCTCCCAACTCTTACCGAAATCGATGACGCATGCTCGCAGCATGTCCTCAAGCGTCTGAATCGTCCGCTCACTCTGACCGTCAGTTTGCGGATGATATGCGGTGCTCATGTCCAGTTGAGTACCCAACGCTTTATGTAATTGTTTCCAGAAACGGGAGGCGAAACGAGGGTCACGGTCGGAGATGATAGAGACGGGCACCCCGTGCCTGGAAACCACTTCCTTCAGATAGATACGAGACAACCGCTCCAGACTGTCGGTTTCCTTAATAGCGAGGAAATGTGCGGACTTTGTCAACCGGTCGACAATCACCCAGATCATGTCACAACCACTGGGCGACTTCGGAAGTTTGGTCACAAAATCCATGGTAATCCGTTCCCATTTCCATTCAGGAATTTCAGGTTGCTGTAGAAGACCAGACGGCTTCTGGTACTCCACCTTGACCTTAGCACAGGTCAGACACTTGCTGACATACGAGGCTATGTCAGCCTTCATATTGGGCCACCAATAGAGTATCTTTAAGTCCTGATACATCTTATCGGAACCCGGATGAATAGAATACCGGGATTTGTGAGCTTCGTCCAAGACAAGCCCCCGCAAACCCCCAAATAAAGGAACCCAAACGCGCTCGGCAAAGTAATGCAGGCCATCAGACCCAAGCTCGAGGTGTTTATCAGCACCGTGCATGGTTTCAGCTTTAAGGTTTTCCTCCTTCAAAGCTTCCAATTGAGCCGAACGAATTTGGTCAGGCAACGAAGAATGAATAGTGAGCTGTAAGGCTCGAACACGACGAGGTTTGACAGACTCCTTTCTGCTCAAGGCGTCTGCCACAACATTCGCCTTACCAGGATGGTACTTAATGGCGCAGTCATAGTCGTTCAGGAGTTCGACCCAACGTCGTTGCCGCATGTTCAATACTTTCTGGTCGAAGATATGCTGGAGACTCTTGTGATCGGTGTATACGTCGCACTTGGTACCGTACAAGTAATGTCTCCAGATCTTCAACGCAAAGATCACCGCACCCAACTCTAAATCATGAGTGGTGTAGTTCTTTTCATGGACTTTAAGCTGGCGAGAGGCGTAGGCAATAACCTTCCCGCGTTGCATTAACACACAACCGAGACCACGAATGGAAGCGTCACAGTACACAACAAAATCATCTGTGCCCTCAGGTAAGGATAAGATGGGCGCAGAGCAAAGTTTAAGTTTCAGCATCTGAAATGCTGATTCCTGCGGTTCACCCCAGTCAAACTTTCGGTCTTTCTGGGTAAGAGTGGTGAGGGGTTGAGCGATCTTCGAAAATCCCTCAATGAAACGACGATAGTAACCCGCAAGGCCTAGGAATTGCCGCACCTCAGATGGCGTCTTTGGTGCTTCCCATTCCTTAATGGCTTCAATCTTTGCCGGATCGACATGAATTCCCAGTTCATTAACCACATGCCCTAGGAATTGTACTTCACGTAACCAGAAATCACACTTTGAGAACTTAGCGTACAACTGCTCCCGTCTCAAAAGTTCCAAAACCAATCGTAAGTGTTCCTCATGATCCGTCTCGTTCTTAGAATAAACCAAAATGTCGTCGATAAACACGATAACGAACTTATCGAGATAGGGCTTGCAAACGCGGTTCATCAAGTCCATGAAAACGGCAGGTGCATTCGTAAGACCGAAGGGCATGACCAAAAACTCGAAGTGGCCATAACGTGTACGAAAAGCGGTCTTTGGAATGTCAGCTTCTTGTACCCGCAGTTGATGATACCCAGACCTCAGATCTATCTTGGAATAAAAACTGGAGCCTTGGAGCTGATCGAATAAATCATCAATTCGAGGAAGCGGGTAACGATTCTTGATGGTTACCTTGTTCAGTTCCCGATAGTCAATACACATACGAAGGCTCCCATCTTTCTTTTTGACAAATAGGATAGGAGCTCCCCACGGGGATGAACTAGGTCTAATGAACCCTTTTTCTAACAACTCCTGCAGCTGGTTAGATAATTCTTGCATCTCGGGAGGTGCAAGGCGGTAAGGAGCTCGGGCAATAGGCGCCGCGCCGGGCGCAAGATCAATGCTAAATTCAACCTGACGGTGAGGTGGAAGACCAGGCAAATCATCGGGAAATACGTCGGGAAAATCACGAACGACAGGAATGTCCTCGATCTTCTTCTCATCGTTGGATGAAACCGAAACAAGAGCTAAGATCGCGGAATACCCCTTACGTAAATACTTATACGCCTTCATACATGAAATGATGCTCAAGGGAACTCCACTTTTCTCGCCATGAACCAAAAGAGTCTCTCCATCCGGGAGAGGGAGGCGAATGATTTTATCGAAGCAAACGATCTCTGCGCGATATAAGGACAACCAATCCATACCCACTACAACGTCGAAACTACCCAATGACACCGGCATGAGGTCGATAGGAAAAGATAACCCTGATAGTTCCAACTGGCATCCTTTAAGAATATGAGTCGCCTCAATATTCTTACCATCAGCCAATTCTATAATATACTTGACCTCTAAGGGAGTCGGTACAATGTCTAACAGTCGGCTAAACTCAACAGATATAAAACTCTTGTCGGCACCCGAATCAAATAAAACGGAGGCATAACGATCACAAAGAAGAAACGTACCAGTAACAGTATCCGGATCCTGACGGGCCTCGCCCGACCCGATGACGAAGGCGCGCGCGTTCCTGCCGCCACCCCCGTTGCCCCTGTCATTTCTCCCAGCATTCCCTTGCTTCAGTTTGGGGCAGTCCTTCTTAAAGTGCCCTGTCTCCCCACAATTAAAACATCCCTGGTTACCCCTAGGTGCAGCAGTGGTAGTAGTAGTAGGGGCAACCACCTGTTGCTGAGTCTGAAGATTCACCCTGCACGTCTGGGCCAGATGGCCGTTCTTCTTGCAACGGGTACAAAAACTACAATTTCCCACATGATGATACCCACAACGATCACACCTAGGCAGCCTACCAGTATAATCACCCTGCTTTTGCCCCGAAGACGAACCCGTAGTCTCAAACTTCTTATGCTGCTGCTGCTGCTGCTGAGGCTGCGCTGTACCCTTACCCGTGTTATCCCATTTCCTCTTGTTGCTGTCAGAGGTCTTCACCACAGTACCCTTAGGAGGCAAAAGACCCTCCTGAACCTTCTGTTTAGTCAACCTGTGAGCCAATCGAATGGTATCCCGAAGCGTAGTAGCATCATTAGCGGTCACCAACCCGCGAATCTCAGGCACCAACCCACTGATGTAGAACTCAATAGCCTTATATTCAGGCGTCACAGAATCCGGGCACAAAAGTGCTAGCTCATGGTAGCGAGTGGTATACTCCTCTATCTCAGATCCCACCATCTGATGATTCCACAGCTCATGTTCCAAACTCTTGATCTCATCCCTGGGACAGTACTCCATCTTCAAACGAAACACAAATTCGGTCCATGGCAACGCATGGGCCTCCAGCAAACCAATAGTCTGAACAGTCGAATTCCACCAAGTCAAAGCACGCCCCTCAAACGTCCCCGAAGCATACTTCACACGAAACTCCTCAGGGCAGTTGCACATGGAGAAAGCAGACTCAACCTTCTCCAACCAACGGAGTAGTCCCACAGCCCCCTCAGTCCCACTGAAGTTATGGGGCTTGCAGTCCTGGAACATCTTATAAGTGCAGTGGACTGGAGGAGGTGGAGGTGGTGGTGGAGGAAAAGCATCCCCTACCAACAAAAACAGCACGGTCAGAAAACGATCATCACACGACAAAAGATAAGGAATGAGGGTAGGAGTAATTAAATTACCACCATGGCCCTGGTGGGCGGCCTGCTGCGCAGCAATAGCAGCTGCCACGTGCTCCTGGATCAGATTATTCAGCTCCGCCTGGGTCATGCTGATGTTGCCACGACCCCCATTACGTCCCCCGCCATTCCGGCCACCAACTCGACCACCAACGCGACCACCACGACGTCCTGCCATCTTCTGTCAAGATCAAAGACAAGACATCAGATTCCAGAACAGATAACAAAGAATCATGAAGAAACCGTAAATAATAAGGTGAATCAACGGATTGGATTCCATCATAGTCATTAGATCAAACACAGAGTCCACCAGGATTTCCATGCATCTCAACTTATTATTTCGTGTGCACCCGAAATGATAAGTCGCTCTACATGGTCCCCGAGGCGTGCTCCTAGCCTGACCTTCAAACCACCAGGCACCCATGTTCAAAATATAAACAGCAAGTACAAGTGTGTGATAATGTGTGCAAGCAAGTGTGTCCGTTGGAGTATAGAAATGGGAGATGTCCGAATCTTGGACAAATCTCCGCAGGATGCCGAAGCCACTCCAACGTACGCCACCGCCTGTGCAAAGGTAGTAAGGATCCTCGTTTCCAACACGAAGTTGAAGTACAAGATAGGAGATAAGAGTAATAGATAGGTGATGTAAGCATAAATAATAATAATGAATGTAATACGAACACCCCGGCAAATTCCCGTATGACATGACTTATATGAATGTGACCGTCTAGTGTGTGCGACTCGGCTATAGACTTGACTCAACATGCAGTCCTAGTTCACTATAACCATTGGCTCTGATACCAATCTGTCACACCCTCAAATTCCACGTGCGGGGTTTTATCGCGAGGCGCATGACAAACCAGGATCTAAGTCAACGGTCACAATAAACGACACTATATGATACGTAAAATGAAATAAACAACCATCAAGTTTTCATAAATCCATTCGCTGCGGAAGCGTAACTTTTATTACAACCCAAAATGTAAAAGTACGTAAGTCTGAAAAAGATATGATAATGCATATGAAACCTAGACGCCGTGTGACTCCGTGCGCCTATGATAAGCTGCTACCTCAACGACCTGAGACAAACATGCTAAAAACGTCAGCAAATAATGCCGGTGAGTTCACAGGTTTTAAAATAAATGTTAAAGTAATAAAAGCCATCATGTTATCACTATATCAGAAGTAATAGCGTTAGCTAGACGCATGAGTTATACTACTACGACCGGAAACCATTACAGACAACGATATATGATTTTGCCCGAAATGATTTAGCGTACGACCGAGACAATATGCACCCGTCCGGCTCCCAGCCGACGGGTGGGGTCTGTCAATCCCAATAGATCTATCCACATTTCCCCCGTTATGCTATCCAGCATATTCATGGTTTCCCCGGGACTTTACGTATCGTATAGTATGTAAATGAATCAACCACTAGCATAACATGATAATTTATGTAATAAGTATAAGCATGTGTCTCCCCCAAAATGTAAAGCGTAAGGCGGGGCCGTGAAACTCACCTGATGCTGCTCTTCGCACTACGACAAGTAAACCTGTTCAATAGACGGCCCCTAATACCGGTGACCTATCATGACGAGCATATAAGGTGTTAGACTAACAACCCGTAGGTTGATTAGTCCCTAGTAGTCCAGACCATAACCGTGTACATATGAAATGATGTTTCAACGTTTAACCGACCGTACCAGACAAGGCCCGACATCCCATTGGTGACCCGACATCTCATGTGTTAGACAATACAAGACATCATGCCACATATGCAGTTAAACACTTAATACGCGTGATAGTTCGCCTAGTCTAGCATAATGTCCGATTAACGCATCAACAGGTCCGAATACGTGTTACTAAGTCATTGGGTGAATCCCGGGGTTCCTATCATGTTCCTAGGCGTCAAATCATGTTCCGGGATGTTAAAATATACATACAGCAGCATTACACGCGATTAGGAATCAAACTAGCATTTAGGAAAAGTCAACATGTGATTAGGGTTGGTCAACAGGTGATTACAAGGGCTAATCGCCCCTAAGGATGGGCGAGTAGGGCTAATCGTGTGTAATATGGGCGATTATGGTCATAAGGTATGCAATTCAGGGCTTAACTAGCGATTAGGATCACAATCGCATGAAATGGAGGCGAGTATGACTCCAATCGCCTATATATACGCGATTAGGCTTCCTATTCAGGCGATTAGGGCTCTAATCGCCTATAACATAGGCGATTAGGATGCCCAATCGTCTATAGTGCAGCTGATGTGGTTTTCCGCGCGTTAAACCCTCCAAATCAGATCCGAAACGTGTAAAAACACCCAATAATCATCCTAACACATTAACAAACATATTTCAAGCAAAACCCCTAAGTTTTCATCATTAAAACAGTTCCGAATGCGAGCGTTTTCCTAAAATGGCAACTTAGCATGTAAACATCACATCAACATGCAAGAACTTGCCCTAAATAGCAAATATCCAGATTAAATCACATAACCACGTCATCCGATAGCATCCTACTGTTCTAGCATCATCCTATAACAAACCCTAACATCACACAATCAACAACATACCTCATATCATCCTTAATCATCCAAAATCCTTCAAATGGGTCAAGACATCAAGTATCAACAATACACAACCAAAACCATCCAAACTCCTAGGACATCATCATACTGACTTGTAACAGCAATAAACATCATAATAACACAAGAACAACCATGATTCAATCCTAAAAATCCTATCTTTAAACACATATAACACATATAACACATGTAATGGTGTAGGTTTGTTTAAAAACGGTTTTAAATGGATTTTCAAAGATAAAAACATTTATAAGTCAGGTCTGGACGTTTAGGGAGTAAAACATAATCATTTAAAGGTTTGGGTTTGAAGAACACACCTTGTATTCAAGAGGTGATGATGGAATAAGCTTGAAAATGGTGGTTTTGATGCAAAAACGAGTTCCAGAGGGTGTTTGTGCGTTGGGTTATGTTATGGGACGGCTAGGGTTGCACAAATGATGTTTTGGAGGTCAAGGGTGGTATTTATAGGCGTTTCTAGTCGTTCAGCACGTATCACGCGAGTATGCAGGTTTATACGCGATTAGGGAGCCTAATCGCATGACTATTCATGCGATTGGCCCCTACTCGCCAATAACATCCTCCTACTCGCCCCTATTATTGGCGATTAGGCTATTCCCCATAAGCCTAATCGCCTATAGCCCCTGTGTTTGTGTGTTTTGCGCGTTAAACCCCGTTTTAACATATGTTAGCACATATTCACATACCGACAAGTCACATAATGATTGTAAACATATAATGCATGATAAATAACACGTTCCCGCCCGATCACCAATTCCCGAGACTCGAGACTTGCGTGGGTGCGTTAAACCCGGCGATTCCACGAATCACCGATTCTTGTACACATGGTTATGGACCGACACCCAATGGTTTCTCGAACCATTGTAACGACTCCCGATGATTCCCGAATCATCAATACGACTTAATTGACCCCAGTTAAGTACGATATTAAGTAGTTATTTAAAATTTTTTCGTTGAGATAGACTCGTATGCATGTAAAGTACGAAACGCATGTATGTAAGGTATAAAAGTATTGACCTGAATATGCCGGGTGTCACAGGTCACCACAAGAACATCAGATTCATCACAATCTTCTGAGGAATCACCATCTTGCTGTCTTCTACCACTCATACCATGTTCCCTTCTTTTCTCCCATTCAGGACAATCTCTCTTTAAATGATCCTCTGATTGACACACAAAACACCTCCTCTTGAACCTTGATTCTCCCTTGCATCTTGAATTTTTCCGATCAACCTTTCCTCTCACAAGCAAACCATCTCCACCTTCTTCTATCACATCTGACCTCCTTTTCAATTCTTTTGAGTTCAGGGCAGCCAAGACTTCATCCATAGTCAAGGTCTCCCTTCCATACATCAAGGTGTCCACAAAATGCTTATACGAAGAAGGCAATGATGTGAGAAATATAATGGCTTGATCTTAATCATCCAATTCAACCTCAATATTCTCAAGATCCAAAATAAGTTTGTTAAACTCATCTGTTTGTTCTTCTAATGTCTTACCAGGACTCATCTGAAACGTATACAGCTTTTTCTTGAGATACAACCTGTTGGCCAAAGACCTGGTCATGTACAGGGTCTCAAGTTTTGCCCAAATTCCTGCTGCTGACATTTCTTTTGAAACTTCCCTCAACACCCTGTCACCCAGACTCAAGATTATCAAACTGTGAGCCTTTTCTAACATCTCCTTCTTCTCTTTATCTGTGAGATCACCAGGAAGATGATCCTCACCCCTCAAAGCATCAACAACACCGTTATGCACAAGTAGGGCCCTCATCTTCATCCTCCACACACTAAAATCGTTTCTACCATCAAATTTCTCTAACTCGAACTTTGTTGTCACCATTCTTGATCTTTACAAACGAATAACAGTAACCAATTTCACAGATTCGAGCAACGAGGCTCTGATACCAATTGTTGTAAAATACTATGAAATTGAATCAAAGAATTAACAATCAAAAGATTCGGGTATTATTATTGATGAAAAACGAAAGAGAATACAAACTGAATTGAAATGAAAACGACTAACTAAGCTTATTGTCAATCAACTACTTATAACCCTAACCCCTAAATCAATAGTTAGATATCTGTTATAACTTTTAGATGAACATAAATCGTTCCTCATGTTACCAGACTTCACTTTATTAACCCGAAACTTTATAAAGCAGAAAATAAACTTCGGTAATTGTCACAACTGGTCCCTCAAACTTTCTTGACCAGTTTGACTTATCACTTTGACTTTGATTTTGACTTATTATCTAACATTGTATTACTTAGGGAGATGAGGGGCTTCCCGTGTAAGCCACAGGTACCTCACGATAACCCCACTATCAGCATGGCAATAGGGCTGCCGGTGATGCTGGTAGTGGGTCCGTGACGGTGAACCGTGTGTTTGAATGCGGTTTTGAAATTGTGTGGTTTATTATTTTCACTTATTTTAATTGTTTTCCATTAAATTATGTTAATATTAAAACATAAATTAAACACATAACATAATTACATAAAACACACAAAACATAAATATATTAATATTAAAACATAAATAAAATATAAAATATTAAAACGTGATTAAAACATAATTAAAAAACTTAAACATTACCGAACAATTGCCATGTCACGACATGGTCAAAACTGTTGCAAAATAAAGTTGCATAGTCCACATGCGTGAACTCGATAACCAACCCCTCCTCAATGTCCGGGTGCTCCCTCAAGGTGTTTGCGTTTGCCCGCCACCATACATTTAAACGTAACCGCGTGAAAAAACAAAAAGAGAAAATTACAATTTTTGTCCTTTAAAAATACCAAAACTATGGACTGGGTCCTTTAAAACTTTTAGTTTCAGTCTTTATCCTTTATATGAAAAGTTGGCACGATTTTTGTCCTTTACACTTAACCCAGTTAAGTCACTCCACGTGCAATGCACGTGAGGGTATAAACGTAATTTTACCACCCATTTTAATCCCTTATAAATGTCTGATTTATTACTTCCATCTCCCCCAATTTGACATCTGTTCTACAATCAATCAAAAACCCTAAAATCAAAAACTCTCACCAACCCTTGCTTGAAATCAATATAAATCAGTACCACGATTTGTTTTTCTAACATTCCACACAACCGCCATAAACACTACAACAGTTGCTCACCATTGCCTGAAAACACATCTCCTAAAGTATATAACCAGGATACCGAGAACAAAGAGGGGTGGCAACGGTTTTCATCTCAGTCTAATGACTACCTCTCAGATCTAGGTTTTTTGGCCAGCGTTTGGTCTTCATTCGGTCTAGCGACCACCTACCCCTAAACTCCAAACTCATCAAGCATCTCCAATCGATTTGGTTTTGGTGCTTAAACCCAAATGTGGATAAACTCCAACCTCAGATCTAGGTTTTTTGGCCATCGTTTGGTTTTCATTCGGTCCAACGTTTGGTCTTCATTCGGTCTAGTTTGGTTTGTTCTAGTTAGCATCAGATTTGTTGATAATGGTTGGTTAATGAGTTTGTTTTTTAGGGTTTTTGATTTATCTTTGAATCAGATTTGGGGGAGATAGAAGTAATAAATCAGATTTTATAAGGGATTAAAATGGGGGTAAAATTAAGTTTATACCCTCACGTGCATTGCATGTGGGGTGACTTAACTGGGTATACTAACTGGGTTAAGTGTAAAGGACAAAAATCTTGCCAACTTTTCATAAAAAGGATAAAAACTGAAACTAAAAGTTTTAAAGGACCCAGTCCATAGTTTTGGTATTTTTAAAGGACAAAAATTGTAATTTTCTCAAACAAAAACATTAGACTTTCAATATATATTTATTTATTTAAATGAAAAATAAATAAACGAATCAGTGAAGCGTTGCTTATAAAATCTGTTTTAGTAAAGTGAATCAGTGAAGTGACGTGACAGTGCAGGATTTATAGAAATCAGTAATGTTAAGAAAAAAAACACAAGTGAAGTGCCCTTCCCCTTAGATTTGGTTATCATGCGACATTTTCAATAAACGTTGAGCACAAACATATACAATGCATATAGTTTTTTCAATGCAAATTATTTAAAATCTATAGAGTTAATAGCCAAATTCGTCCCCGAGGTTTGGTCCAGTTTGTCACTTCAGTACAAAAAAACAAACAAACTGTGCGCTTTAAATGTCTGCCCGCGTCTGCACGGCGCATACACAAGTGATCAGAAGCACTTCTGAAAAAAAAAAAAAAAACAAACACCTCTGACTAACGTGTGGAGATATTTAATTATTGATAGAAAACAAAAAACGAAACAATAGATCCAGGTTATCTTTTGATTAACTAACATGCTGAGATATTTAATTAATGATTGAAATTGTAAAGTTTCTTTCATGACACAGCAGGATTCCGAAAATTTATTCTTCAAATTCGCTATATAATATATAGAGTTTGATAAATTAGAGTGTCATGATAATTTACTTAAACCACAATCGAATGAGACAAAACTCAAATCTCGAATCAAATATTCGAAAATTTTGTTTTCGCATTGAGAAACGCATTGGAATTTGTAATTTAAGGTTTAAATAGTTTTATTAAGATGGTTACGAAGGTAAAGTTGTGGGTTCAAATCCTTTTAATACAAGATGATGTGAAATAAAGATGTAATAACAATTTGTCGGTATAAAAAAAAAAAAAAAAAACTTGACAACATGTACATAATAATCTCTAACCAATCATTCACTATTGTATTTGTGAGACGCGTCATAGGAATATGCTTTTACTAGATTATACCCCGGGAGCGTCCCGGGTTGAGAAATTTAATATGATACATTAATTTTACATATGAATAGACTGGTGTATAACTCTAATATTAATATCTAACCTAAAACAAATTAACAATGTACAACTCCAATGCTAACACCTAACCTAAAAGAATATAGAACTTTAATGTAACTCTAATATTAACAGCTATCATAAAGATTAAACAAATGTACAACTCTAACATACTAATATTGATACCTAACTTAAAACAACGTATAACTCTATTAACCTATTCGGCTCTGGTTGAAAAAAAAATTCATATTTACTGATTTAAACATAATTAGTGACTTGTCTATACATTATTATTATTATTATTATTATTATTATTATTATTATTATTATTATTATTATTTTAAACAAATCCCTGCCATAAGTTATCATATTCTAATATAAAAAAAGGGTAATTAGGTCGGGTATCACCTAATCTCAGGCCCGACCCAAACCCACAAAAAAAATTTTAAACTAATTCCAAACCTGACACAATAGCTGTCGGGTTACAAAAAATAGTTGTTTTTTCTCCGTTTTTTATATAGCACTATGATACTCGTTGGAAAGATAATAAAACGCTCGTTAATTTGGTGTAATTTTTTTGTTTAAAAAATCTCGTATATTAAAGATATTAACGTTTAAAAATTATAGGAGGAAACATAAGAGTGAAAAATCCAATTTTGTTTTTAAATTATTTTTTTCCTAAAATATCTCAATGCCACATGGGATGACACATGGCACACTCAAGGAAGAGAATGCCTCTTTGAGTGCCATGTCATTAAAATGGCTTTGGTTTATTATATGTATAGATGTTTTTTTGTAAGGCAATTTTCATTAAAAAAACACTGGCCTATCTCCAAGGCAGAGATAGCCACACAAACAATCACTTATACAACATCAAAATTAAAACTGCGTCAACCCTCCCAATTAACATCGTTCCCTTTACGACTATTGAACCAAAGAAAACTAAGGGCCTTCACATCCGCGATGACTTGCGAAACTAAGACATTGATCTTCGAAAAAACTTTCTCGTTTCTTGCCTTCCAAATCCGCCACAGAGTGATCACCAGGATACCACGCAAAATATCTCTCTTCGGCTGAGAAATACCCGAATACTCCACAATAGCATGAATATCACGAACCGAAAACAAATAAATTGGAGGAATATTACACCACCTAGCGATACCACTCCACACACCGTTAGAAAATCAACATTCTGCCACAATATGATCTAACGACTCTTCCGGCCCATCACATAAAACACAACCTGTAGATTCCACCATAATATTCCTATGCCGAAGAGCTTGTAGAGTCGGGATCCGATTCAGACTAGCACGCCAAAAAAACAAACTACATTTAGCCGAAATCCACTTCTCCCAAACCACTTCAGCAGAATCATCCGAGCTCCGCGTCCCTTCAACCCACTGTTTCGTGTCCTGAATCGAGATATTCTGCAGAAAACTAGCGTTCCAGATCCACAAATCGGAGTTGTCATTCAAAGCTATATCAGCTACCGACCGCGTACATTGAATCAATTCTGCAACCTCCTGATCCGCAGATGGATATCGCTTCCAATCCCAAGCCATTACACCCGTTCTCCCATTGAAATTGACTCTATCCGCCACAGCACACCACTTATTTTTATCAAGACGAAACAAGGCCGGATACAAAGTTTTTAAAGGAATCCGATTCAACCACGGGTCAATCCAAAACTTAATCTCTTTACCATTTCCAACTCGGCCCTGAAGTAAACTATTAAATGACGACCCATTAATAATAAGTCGATCTCCACTAGAAACGATCTTGCCCAGCCTCTCTATTCCTACGGGGTAGACATAAGGCTGTCTGCATCTTACTCTCCTCAGACCCTACCATAGCTATGCTATTGGTGGGATATACTAAGTATGATGATGATGATGATGATAAGAACCAGAACCGAACTATATAAAAACCTACCGGTTAGGTTCGAAACCGAGTTAAACGGTTCTCATGTAATCGGTTCTTGCTGGAACCGGTTGTCAATTAAATCCTAAAACTAACAATTAAATAAAAGGCAACTTTAGTAAACTAAAGTGTGGTGTCCTAGTCATATTACAGACCTATGAATATGATACATGTGTTAGAAGTGCACGATACCAACCGTATATATGTAATGATTGTAATTTTGACACTACGAATGATATGTGTCATGCATTTCTAATGTCACATGTTATACTAGATAATTGTCTGATACACAATATAGGCCAACTTGTGCACCTTATAAATGACTTTGTAAGCGTTGATTCTGAGTTTAAGTTATTTCCGTTCCCTTTATTGTACTCTAAATGTTTTTATAGAAGTTACATAATTCGATTGGAACTCCTATCTCAACAAGTTTGTTAGATATTATATAGTTAAAATGGCTCGAACAGTATTCTTTATAAAGATTAAACTTGGGAATTGAAATTGTGAATAGTCGGTCTACAAACTACTTGGAAAAGCCCACTAAACTAATATGGTTTTAACTATAATATTTAAAGTTTTAACCTAACCCACCCGGTTCTACGGTTCTTTAAACAGAACCGCGGTTATGAACCGAACCGGAAACCGTTTTCACCAAAATTTAAGAATCGGAACCTAAATACAAGAATACGGTTCGGATCTAACGGTTCGGCATCGGTTCCTCGGTTCGAACTGAATTGCTCAGCCCTAAACGTATTTTTAATATAATCATAAAGAACTTAGTTGAGGTTGCGATTGAGCTAAGAAACTAGCTCATCAAGCTTGAGCTTCTATACAAACATTTTTTTTTACATGAACAAACTGAGCTTGAGACTTGATTAATTGCACCTAAAAGAAGATATCAACAATGATTGATTTAAAAGTTTTCTTTATTAGTGGTAATTAAAAATAGAAATTCAATAAAACTGCATCACTAGAGTGTTAACTAACTAAATTTATAAAATGTACAAAATAAATGTCAAATACTATATAATACATAAAACTTTTTTTTTAGCAATGTTATTTTTATTCAAATCCCCCACTATAAGGACGAATTTTAGTTTGGATCAGGTGAGCTCGGACCTCCTAGTTATCTAAACAAGCATTCATCTCAAGCTCAAACCAAAAGATAAAATATATGTTCCTCAATTTAAACACGTCACAACATTTTTCCGAGCTCAAGCTAAACAATCTATAAATAATATAACTAAAACACTAAAACGTTATATAGTCACCTCACATATCAACAACTCCAAAAAAATAATAATTTCTTAATCACTTCAAGTACCCAATCATATCCTCACATTCTCCACGTAATAATCACTTTTTTACATGTTCTTATTACTAAATGATTTTAAATAAATAATAATCTAAACGATACCTAATAAAAAACAGAAATACTTCTTCATCATTAATCTTCTTCACCGGTCTTTGATCAGCTTCCTTCTTCATTAATTTCTTCATTTTTAAATAAAAACTAAGTTTTCATTTCATAAATGACAATTTACATTACTAACCCGCGAGAACCTTGGACCCGAACCTTTTCAAATATATGGGCCGGATTCCTGTTCTATATTTATATGAAATATCAATTCCGGGTCGGGTCGGTTCCAAACTCACTGTTCTAATATAAGAACCACAAGAATCGTTTGTATTTTAACTAAAATGTATAAAAAGCTACAATTTATAAAAATGATCCAATAGTGTAACACCCCAAATTCATAAAACGCATCGTATGCTAATATGAATACGTTGGGTTTAATTTTTCCAACAAATAACAAATAATACGAAATTCCTAATCTCAGGAATTAAACCCGTTAAACTTGTTAGCTAAACAAGGCTTAAACAATTACATGAGACTAGCTTGGTTAGTGCAAGTTAACTAGTAAATACTTGATAAAAGATGGGAGGGGCTAAACTGCCAAACAACCAAACTTGAGTTTGGTTAAATAAAAAGAAAAAGAAAATCAACATATGCATATGCATATGTCGATCAAAACACACACTAAACCCCAGAACTCAAGAACAAGCTTGAATCAAGATCAAATCAAAGGGGTTTGCATTAGCCCTAAAGCGGATTATCTAAGCTTAATCAACACCAAGGTACCCTTTAAAGACTCAATTTGATGATTTCATTCATGCTTAAAGTTGCTGAAAATCTAAGATTGTAATCAAACATGAAATTAGTGGTTAATAAAGGTTGATCTAGCATTATGTAACCTTAATACATGTCAATTTGGTTAAGTTGAGCATAAACACATATGTGATGATTATGTTCATGTGAATGCAAGTTATGAAGGAAGTGTGTTTGCATATTCAAAAGAAACTCTCTTCTTTAAATGGCAAATATTGTTCATGAAGATGCAATAGTTGTAGCCATAACAAGTCTCTTAACCATATTGTGGTGATATGATGCAAAACATGGTAAATGGTAAATAAGAGATGACAATTGGTCATGAAAAGTATACTAGAAAAGCTATGCACACCAAGTGTTTGACAAAATGCCTAAGTGATAGTGTGTGTGTGTGTTAAGCATTAGCTAAAACATGAATTAGGCCTAGGTTTCTAACAGGGTAGGCATGGAGCCATGGATGTGATGCTAAGGAAGTTTGTGCGAGGTAAGTCATCCGATGACTTAAATCTTGTTACATCCGTTTATAGATATATGCTAGAATTCTGGCTTGGTAACTTATGTTGAAAATCCGAACTAGACATCTACATTGTTATTATATATCCTTAATTGAAGGATAAGAATAGCCCTGATGTGATCAGTCGGGTCATATCGTGGATAAATTAGATTCTAGTTGATTCGTGATCATTAGCTGAAGGATAAGAATAACACCATCTTGACAAAAATGGGTCATTTGGTGAATAGGATAAATTTTAGCCACTTAGTAATCTTATTTGAAGGAAATTTATTGTGCCAATGTGGTCAACCGGGCCATTTGATGATTAAGTTAGACACTAGTTTTGTAGTAATCTCAGCTGGAGGTTCAAAACTCCACTAATTAAGTAAATGGGTCATTTGGTGAAATTAGTTAATGATAACCATATTTAAAGGTTAAGTAATACACTAAATGGTCAAATGGGTCATTTGGTGAAATTAGTAAAAGATAACCTTATTTGAAAGTCAAGTAATACGTCAACATGGTCAAATGGGTCATTTGGTGAAATTAGTTAAAGATAACCTTACTTAGAGGTTAAGAGTAGTTTCAATTGGGCAAATGGGTCAATTGGTGAGTAAATCTAATAGTGTCCCTAATTGAAGGTCATACTTTGTGCTAAAAAGATTAAACTGGACGAAAGTCCTTTTTATAGATAAAGATGCAAATCTGGTTATTTTGATTAGATTCCCCAATATGCAAATCTAGTTATTTTGATGAGATTCTCCAATATGCAAACCTGGTCATTTTGGTGGAATTCCCCAATATGCAAATCTGGTTGTTTTGATTAGATTCTCCAATATGCAAATTTGGTTATTTTGATGAGATTCTCCAATATGCAAACCTGATCATTTTGGTGGAATTCTCCAATATGCAAATTTGGTTGTTTTGATTAAATTATCCAATATGCAAATCTGGTTATTTTGATTAGATTCTCCAATATGCCAACTTGGTCATTTTTGGTGAAATTCACCTATACGTAAATCTGGATATTTTGGTGGGACTCATCTCCTTTGCGATACGGGACGGACCTGTAGGTTCTGATTTTTATTTCGTTTAATATCGTGTAGCTTATACACCATTCTAAGATGTTGTTTATGGTTGTTTAACCTTGTAAACACTAGGTGGAGCTACTTTGGATGTGAAGCAAGGATCAAGGCCATGTAAAGAACCGAACGCGAAGAAATCTCACGTCATGTCGTTTCCGCATTATACTTTCATTAACAATTGTTACGTCTAATCGGGATGGGTCTTACAAATAGATATGTATTGTTAATGCAAAAAATAAAACATTATTCTTCTTTAGTCTTTTCATTATTTTTTACGTGTTATTGTAATCGATTTCACGTTATGTTAATAAAATATTAAAAAAATACTACTCTAAGAATAACAATGTATTTTTCGTGAAATATTTTTCGGCTTGATGTATATGTATATATGTTGATATATTATATAATATATTTATTATATTCAAATTTAAAGTAAATATTTAAGTATGTTGGTCTGATGTGTGTGTGTATTTATATATGTACTTGTGATGTATACATAACAGATTCGCATAATGCTCAAGTGATGAGAATGACAAAATTGTTACGAAAACATAAGTCGAGAAATGAAACGTGACTTAAAAAAAGGAAACTCGTGGGCTATTATATAAACCATATGGAGGAAGTTTTTGAGGAGCATGGTAAAAGAGTAGGAATGTATATCCCTCTAAAGGCCTGTTACATAAAAAGGTTTTGGAGGGTCAGACTCTTTACCTGAAACCACGTAGCTTTTTAAGGTTCAGTGCATGGTTCTCAATTTCAACAATAAAAGAGTCGGTTTTGGTAGGTTCGGGTTGGGTCGGCTTCGCCCTTTGCACAGTTCTATAGACGGGCAACAAGTTGCGACGCCACCCCTTTCTAAATAGCAAAACTTAACCTACTAAAAACAAACTCTTGCCTCTGGGAGTCGAAATATTGCCATGAACGACCCATTTGACGCTGATAAATAAACGCATAGCTTCCGGTGCTAAAGAGCCAAAAGTATCAAAAGCTAAGTGGACAAAAACATATACATTAAATCAAATTTTCAATTAAAAAGTTTTGAAAGGATGCGATTGTGAATCCTAAAAACACCCAACGAGCACAGCTGCATAATACGACGTATGTGACACATCGGTCGTTACTCGTTATCCCTCGTTAGTTACTTAACAACTTAATGGCTCAAACACCAAACCATTTATGGATAACGAATTATATTTTAGATAAAGGTTTGTATTATAGCTAAAACGAATATTCTTTAATTGCTCAAGAACTTAACTCGAAACGAATATTCTTAAGATTTGTACTAATTAAACTAATATCATATCATCATGCTGAAAATGTTCTACAAAGTCATGTTATTCTTAATGATTTAAGGCTTTAGGTCAAGTTATCCTACACTAGCGGCGAAGCTTGAGAATTCGGACCAAGTTGGAAATATATAACTTTTTTAAAAAAATTCTATACAAAAATTTCTAGTGGATGGGTGGTAGTAGTACTAAGACGAGTGACCTCCTGGGAAGTTTTCACACGGGAAACTAAAAACAAATTCGTGAGCTTCTAGTGGGCAAAGCAGGCAATATTGGATGATATTCGAGGCGGGATGTTACAAAAAGGTATCAGAGCCACTCCTGTGCGGGATGGTGGGGCAAACCTCATCGAGGACGATGAGTCCAGGGGGGGTGATTGTAACACCCTAGGCATATCCCACGTTGTTCGTGGACAGGAGAGGACAAGAGAGATCTTGGTTTATAAGTAATGTCCTGTCTAAAAAATCAACAACGCGTTTTGGGCTTAGTTGGTTATGGAGCACATGAAAACTCCACAGTTAAGCGTGCTCATGTGGGAGTAGTACTAAGATGGATGACCTCTTGGGAAGTTTTCACTCGGGCCACCGAAAACAAATCCGTGAGCTTCTGGTGGGCAAAGCGGACAATATTAGATGATATTCGAGGCAGGGTGTTACATAATTTCATTTACTTCCGTTTTACCCAAACATGGTGTTTGCAGATCTTGTGAACTTGCTAAATGTAAAAGGCACCCCTTTTGTGTCTAATAATAAATGTTCATCTTCTCCAATTGAATTGATTCATTGTGATTTGTGGGGACCATCCTCGGTTAAATCGGTTTGCAATTATTTATATTACGTGTCATTTGTGGATGATTTTTCTCGCTTTACATGGTTATATCCATTAAAAGCCAAATCTGAATTTGTTGACGCTTTATTCGTATGCCATTTGTTCAAAATCAATTCTCAACAAAAGTTAAAACATTTCAAAGTGATGGTGACACAGAATTTAGTAATCATAAAGTTCGTCAATTATTTGAACAAAATGGCACGTTTCATCGCATTTCCTGTCCTTACACCCCGCAACAAAAATGGACGGGTTGAACGCAAACATCGTCATATTGTCGAAACGGGCTTGGCAATTATGTTTCATGCGAAAATTACCCCACGTTTTTAGGTTGATGCGTTCTCGCCTGCGGTTTATATTACTAATCGTGTACCATCCATTCTTCTTGAAGGAAGGTCACCATTTGAGATTTTATATAATAGGCCTCTAGATTATGCTATGTTTTGCTCATTCGATTGTCAGGTGTTTCCATGCCTTCGTGATTATACGGTTCACAAACTTGCACCAAGAAGTATTCCATGAATATTTCTTGGCTATTGTTTTAATTATAAGGGTTTTAAATGCTTGGACCCCTCCACTTCTAGAGTTTATGTTTCTAGAAATGCAAAGTTTGATGAATTATATTTCCTTTTTGTAACCAATGCCTTATCAAGACCCATTCAAAAGCTTGAAATAACTACATGTTCATTGATCCATCATTGTCTAATAATGAGCCCACTAATGTTTCATTAACTCCAACATGCAACACAACCCCAGCCAATTTTCTCCACCCATTGCTCCATCATTATATCTAATAATGAGTCAAATAAAGTCTATTTAACTTCCACATTCAACCCCAACTTAACCGATTCATCATTGTCTAACAATGAGTGCACTATAGTTTCATTAACTCCCACATTCACCACCACCTCAACCGATTCCCATCCTCCACCTATTACTATCTTCTATTTTCCAACATCTCATTCTCAAATTAATTCCACAATGAATACTCCAAGTACATATCCGCTTATTTCCACGGCAAATTCTCTTGAACCCATTCCTCATCCTACACCTTCCACAACTCCTTCTAATTCTCAGATTCATATCCCTACTTCAACAAACTCTCCATCACAAACCACAACCTCATCAACAATGTCTCACCACTCGGATTCTCTTGCCGCACCTTTTGTTCCTCCCCAGCCTCCGCCCTTAAACACCCATCCAATGACTACTAGAGCAAAAGTCGGTATCTTTAAACCTAAACACCAACTTGAACTTACTCACACCACTCATCTTTTGCTTCATCATGCTCTCTTTGCCTCCACCGATCTAACCACCTTCCACTCCGATTCCAAAGATGCGAAATGGCTCCGTGCCATGCATGTTGAATATGATGCGTTACTCAAAAATAAAACCTGTGGTCTTGTGTTGCGACCTTTACATTCCAACGTGGTAGGGTCCAAATGGCTTTTTCGCACTAAGTTTCACTCTGATGGGTCGGTTAAACATCACAAGGCTCGCCTTGTTGCTAAGGTTTCACTCAGGTCCCTGGTCTTGATTATTTTCACACATTTAGTCCGGTTGTAAAAGCTGCCACAGTTTGCACGGTTTTGGCTATTACGGTCATAAACTGATGGCCATTGCATCAATTAGACGTTGATAATGATTTTCTTCATGGCCACCTCACTGAGAACGTTTATATGGAACAACCAAAAGGCTTTGTTGATGCCCGTTGTCCATCTTATATGTGCAAATTGCACGGTTTTGGCTATTACGGTCATAAACTGATGGCCTCCTTTGCATCAATTAGACGTTAATAATGCTTTTCTTCATGGTCACCTCACTGAGAACGTTTATATGGAACAACCAAAAGGCTTTGTTGATGCTCGTTTTCCATCTTATATGTGCAAATTGAACAAAGCGATTTATGGGTTCAAGCAAGCTTCCCGTGCTTGGTTTCATCATTTGTTGTGTTATTTAATACTTATGGCTTTGTGTCCAGTTGTTCGGATCCATCTCTATTTGTGTTTAACAAAAATTCATTTGTCATGTATCTTCTTGTTTATGTGGATGATCTGATCTTGGCAGGAATCAATCTACTGCTCTTCGATCTTTTATCTCCTACCTTAATACTGAATTTGCCATTAAAGATCTGAGGAAACTTAATTATTTTCCAAGATGGAGGTCAATTAGACAAGATAATTTTATATACGTTACTTACAATTTGTCACCATGATGCATTAAGCAAAATGTCAGATAATGACGATAAAAAAATATGTAACACCCCGAAATTTCGTTTTGCCTAAATACGCCATTAGGCGTAATTGATAAAATAACAAAGCAAGTTTAATGGTGGATGTTTTTAACCACCAAGTAAAAAGGAGGCTAAACCCATTACTATAGACTAATCTAGTTAACGTAATAATCTAAAAGCAAACTCGAGACTAAATTTATGGGGCCTTAGTTGCCAATATGATAAAGTGGTTTTATTAATAAAATTAAAACAATAAAAACACACACATGAAGTGTGTGTGTCATGTGATGATCAGGAGGTCAGCCTCCTTCACCAACCAAACTCTAAAACTCATAAATCATGCACAAATCCAAGCCGAATCAAGGGGTTTTTCAGTGCATAAGCAAGAAACGGGTCATCTAGGGCCAAAAGAACATCAAGGTACATTTTATTTGATAAAAATTGATGTTATACTCGTTTTTTATTTTGATGAAAATCTAGGGTTTTGTAAAAACGTGGGATTCTAAATTGTTGAAGGTTTCTCTAACTTAGGTGCCCGTGTGATACACGGGTTGAATAATTTAGATTTTATATATTATATATAAATTTAAAATATAATTAAGAAAAATTAGATTACATATTTTATTTAAAATAAAAAAAAAGTTGCCTTTACAATTAAAAAAATATTAAATATTCATGAGCCCCTAAATGATTCTTGTAAAAAACATTTTTATTCACATAAAACTTTTTTCAAACATTCCAACATATATCTTCCATACCGTGGCAAATACCTTGTAGATTGCAGGTACAAAAAAAAATCAATACCTTGTAGATTGCAGGTATAAAAAAAATCAAAAAGTAATAAGGGTAAATGTGTTTAGGCTAAGATATAAAAAAATGAAATTAATTTAAAAGTATCTCCTCATCCGTTAAACCATCCCAATCGAGTATTGTTCATTTTGGAATTTGACATCAAGTTTCTTCCAAAACCAAAATATTTCTTACATCAAGGTCCTTAAACATAATGACATTTATTGGTTCAATTTGACTATATTATAAAAAAATATTGTGTGAATTAATAGCATGAAAATAAATATTAAAACGAATTAGTAATGAAAAGATTGTTTAGATATTGCATTTCTCTATTTAAGTAACTTGAAAAAACAAAGTCCACGAAGATTTCAAATAATGATTTTTCATATATAAAATATATTTTATATATCAAGCTATTATAATACGATAATAGCCAAACATATTTAGTTTTGTACTAAATCAAATATTTAATTAATGTGGATTGATTTGTTTTATTTTGTTTGTTCAGAACATCGTAAGAAATATAGTTTTAAACTTAGAGTGAATGAACACATATTAAAACACGTTTTTAAGGTACATGATTTAAATTTAATAGCATATAAATACATTATCTTAAAAAAAAGTTTAATAAAGATTACTTTTGTTAGTTAATAAATATTTTCAAATTATGTCTAATAATTTATTTCTAATTTTGTATAAAAATATAATTATATTAATTGATTTACAAAAACATATAATATATATATATGTATATATATAACTGAATTCCAGTAATTATATTAATAAGTATAGTTGTAACAAATAAAAACTGAATAAGTAATTCTTATTAAATAAAGAAATAAATTAAAATAAATGTATTGTTTGAAATAATAAAATGGGGGGGGGGGTTATGATGGAGTTCTATGTACTCCATGTGCTGTCTTTTATTACTATAGATGTAAATCGATTAGTGTTGATTGATTGATTTTATTTATTTGTTTTGAACAATATGAAAGTTTCACAAAAAAAAGCTTGACTAATTGCATTGTGTTATTATTAAATTTTTTATTTGACTTTTGAACTATTTTAAGCATTTAAAATTAATTTGTATTTGCTGAGCATAGTTTAACATCTAAAACAATGACCAAAATAATAAAACTTAATAATCATTTGTCAAATATTGTAACAAAATTAATTTTAAACTTATAATAACAGATTAATTTTTTTTTTAAAATGGGTTAATTTAAGGTACATGATTTAAATTCAAGGTTAATAATATATAAATATAAATATGTTATATAAAAAAGAACCATGTATTTTCTTTTATTAATGATTTCAGTTACAACTACGATTATTAATATAATTACTAAAATTCAATTTAATAAATTTATATTTTGCTTCAAATCAATTATTATAATTAAATTTGAATTTATTGTATTAAATAATAAAATGAAATAATTAATGAGGGAGTGTCATATGTCCTTTATGTGTTTTCTTTTATTAATATAGATAGGAGATAGATTATTATTATTATTATTATTATTATCAGAGATATTATTCAACGACTTCAAATGCAGAGGATTTCCGGCGGTTTGCTTCATTTTAAGAGCTAACTTTTGATCAAATGCAAAGCTTAATAATGTAAACGAATTTAAAAGACAACAGTGATGATGATTACAGGAAGAAGAAGATGAAAGAATTATTATTATTATTATTATTATCAGAGAGATAGAGAAGGAGAGATAGTAAGAGAGAAAACGTGTGTGAAAGAGTGAGAGATATAGGGGTGGGGTAAGGTTGATTTTTAAGGAAAAATAAAAGTTTTTTATTATAATTTTAAATTGCAGGTAAAAAGACAAAAATACCCCTGACCTTAACGAGATTTTTTAACTGAATTAGTGAAAAAGGACGAAAGTAGCAAAAAAATAATAATCCAAACATCAGGTGTTGAATTCCAAAAAAAAAAAAAAAAAAAAAAAAACTTTTTTGTACTGAAATGACAAACTAGACCAAACCTCATAGACGAATTTGCTATTAACTCTAATTTTTAAAATGAAATTGAAATTCTTATTGATGATAAGTAGGAGTAACGGTGGTCAAAATGTCTGCATTAATGACTATTCATAATAGATTTAGATTTAATTTTGTTTAAATTACAAAGACTAGCTTTTTATATTAACTCTAATTTTTAATTGTTTTTTTTTAACAGAAAACTTCATTCACAAACGGCTAGGCCTCTAATCAAGGCTCGCCATACAAAGTTACAACATATACGTAAGGTGTTTAACCCATTCAATCCAATCAACATCATTAAATCTAGAATGATATTTCAACCCAAAAAATGAACAAGCCTTCACGATAGCGACTATCTCCATCACTTGGGGTGTCGAATTTTGGAATACCTTTTTGTTTCGCTCCCTCCATATCATCCAACAAGTAATCATAATTATACCTCTCAATATCTTCCTTTCCCATTTAGAATTATTTACCACAACTTGCAGCTCCAACATCTCAGATATCGAACCCGACCACCACCCATACAGTTTACACCAATTCCATACGTTATTCCACACTCCAAAAGAAAATCCGCAATTGATCATTAAGTGTGTACCTGTTTCGTCTATAGCATTACACAAAGGGCATAAGGGGTCCGGAATATTAACTTTCCTATTCAAAAGCGCCATTCGAGTGGAAATGCGGTGTAACTCCAATCTCTAAGTAAAAATGTTAACCTTCAAAGGGACCCAACTCTCCTACTTCATACGCTGGACCGAAGGAGAAAACGATCTTTAATTGTAAATGATTTATTTTAACTTATTTTAATATGTTCATATTTTTTAATTTTAATTTAGTCTTCAAAATGAAACTGAAACTCTTATTCATTTTTTTTTGAATGGCAACTAAACAACGTCGGGTACTTCATACGCGGCCCCCCAGTAGCAAAGACAGAGGCACATCCCGGCCCACCCCGGACGCACGAAGCCCCTAGCCCGCCCGACAGCCCGCTTCCAGGGAAAACCCGACCCACATACCCGCCCGAAGGCACGACAGTAGTGAACCGGTAAAACCTGGCGAGATCAGGACTCGAACTCATGACCATAGGCCATGAGTCATCCATCATTTCTCATTATATCCTTCGTGGGAATCGAACCTGAGACCTCCAAAGAGATCCCTAGTCCAATCACCAACTGAGCTACCCTTGAAGGACGAAACTCTTATTCATAAGTAGGAGTAATGATGGTCATAATGTCTGCATTAATGACTACTATTTAATTTTGTTATTTTACTTTGTTTAAATTACAAAGACCAAATATATATATGTAGTTTTTCATCAAATCTAATTGTAAATGATTTATTTTATTTAATCTATATCTATACTAATATATAATAAGTGTTGGACGGGTGAAGTTGCCATTTTATATTCTTATATAAGGGTAAACTTGTAACTTTATTAAAATGGCAAGACAAATTTAATACTACAATTAAATTCTATTGATTAATACTTAAAGTCTAAATAAAAGGCAAAAACAAAATCAATGGTTATTAATACAACAATTAAAATCTATTGATTAATACCTGAAATTTAAAAAAAAAAAGACAAAAAAAAAGAAATTAATTGTTATTACCGTAAAAAGAAAATATGAAAATTCAAACCAACGAAGATAGCGACACATCGATTTCTTTTATTAATGATTTCAGTTACAACATCGATTTTAGTTACAATACTTTTATCCATATAAACCGCCGTCTATAAGCGTAATTTATATCTGCCATAAAAAACCACATCAACTCTCATCTTCACTGCCATTTTTGCCATGTGTTGCTTGATGTAAAATTAGCTATTAATATTATTAAACCGCATAAAGTGTAATTATTTAATTTAATATATTTAAATAATTTAAAGTTTATAAATAATATTAATCGATAATTTTATATTTTGAAAATATAGACGACTTTGTCAAATATAGATAATGCATGGCACCAATAAAGGTGCAGATGGCAAATACGAATTAGGTTTATCGGCAGTTGTTTACATGGATAGAAGTATTGTTTTATAAAAAAAATATATATACTAAAACGAATAAATTATAATTATTTAATTTACTATATTTTTATAATTTAAAATGTTTAAATTTTAAAAATATTAATAGATAATTCCATATGTTAAAAACATAGACGAGCTTGTCAAATATAGACAACGCATGGCGACAATGGTGGTGGAGATAAGAGTTGAGTGGTACTTAATGGCAGATACAAATTAGGCTTATCGGCGGTGGATAAAAGTATTGTTTTATAATAAAAATATTAAAACATATAGACTATATTATTTAATTTAATATATAATTTTAAATTTTTAAAATTTAATAGTGTTAATAAATAATAAATAATTCTAGGTTCTATAAATTGTAAAAATTATCCCTGTAATAAAATAGAGTTAGTTACAAGAATATTTAGTTATAATAAGGCATTTTAGTCATTTGATCAAAACTTAACTACAAAAACTAACGGAGTTGACCTTAGTACCTTAACATGTTACAAAAATTAAACTATAAACCCTTAACATGTTAAAAAATAAAGTTAGTTCTCTAAGTTGTTACTTTCTATAAACCATAAGGACTATCTGCGTAGTTATCTCTTCTTTTTTTAACCGATCATCTGTTTTATCAACCAATGATTCATCCTGTTAAATGCAATTTAATCAAGTAGAAAAAAGGTACCGATCACCATACAAAACAAATTTGAATCTTAAGCTTATGATGGTACTTATAACCCATCTCCTCCCCTCAGCTCTGTCCCTCTGCACTGACCCTTTTCAACCAAACCACTACCTAAGAAATAAAGTGTATTTAGTTATTTATTTAAGGTTTAAATATTATAAGTTATTTGAGTTTTTAAATTATTGGGAAATAGTAGTTAAGGAATAAAACAAATTTAAAAACTAAAATAGAAGACAAATGAGATGTTGACAAGTGGCACGGGAGTGGAGCCAAATTTTGGGTTTTTGGTCATGACCTTGGTTGGGTCGAACAATTTCATTTCTTTTTTATTTTTTTTATTTCAAGTAAACTAATATTATGTTGGCAAGTGACAACCAACCTATATAAAGGTCACCAATGAAGACAGTCTTAGAAAAAAAATAAGAAAGGAATGCATAGTCAACAAATAAAAAAAAATATTTTATTCTATTAATTAGTTAGTGGTTTGTGTTTACATATAATATATTAATATTAATATATTGCATGTGTGTGATATGTTATGGTTGATTATATGGATGTGCTATGTGCATGTAAATACAATGATTAGATTGATGATTAAAAACCTAAGCCAGAGGAAACTCATATCCCAATTTTCACACCAGCTCCTAACAACAATCCACAATTACCTATTGAGACTAACTAAGTGCACGAGGAATTGTGGACAATCAATATATATATATATATATATATATATATATATATATATATATATATAACAGAGATGTACAAGTAGTACGACACAACCTAACGTTAATTGTTGTCGGCATAAAGGCCATGCTTCATTATATTGGTTTCATTTAGAGTATTAAACTACTTTTTTTTATTTATCGGGAACTGAAATCTTTTCCTCTGCTTCAAATTTTCATTATTCTTCACTTAGAGCATTCACAACCCACCCACCAATCTTCCCCCATCTTTAAAATTTATAAAAAAAACTACTAAAACCACACCACAACCCATCCACCATTTTAGAGCATTCTCATTTGAGGAACTAAATTTTTGTGAGTGTGTCCACCAAATGATATGAGGTGGGTGTAAGTGGTTGTGAGTGGATGAGAGAGAAAAATTTTGGTGGAAGCACTGTTCACCCATATATTTGAAAAGCTATTGTTCACCTCTAAAAACATTTTAATATTTTTGAAAGTGGTTGTGAGTAGGGGTGTTCAACGAATCGAATAACGAATTTTCGAATTATTCGAATCGAATTTCTCGAATTTTTAATATTTTTACCTGAATTCGTATTCGATTCGTATTCGTTTAAAATTCAATTTATTCGATTCGTATTCGATTCGAATAAGAAACTCGAATTCGAATCGAATTCGAATAAATTCGATTTAGTTCAAGTTCACCATAAAAAATAAACCGTTTTATTTTTAGTTTTAAAACTAATACAAACTCATTATTTTTAACATATAAAATACAAATCTACAAAACTAATAAACAACAATATGTCAAATACGGGGATAGTAAAAATAGTAGAGAGTATATTTTGTTAGAGTTTGTGATATATAAGGTAAACTCGTAAAATATAGTTATGGTAAAAGTTCTAAACACTATGGGTTCTTAGAGTTTGACCAAAATTTAGAAGTTATTTTTTTTCAATGTGTAAATTTGTGTATATAATAATGTGTATGTGTGTATATATATTTAAAAAATATACATGTACAGTTTTTATTCGAATTTCGAATCGAATCGAATTTAAAATCATAAATTCGTATTCGATTCGTATTCTATTTACTGGACTCGAATTCGAATTGAATCGAATTCGAATTCTTAATAATCGAATCGAATTCTTGGTAATCGAATCGAACTAAGTCGAATTTCGAATTTTTCGAATCCGAATCGAATTCTGAACACCCCTGGTTGTGAGTGAGGAGAGATAAAATATAATGATAAAAGTATGAAAAAAGTATTATTATTTAAAAAAGGAGAGAGAAAAATTTTAGGGTGGAATAGTGATTTTTAGTGTAATTTGATGGAGGAAATGTGAATGCTCTTATACCCCATCTTTATATTATGAAAAATTGTTATCCTAGCTTTTCATATATGAAAAGCTACTTATATGAAAAGCTACTATTCATCATACACCAAATTATTGTGAGTGTATTTTAACGAGAAATATAATAAAATAAGTGTTTGTGAGTAAGATAAAGAAAAATATGGTGGATGGGATGTGGGAGGTTTTTTTTTAAAATGAGAGATAAATTTTGAAAAATGCGATTTTTAGTTAAATTATAGGGAAAAAATGGTGGATGGTATGTGGGAGGTTTTTTAAAATGAGAGATAAATTTTGAAAAGTGTGATTTTTATTTAAATTACAGGGGAAAAAATGGTGGATGAGATGTGAATGCTCTTAGGGGGAAGGGGTGTTCCTAGTTGTAAATTTTTCTGTCACTGATTTTAACCAATCCTGCACTGTCACATCCCTTCACTGATTTACTTAACTGAACAACTTTTTTGGAGGCAACACTCCACTGATTCTTTAATTTATATTTTCATTTAAATTCAAAAAGTGGTCGTTTTTAATTGTCAGGCCGTAATTAATTTTGTTACCGTTACTAAAATTTAAACTGTTGGAACCTTCAAGAATTCTTACCGTTAGATTTTGTTCTATAAAAACCCAATAACTTCAATACCAAAATCACACCAAAACCGGTTAAACTTGCATCGTATCGTTAAGATGGTCCCGTGGAATGTAAATGAGGAGATCGCGTTAACGAGGGCATACTTGATAGTGCGAAACACATAGGTTCATGCTGTCGATTTCCAGAGGAATTTATGTTGGAACCGGGTGTCGGTGATACTCAAGGAAATAACCGGCACAAATGACCGCCCAAGGATTCGCTCGCTAGTACGTGGATTACTCTCTGGTCCAGGTGTATCCGATGGAACGCCCTCTACGAAGCCACGATGGAGAGGCACCCCAATCTTCATGTGACAACCTGCACCCTTCACTTTTCATAAATGTGCATAACTGGTTCCTCAACTATTTCAAAATTTTCATTTTTAACTCTCGTATTTTAATAGGACCAAAATTCACAATTTAATAAAACTTATAATTTTTATAAGTAAAAGTATGCACGTTTTATACTCACATCTACACCCGAGCACGTATGTTTCAGACCTTGATACTCAAAGCCCTTAATTTTCGCTTCTAAAACAACTTAGAAACCGAAGGAAGCAAGTCCAGAACTTAAAATTGATTAAATTAGAAAAATTGATTTTTTTAGCTCTCGCGGTCCGTTGAGACAGTCAAATAGTCAAAGTCTCAGTCAAAATCCTAGTCAAAGTCCTAGTCAAATAGTCAATTCATCTTAAAACCTTACTTTATTGTGTTGACCAATATTAAAGCCTAATTGAATCCAAAACTAGTATAAAAACCCACCTATGACCCATTACACTTTGCACCTCTAAATCGATTGTTTCAATTCGATTAAACTCTCCCTCATACCTTTCTTCTAGAGTATATTACTTCTATATTTGAAGCTTTGATTATAAGCTCTTGTAATTGACGAATTGGAAACTTGATATTTTTCCTATTCGGTTTCTTTTCTATAAAATTGGACTAGTTTCGTTGTTGAATCTTTGGATTGCTCGCATTTTCACGCTCGCTTAGTCATCTAGTCATTTGGCGAAAGTGAGTATTTCCTATCCCCTTTTTGCTTTTATTCACTTTTGGGGTGTTGCATGTACACTTATACAAATTACAAATACAAGTTCACATTTTTACAATACAATTCTAGTACTATGTGCATTTGCTTACAAACGTGCTTTATGCTTAGACATTACATGTAGAATACATTTGTACTTAGTGAAATCATTAACTTTGTACAAGCCGACCTTAACATTGGATAGCGCTATTGGATTGACAACCCGCCTAGGTTGATTCTCCCCCTTTTTCACCGGAGAATCCATGGTCATTGTTAAGTTATTATCCAATTATTTGGATAAGTACACCGTCGTTCATTTAGTACATTATACAGTCACAAGATTGATTTCGCTCATTTGTATGATACATAGTTTATATAATTGCATTGTAGCTTTGCACTTGAATTGTATAACATTTTTCCAACTTACTATATGTATTAAAACGAGGAATGCTCACCAACATTTCATATGTTGACAAAACTTATTTTGTACATGTTTCAGGTGCAGTTTGATCTTAGTTCCATAGCATTGGATTTTAGTGCTTGCTTTTATTAATTTATTTCAAATTTCATGTTTTGTTTAAACTTATGTATTTTTCCCATTTCATCCATGTAAGACAATTTAAATTATTCAATAATATATTTACATTTTAGTACCATGTGCTTTTGAACAATCGTCACTACGTGACACCTCGATGATTCCGCCATCGGTTGGGGTGTTACACTTCAAGAAGACATTGCAATCCAAATCACGCGCGACGAATATTATCATGCACACGGGACTAACTTCAACCATGTTACGCCATGGCGAATGTTGCGCCATTTGTTTAATAATTAATGTTTAATGTTGTTTAATGTTTAATATTGTTTAATTTTAATGAAAGTTAACCGTTAAAAAATAACATTTAAAATACAAACATATTTAACCTAATTAAAACATTAATTAAACATAAACATAAACCTAATTAAAATACAACTTAAGCATAGCTAAAAAAAGAAAGAATAAGCAATTGACTCAGACGAAGAAACGTCACGATCACTATCACGCCCGTCCGACCTCTCGTAGTGATATTGATATCCCTCACTTTCGGGTGTCGGGCAATACATTTATTCATCAGAATTATTTGTGTATTCGGCCCCATGATCATTTTTCATCGGGGGGTTTTGTACCGGGACCGGTGGGTTTTGCACTAAAGGGGATTGACACGCTCTGGCACTCGTACAGATTCTCCAATTTGTATTGTTCCGATTTGTACTAGGGCCATTACGTAATCATATGTGTAAACCATTTCTTCGGTGGTCAAATCATCAGGATCTTGTGACTCGTAAAATTCAAATGTGGGGTGTGTAGTTGGTTGATGTGTTGTCGGTTGTGTTGTTGGTGTGTGTGTGTTGTCGGTTGTGTTATTGGTGTGTGTGTGGTCGGTTGATGTGTTGCGAGGCGGGTTGATCGTCGTCGTCGACGACGATACGTATTCGGAAACATACTACCACCACCCATATTAAAAGATTTTGTTTTTGTAAAAACGCTCAAAATTTTATGTGAAGATATAATTTATTTATATAGGGGTAAAAGATATAAACGGTCAAAAAAAATAAAAACGGTCAAAGAAAATAACAGTCAAAGGGAAAAAACGTGGTGGTTTTTATTGGTCAAGAAATAAGACCGTTTCTTTGTACCAGCACGGTAACAAGAACCATAAATTGGTTCACGGGAACCCTACCAGCACGGGTGGCGTCGGTGTTACCGTGCTGGTAGTGGGGTACCCGTGCCCAATTCTGGTGGCGCTCCGTCCCCCCTAATGTCTTTTGTATTTAGAGAACTTTATGGTGTCATATTCACACTTTTGGTTACTTTTACATCGCATGATATTTATTACAACTTAACGTCTTATGACGTCTACACTATTTCTTACTAAAATTGTATATACTCCGATCATATGTTACACCTTATTGATCAAACACAGCCGCCAAACACAGTACATCCTCATTACAACGCGCGGATTCCTACTAGTTTTAAGACTATGCGGAGTGGGGGCGGGAGAGAGGGCGGGAAGGGGGGAACACCGCCGCAGAGGGGCTTGGAAGGGGGCGGGAGTGGGGGGGGGGGGCGGGAGGGAAGCCACCGGCGTGGGGCTTGGGGTGGGGACACGTGGCAGCAGCAGATTGGTCAGTTTTTTTTTTTATTTTTTTTTAACTTTAACACAATATAATATTATTTTCTTCCCCCCTCTTCCCCCCCTTCCACTCCCCACAATTATTTTCCCCCCCACAAGGGTCCCACAAGTGCCACATGGCGCTTCATCCCCCTCTTTCCCGCCCCCCACTCCTTATAGGGTATGTTTGGCAAAATTAGCTGGAGGCTGGTAGCTGGAAGCTGCAAGCTGGTAGCTGCAAGCTGGTAGCTGGAAGCTGTTAGCTGGAAGCTTTTTAAATATATTTTGGTGTTTGGCAGAGTAGCTGAAACTTTTAATAAAATATATAAAATGACCAAAATGGTCATAATTAAAAGCTTGTAAAGAAGGTTTTTATTTTATTTTTAAAATAGAATGGGTATTTGTGTCATTTACTAATTAAAAGCTTGTAGCTAGTAGAGCTTTTTCTGAAAAGCTACTACTAGTAGCTTTTCACTGTAGAGCTTTTTCTCTAACCTAAAAGCTTCTAGCCCCTTCAACCAAACAAGACTTTTTATTAAGTAGGAGCTTTTTCTTAAAAGCTTGAAGCTTGAAGCTCCTAAAAGCTCTTAAAAGCTCCTTACCAAACATACCCATAGTCTAATATATTGTCTTAAAATTGAAACTGAAACTCTTATTCACAAGTAGGTGCAATGGTGGTCATAATGTCTGCATTAATGACTATTTATAACAGATTTAATTTGTCATTTACTTTGTTTAAAGTACAAAGACGTAGCTTTTAAGGGCTTTTTGGAGCTTCAAGCTTCAAGCTTTTAAGAAAAAACTCCTACTTAATAAAAAGCCTTGTTTGGTTGAAGGGGCTGGAAGCTTTTAGGTTAGAGAAAAAGCTTTATAGTGAAAAGCTACTAGTAGTAGCTTTTGGGTATGTTTGGCAAGGAGCTTTTAAGAGCTTTTAGAAACTTCAAGCTTCAAGCTTTAAGAAAAAGCTCCTACTTAATAAAAAGCCTTGTTTGGTTGAAGGGGCTGGAAGCTTTTAGGTTAGAGAAAAAGCTTTACAGTGAAAAGCTACTAGTACTAGTTTTTAAGAAAAAGCTCTACTAGCTACAAGCTTTTAATTAATAAATGACATAAATACCCATTCTATTTTAAAAATAAAATAAAAACCTTCTTTACAACATTTTAATTATGCCCATTTTGGTCATTTTATACATTTTATTAAAAGCTCCAGCTACACTACCAAACACCAAAATATATTTAAAAAGCTTTCAGCTACCAGCTTGCAGCTATCAGCTACCAGTTTGCAGCTACCAACCTCCAGCTAGTTTTGCCAAACATACCCTATATATGCAGCTTTTCATCAAATCTTTTATATTATTTAATTTTAATATACTTATATTTATTTTTATTTTAGGTATTGATGTTTAATGATTAATTAAAACTTGAAATATTTATGTTTGAAAATTGAAAGTTGGATTTTTTTTTCATAGGGCACTTTTTTAGTTGCTTCAGGCCTCACATTTCAGTGGCGAAGCTTGACCCGAAGGTTCGGGGGGTCGGAAGTCACCGGGGGTTCGGAAGTCACTGGTTTCAGGGGGTCGAAAATCAGTTTCGGGGGGTCGAAACCCTATATTTTCAAAATTTTCTATACGGATACTATATAATCGGAACTTCTACGCGAAAATCCGGGGGGGTCGGCCGCCCCTCCCCGCCCCTACAAACCTTCGCCACTGTCACATTTTAAGGGTTCGTAAAGATGGCTCTGCAATAAAATTTACAACTATTTATGTGATTTTTTCCATAGTGCCCTTTTTTACTCGCTCCCGGCTTCAAACATTTTGAGGATTCTCGCAGACGGCTATGCAATAAAATTTACAACTATTTATGTGATTTTTATAGTTCTTTCCTTAAAATTCGGTTATGTATCAAATCTTTATATATAAAACTATATTCATCTAAAACATGATTTTTGATACAACATTACATCTTATTATAAGTCGATTATTAAATTAGTTAGGTAGCGTTTGGTATAATGGAATTAAAAGGGGTATGGAATTGACCATTACAGTGTAGTAATGAAAAATAGTGTGTTTGGTTGGTTGATGGAATGGAATCACCCATTCCACAAGGCATTCCATTCCCTCAAAACTATTCCAGATTTCCATCCACCCCCATGTTTTTTTTTTCATTCCATCCCTTATTCACCCTTTACTAACAACACTAAAACCCACCACCCACCACCAATACCCACCACCACCACCACTCACCACCATCGTCCCCACCAACCACCGCTGCCGCCACCCGCCACCACCCACCACCGTTGCCCGTCACCACCGGCACCACCCACCACTGTCGTCGCCACCACCAACCACCGCTACCCACTACTGTCACCCACCCACCACCGCCGCCATCCAACACCACCCAACGCCGCCCACCACCGTCGCCGCCTCCACCCACCACCGCCACTATTCATTATCGTAACCCACCCACCATCACCGCCATCCACCTCCACCCATCGCCACCGTTGCCACCACCCACCACCGTCGTTGCAACCCACCACCACGCTACCGCCACACACCACCACTTACCATCACCACTACCAACCACCACCGATCACGGCCATCCACCTCCACTTTCCACCATCGCCACCACCGCCACATATCACCACCCACCATCACCGTCACTGACGACCACCCACCACAACCACTCACCATCGATTTTATTCCTTCGTCTTTTCCTGCCTATTTTGTTTCATTCGCATATGGCAACCAAACAAGACATGGAATGGTAATGATCCATTCCATTACATCGTCCATTCCATTCCCTCATCTATTCCATTACCCTATACCAAACAAACCCTTAGTAAAATGCATGAGGAGGTATAAAATTGTAAAAAAAAAAAACGGCTTACACATGCATTTAATGATTGTTTATATATCGTATAAAAAATAATTATGTTTATACTTTAAACATTTTTGTGTATACATTTAATTTATAAGATAACAACAATGATTCCCTTCACTTATTCTGTGTATCACTTGGGACAAGATATCTGTCTTCTTGCCCCATTCGGCCAAAGTCTATGATTATAAATATTGCAAACAACAAGTCCATCTCGTCACATAAGTGTGCAAGTTTTTTAACACTGTCTCCTGAAGGTGACACAGGTGCAAAAACTTCATTACCTATATTAATCCATTCGTCATGACGACGGCGAGAGTCATCTCTCCTACCACCACCCTCTACCACCGCTCTTCGCCCGCGGCTTCTCATTGTCTTCCTCTCTCCACCAGTATCTCTCTCTTTCTCTCTTTCATAATCATATCTATGTGTATCAAATTATTATTATTATTTTTTATTTTTTTTGAACTTTGAATTTCATTAATAAAACCGGAACAGGCCTCTCAAAAAACGAGGCCTGTCCCTATCAACAAAATGTATGTATGTATATACATGAGTACAAATGAGTGTTGATAGAAACCGTTTTACTCTTGTCGTATTTTTAAACTCAGTTCTGTCTAGAGTTTCTGAAAAATAATAATAATAATAATAATAATAATAATAATAATAATAATATAAAATAATTTAAATGGAATATATATATGTGATTAAAAGTTTGAGAAAAAAACAAACTTTAAAATCGTTATCTTTCGGAAAATCTGTGTGGATCTCTCTATGCGCATGATGTGTTGGATTCCACTGTTGAAATGAAACAGAAAATACTGTGATCATAATCATCATTTTAACTTTATTCCTTTCTGCTTTGATTTCAATCACTTAATTGCATTGTTAATGTATGTAATTAATTTTATTAATATCTGATTATTGTTATTCCTTAATTACAGGAAGTGTAGCTCTTAGAAACAGTAATTTCCAATGCAAAGCCGTTTCAAAGTCTCATACACAAGGTATATTCGTCGTTATCTGAAAGGGGTGGCGACACAGCTTGTTGCCCGCCTGTCCGCTATCTTAATGTAATTTTTTGCGGCTACGTGTTAATAAAAAAAAAAAACTTAGTTTGCTAAAAAAAATTAAAAAAATTAATATGATTATTTGGTGGTCAGTATAAACACGCGAAGTTGTACTTTTGAATATTATAAATAAATAAAATGCTTATGTAATCATTTTTTTAAAAACTATTTTCTATGGTTTATTTTCAAGTGTAACGATTGTTACATATTTTTTTTTACTTAAAATTCGTTGTAACGTCTTAAAATTGATTTTTGCATTTATTATATGAGGTTACAATTTTGGCATTTATTATATGAGATCATAGATATTAATTCTTTTTTGATTCTGATATTAATTAAAATCAATTATTTATATTACTCAAATTTTGTTCTTTTATTCAAAAACGCCTCATAAATAATTATATTTTTTGATAACCTATTTATAATATTTCTTGAAATACCAATTTTTTATTATTAAAACAACAAAACGAATTTACATCTTAGTGGGCCACAATATCACCAAATCTACATATACAATTATACATATAGAAAGGTGATCAAGTTTTTTTATTTAAATTTTTTTTTATTATTTTTTTAAGATCAAGAATAATTAATACTAAAATATTTACGAGTGCAGAGTACTCGGACGTACTTAAAAAGAACGAAACACCTTTTATCAATTGGGACGATGAAAACCTGAAGGATCACTTTGACACAAATAAGGTTATTATTATAATTATTATTATTATTATTATTATTATTATTATTATTATTAATTTACATTTAAAGTGTTACATTTAATTTAATTTCTATCTATCTACTAACATGTACTATTTACCTTGTTTGTCATGGATGACATTTATCGTGATGTTGAAAGATTCATGTGTACCCCAATGATGAGATTAAACATTTTGTTGGGATAATTAAAGCGATGTTTAGTTCGATGAATGATGGAGAGATAAGTGTGTCGGCTTATGATACGGCTTGGGTTGCACTCGTGCAAGATGTTGATGGAGGTGGTTCCCCGCAATTTGTATCAAGTCTAGAGTGGATAGCCAACAATCAACTGCCTGATGGGTCTTGGGGGGACCCTATGTTGTTTATGGCTCATGATAGGATCATTAATACTTTGGCTTGTGTTATCGCGCTAACTTCTTGGAACGTTCATCCTACCAAATCTGCGAAAGGTAAATCTTTGTTACGGTTTTTAACTTATTTTCTCTTAGGCTATTCGGTAAACATACGGCATGCTGCCCCGTCCTCCATAAATTGCCCTGTCCCCCAACCGCACACCGCCCCGGTTCCCCGTCACTCCCTGCCCCGTCCCCCGTTCTCCCCATAACATTAAGGACGGACCAATAAATGATTTTCTTGAATTTTTTTTTTTTTTAAAAAACCTTGTGACACCACTTTGAGACACCACCCATGTCTCCACACCCCACCTATGTCTCAAGAATGTTGAGACACCACTTTGATGATGTGGCATCCTACATGGCATGGAGACATGACTTTTTTTATGTCCCCACACCCCATAGCATTAGCGTCTCATACTAACTAAATGTTAGCTCAATTAGTTTTTGCTAACGCGTGGATATTTTTTTTGTGTGGTAAAAAGTCAAAAAGTTTTGCTGATGTGTACTGTTTATCTGGCAAAAAGTCAAACCTTTGATGATGTGGACTGCTTATGTAGCAAAATGTTTTGGTGACAATGACTGCTTATGTGACAGTCCACGTCAGTAAGAACTAAGAACTAACTATCAGACTGTCAGCAGTGATTTTCGAAGTTGGGCTGATGAGAGCCAATAGCTGTCATTTGATGTTATTTAAATCCAATATTCCAATTAAAATCTTTGCAACAGTTAAGTATACTGACAGCACACATATATCTCTTTATATTTGTACGTCACTTGGTTATATGCATAATATAAAAAAAAATTGGGTGATGTTATGTCACTAAAAAGGTGATACCCTTAGAACAAGGATAAAAAGAGGTGTCTTGTCACGTGTTAGGTCGCTATATTGACGTTAAAGTCACTAAAAACCGATGGTTGCAACAGTTAAGAGTCACTAATGCTTGTCGTGATGATACATACTCAGGAGTGAAATTTCTTAAAGAAAACATATGTAAACTTGAAGAGGAGAATGAGGAACATATGCCAATTGGTTTCGAAGTAGCGTTCCCTTCGCTTATAGATTGCGCAAGGAGGTTAAAAATCGAAGTCCCAGAGGACACTCCAGCCTTGAAAGAAATCTATGCGCGACGAAACCTAAAGCTCACAAAGTAAGAGTACTTTTACGCGTTTTCTTTTCTTTTTAACGGTTGATATCAATTTAGGTTGCTTTCATAGGCCATGAAATCGAATATTAACATATTTGTGACGCGTTTTTTTTAACTTTTGCGACGAAAAGGATACCGATGGAAGTAGTGCACAAAGTGCCCACTACTTTACTTCATAGTTTGGAAGGAATGCCAGATTTGGAATGGGAAAAACTTCTAAAATTGCAATGTAAAGATGGGTCATTACTCTTTTCTCCATCATCTACTGCTTTTGCACTAATGAATACAAAAGATGAAAAGTGTCTTCAATATTTAACAAATATTGTGACCAAATTCAACGGTGGAGGTATGTTTTAAATATTAATGATGGTTATTAATACTTAAAAAGGAAAGTTTGTAATGTATGGAATTTTATTAAGTTTTATTAAGTTATTGTGTTTTGATCATTTTGTAGTTCCTAATGTCTACCCGGTGGATCTTTTCGAGCATATTTGGGTAGTTGATCGCCTTCAACGACTAGGGATTTCTCGTTATTTTGAGTCCGAGATCAAGGATTGTGTCGAATACATCTATAGGTATTGGACTAAGGATGGGATTTGTTGGGCGAAAAATTCGAATGTACAAGATATTGATGATACCGCGATGGGGTTTAGGGTGTTACGAATGCATGGTTACCCAGTTACTCCAGGTTGGTTTTCATGTGACTTCACCTAAACATCAATAATGGATTTTACCGACGGATATCTAACGAATCACCGACGAATGTGGTCGCTAACAACGTTTGAAATTTTAACTATTTTTTTGTGGATTTCTTTTATGCTTTAGTGACCACTGAAGATGCTTAATAAACTAAATTTTCTTTTCCTTTTTTAAATATTTAAAAAAAATCCTAAAATTTGTTACTGATTACCGACGGACTACTGATGGCCATTAAAACCTTTTTGTTTTTTTTTCCTTTGGGGTTTCGAATGGTCTGCTGGTAATCCGTCGGTAATCATCCATGGGCTTTTCACTTAGTGAAAATCATGTAGTCTAGTAACGCGCCAAACATTGTCTTTAGGGACAGATTCAAAATTAACGGGCACTTTTTGCGACAGATGTACTACGACAATTTGAGAGAGATGGTAAATTCGTATGCTTTGCTGGCCAGTCGACACAAGCCGTTACAGGGATGTTCAATTTGTATAGGGCTTCTCAAGTGCTCTTCCCCGGCGAAAAAATTCTCGAAGACGCCAAGAAATTTTCTTATAATTATTTGAAGGAAAAACAGTCGGTAAACGAGCTACTTGATAAATGGATCATCGCGAAAGACTTGCCCGGCGAGGTATGCAAATATTATATAACATTAGCGACAAAAGTTATCGTAAAAGTGTCGCAAAAGCTATTAGCGACGGTATTTCTACAAACTTAATAATGCTAACCCAATGGACCGTAAATCAACAGGTTGGATACGCGCTTAACGTACCATGGTATGCGAGCTTACCTCGACTCGAGACTAGATGTTACTTAGAGCAGTACGGGGGCGAGGATGATGTTTGGATAGGGAAAACTTTATACAGGTATTACTACGAGTTTGTGTAGATGTACATAAAACTTAATAGTAATAGGAAACCAATAATATATGAACAAGCAAATATTTAGGGGTAAAAATATAGAAGAAAATCCTGATAATAATCATATTTGTGCCAGCAGTTTTTATTCGTTACATTTAGAGGACATAATGAGAAATGAGGGATGACTCCTGGCCTATGGTCAGGAGTTCGAGTCCTGATCTCGTCCGGATTTTACCGGTTCTCTACAGCGGGTCTTCGGACAGGTGGGGAATCGGGTTTTCCCCGGTTCGAGAACCACTATCGGGTAAAGCTCCCAGCAAGGAAAGCCAATTTGCCCGAGCCCCCTTGTGGGAGTCTCGAGGTTATTGTGGTTCTAAAAAAAAATTATTCGTTACATATATAAATGAGTTACACAAGTGATTATCCTAACTATTAAATAATTATATTTGAAAAGCAAATCATATTTCCTAAAATTAATTGCCTTTCTAGAATAACATAAAATTTACTTTTAGTATTTTTAGATTCGTTCAAAACACTTTTTGTTTCTTTATGTAACGTACATAATAATAAAGCAATCAATGGTCAAAAAAGGTTTAGAATGCAAATACACTTTAAAATCACGCTTCTCCTCTAAGCAAAATTAATTTCTCAAAAAAAAAAATGCTTTAATTCGTGAATATATTTCCTTAGAGAAATGTTTAATTTTCCACCTTTAATTTGAGTGGAACTTTCGCATTATCGTCACATCAAATTCCATATTGTTTTCACTTTTTTTTATTTGAAAGACGCACGGTTACACACTCTACTTAACAAGTGAAAACCGTCACGTCATTTTTTTTAATACAATTAATAGCTTTAATTTTACAATTTGAAAAAAATAAGTAAAAGCCATTACATTATAAATAAATTAAAAACAGTAAATAATTATATTTAAGCTATGATACATAATTATACAATAAGATCAACTAATCCAAATCGAGTGGTTTAAAAATCTTCGCCCTTAACAATTGTTGAAGTATTTCGGGTATTGCTGCAAACTTGGTGCTATGTACGAGAACTTCTCATATTGAATTTAAGAAAGTAAAAATATGAAACATTTTTCAAACAAAAAGAAAGATTATAAATAAAGGGAGGAAAAACTTAAAATAAATAAAGATTATTATATGTATTTAAATATAAGAGAATATGATGAATAAAAAACAGAACATAATTAAAATAAACTTTTAAATTCATTCTTCGTTTTATTAAATAAGAGTGATGTTAAAGAGGCTAACAAACACCCTAAGTGATATGGAATTCACATCAGGGCCGGCCCTGAGCATGGGCCGGGTGGTCACCGGCTCAGGGCCCGACCTTCAAATGGGCCCGAACTTGTTTTTAGAAATATATACGTATATATTAAATTCTATATTTAGGATATATATTTGTTTTTTATACATTAAAGTCTTGGTATTGGAGTTGGAAAAAGCATCCTAATTTAATGTAGAGGTCTTAAGTTCAATCCTTGGCTCTAGCAACATATGCAATTTTATTTTTAAATTCATTCCTCTTTACAAAATTTTAAGCCCAAATTTTTTTTAGTGTTCTCAGAGACGGCCCTGATTCACATCATGTACAACTATTAAAAAATGTTAATATGTTACACAAATGAGGAATTCTCTGTTTACAGTTTAAACCAATTATTATTTTTTTCCGCAATACCTGCGAACCATCACATTCTAAGTATCCAAATTACAAATGTAATATTTGATTAGCTTTTTTTTAATATAGTTCTAAAAAATAACATCTTATCCATCCGTAACAATATGTAACAATAGTAGTTATAATAATAAAATATCTGTAATGTCCAAAATAATAATAATAATAATAATAATAATAATAATAATAATAATAATAATAATAATAGCATCAGCAAGCAAACTAGTAACAAAGAGAAAACAAAAATAGAGTACGGAAGAGGGTAAATTTAGAGCTAAGTCATATTGAATTTATTCAGATGCAGCAGTACTAGGATTTCAGTTCAAAAGTTGTTCCACATGCATTATCGGCTGTCGCTTTAGCTGCAATCAAACAAAACATTATTGTCAGTTTAAAACATGAGTGGCCCATCATCATTTAGTTCAAACAATTAAATAAATTTATAAAAAAAAAATTGATTTTTGATCAACAAATCAATCTCTGTTTCAAGTCTGAATTTCGATTCTTTCTTTCCTACGTTTTAAGCCATGTGTTGTGTGGCTGGTGGTAGTGCCACGTAGAAGGGCGTTGGGTGCGAAACACCGCCTTGGCGGGACGTCAAAGCGGGCATGGGGCAGAGGTGAGAGGTGCTGAGCGCTTTACGATTGTGGGGGCTTCTTCAATCTATTTATTAAAATATTAGATATCACAACTACCTAATATTATTCAGCTACTTCAACACAATACCACATTTCACTGCACCTCACCACTCTTTTCCTCTTGTGACGAGTGAATAAAATGTACATCTATGTGGCAACATTTTTTTTTTCCATCTTTCGCCCCACCATAACAAACTAGTGGGGAGCCCGCGCGATGCGGCGGGTTAACCAATTTACAAATATAAGTATAATTTAGATAAAGATAACTTAAAAACGTAACACCAAAAGATAATGGAATCAATATATTCCCCCGCGCTACACGTAGCAAATCATTTGGGAGCGTTTACATGTTGTTTGATCGGAATCGACTGTTCTGAAAATTACAAACCAAATGCAATATTTGCATTGGTGTTTTCATTTCATTTTATATAATTTATAATAGTGTGATGTCTTTTCATATTTCTTCAAGTAATTAATTGATAGATCATTTAACATTCAAAGGAGTTGCATTTCTTAAAATTTAATGAAAAATTTGGTCTTAAATTTACGAAGGGTTAAAAAGTTGAGGAGTTAGTGTCTCATCATATTTCCTTAAGTAATAAATTGATAAACCATTTACTGTTCTTAGGAGTTGTATCACTTAAAATTTAATGAAAAAATTGGATCTAAATTTATGATGGGTTAAAGGTGTAAATAATCCATAAAAGACAAATTTGCCCTTAAAAAACTTTTAATATGTGCATTATGTGGTGCACCTTAAGAAATTACACTTGTACTTCTTAAATTTTAAAAAGTCCCTATAAAATGCTTTATAATATAGTATAGATATAGATAATCTTATAATGTAACATTGCCATACGTACCATTCAAACGGGGTTTTTTATTAAATGGACCCGTTTATTACATCAATCATTTTATCTACTATACGGGCGTATAAATTTGGTATACTAGAACACATACTACTTGAATACCTCCTGGTATACAAATGTAGCCAATAAATTAAATCACAATAGAGGGTTGATTGTTAAACTAGATGATGTTTGTTTAGCGGTTCTCTTCATAACCAAACAGTAAAAAATTACTTTTAACTGCTATTTGTTATCTTTTGTTGTATTATAAAAAAAGTAAAAAAAATGCATTTTGGTTACTATTGCTTATCGAGTCAAATTAACAAATGCAGGATGGGGAATGTGAGCAATAATACATACCTTGAGATGGCTAAATTGGACTACAATAACTGTCTAGCCTTGCATCAGCTCGAATGGAACACTATACAGCAGTAAGTTTGCTATTTTTGTCATATAGTTTTGTTACCTTGAGCATGAGAAAACAACCGTTGTCTTTGTTTATTTCGAATATCACATTTGTAACATTGAAAATCCACATCAAAATAATTAATTATATATTTTATTTCAAATTAGTTGTGAATATTATTATTTTTAAAGTTATCTATGGAACCATCTGGTTAAACCAGAGGTGTAAATGAGCCAAGCTGCTGATGAGCTACTCAAGATCGGCTCGTTATACACTCAAATATATCGAGTCGAGTTTAAATGGGCTTCACATATTGAGTTTTATTTAGAGCATGTTTGGGATTGAGTTTAGAACTAACTTATTGAGTTATTATTGGCTTTTCCCAAAAGCCAATAAATCAATAATAGTTCATCTTTAACAAAATTCGTTTTTGTTTTGGCTTTCTAGTATGAGTTAAAAAAAATGATTTTCAAAGCCATAAAATCTGGCTCTTTAAACTTCTTTTGGTTTTTTGAATATCAAATTACCAAACTACCCATATTTTACTCATTTTTGTTTATTTCGTATGAATAACGGAAAAACCTACGACAACATTTTTTAAAAAATAACTTACTGAATATTCTAACCACAAAAGCTAAAGCAAACACTTTTTTAAAAAATAATTTTGAAAAAGTTATAACTCAATATACACCATTCACAAAGCACTTTTGTAGTTAAATAAGCAATCCCAAACACCCTTTTAATAAACACGCTAGAGCCCGAGCTTCACATTTCGAATTCCATACAACTGTAAGGATTACATCAAGAAAGCATGCAAGCGGGCAACAAGTTGCGCCGCCACTCCTTTTTGGATAGCACATCCTAATATATTAATTTATATGTATGCAGATGGTATGTTGATTCTGGAATTGAAAAGTTTGGGACTAACAATGTTACAAGTCCTTTAGTCTCGTATTACCTGGCTGCAGCCAGCATATTCGAGCCCGAAAGGTCCACAGAGCGAATCGCATGGGCTAAAACCGCCATATTGATCAACACCATCTCCTCCTTTTCCGATTCGTCACAGCTCTCTAACGAGGACAGAACAGCTTTTGTTGACGAGTTTAGAAACAAATCGTCGTTCAAACAACATTTCAAGTACGTTTTTTGTTCTTAACTAGAAGCAGTTCTTGACAGTTTAAGTTAAACTGTCAAGAACTGCTTTTAGCGACGTAAAAATTGTAGCGACGGAGGTTTTCTACGGTCGCAATAGTTTTTCATTAGTGTTTGCTTTGTTTGGTTACCACAGAAATGAACCATGGTACGAGGTTATGGTTGTGTTGAAAAAAACTCTACACGAGCTTGCTTTGGACGCACTCATGGCTCATAGTCAAGACATCCACCCACAACTCCACCATGCCGTAATCGCAATATAACTCCTACGCCTCTTTTTTTGTGACAAGCTATATGTTGTCGCTAACGACACTAACAATCGCCTTTTTTTGTTGTTTGGAACTAGTGGGAGATGTGGTTGACGAGGTGGCACGACGGAGTAGAGGTGCGAGGCGACGCAGAATTGATGGTACAAACAATAAACTTGACCTCTGGCCGATGGGTATCGAAAGAGCTCTTAACTCATCCTCAATACCAACGGCTTGCAACCGTCACTAATAACATATGTCATGAATTATCTAAGTTCCATAACTCCAAGGTAAACACAATTCTTTTTAGCATTTATATTCAGTGTTGCAAAACTCGGTTTGGGCTTGTACTCGACGATCTATTCTGAAGCGAGTACTCAGGGAGTAATCGGTCAACTCGGTCTTGTTTTGTAACACTGTTTATATTTTTTCATTATTCATTTGTGACAAAAAAAGTAAAAATAAAAATCTTTATGACTTGTAGGAGAACCATATCACAAGCGAAAATGGGACTAGAAGCTACACAACGATTGATTCGAAAATGCAAGAACTAGTGCAACTAGTATTGTGCGACGACTCACCCAACGGTCTTGATCAGTATCTGAAGCAGATGTTCCTAACGGTCGCTAAAACGTTCTACTACAAGACGTACTGTGACCCAAAGACAATAAATGTGCATATCTCTAAAGTATTGTTTGAGATTGCAATTTGAAAGCACAATTGGTAAATCCCATATTTGCTTAGTAAACTAAAAGAAATATGGTTGAGAAATTATTATTAGAAAATTTATGCAACAAAATTTGGCACTTTGCGACAGTGAATTCTATCTATTTTCATCTATATTGCTAGTGACAAACCACGTCGCTAATCTGTTTTGTGACCAAAATGCAACGCTCTTTTTTGCGACAATTTGCAACAACCGTGTTTTTCGACTGGCTTGTGACCGCCCTGTGTGTGACTGATTGTTGGTCACCTTTACCAACTTGCAACCGCCCTATTTTGGCGACCAACTTGCATCCACTATAGTTTGCGACCAGCTTGCAACCACCTTGTTTTGTGACTGACTTGCGACCATTATATATTGCGACCGAGGCTTGTGACCGTACTGGTTTCCAACCACCTTACATCTATTTTGTGACCGCTAATACTTTTTAATTTCTTACTTATCCTTTTCTAGCTTTTGGCCCACTTCTTGCACGCCCAAATATTGAATGACCACATAGTTGTTAAAAAGCGTAAGGCGAAGGCATAAAGGGTGAGCCTAGGGCCTTAATACAAGACGTTAAAAAGTAAAAGTTTTTTAAGCAAAGCACATAGTATAAAATTACATTTTTAAGTTTTTTAAATATGTTTTAGGCTTCTTTAGGGTTAGTTTAGGTTGATTCTAAACTTGTTAAAGGATGGTATAAATGTTTTAGACGTGTTTAGAGGATTCTTGGCTGGAATTCCGTCAGAACTTGGCCTGAAAAATGTGTCCGATGGCCTGACAGTGAGGCTTTTAAAGTGAAGCGAGAAGACTACGATGAGCTTGATAAGTGGGCCTAGACGCGAGCATGAGTGAGTGTTGACAACATAGTGACCACACTGAAATCAGTCATTAAACTGAACTGCTTTTTTTACTTTCAGCTTTGGTGTCGCATACTTTTCACATTTTGCAAGTCTAACGTGCGTGTGTGGTTAAACATTTTTTCATCATTTGTTCCCAATTGACAGGTCTGTCGCAACGCATCTGTTTTTCCCCGTTTGAGAGGTTCGTCGCAACGTGGGGTCCTAACCGACTTAGTTATTCTTTTCTATGTTGCACATTTCAGTCTAATTTCTTCACATTAACCATAGTTGTTAAAAGACATCGATTTTATGCCTTTGGCATTAACCCGCCGCAACGAGCGTGCGTAGTTCAACGATTTTAGGCCATCTTTTCATTCGATGTTATTTTTTCCTTTTTTATTTATTGTGTTTTACAAGCTTTTTTTTGTGACAAAGGTAGCTAGCGTGGTGTGGCATTGATGCTACTTAACACGGCTTTACGCCTGTAGTAATGTGAGGAGAGGTATTAATACTAGTTGTTTATTAAAAACCAAAACCATGGGTATAGACAGAACTAGAAGAATAAAAAAAAACCATAGAACTAACTTTAAACCAACTTGTAGTGGCTTTATGTAGAAAATAGAATTGGCTTTAGGACGTGAAAAAAGTTAGGGAATGAAATGTAAGGCTGATAGATTGAGAGACATGAGTGGATTTATGCATGGTGGATGAGGAGCATATATCTTTGGGAACATGAGCATTAAAAGCAAAGTTTAGCCAAATCAAGTCAACACTTATCAAAGTTACATGTGGCCCCATACCATAAATATTAATGTCATGGTGTTCATGATTTATATTGCAAGGGTTTTTGTACTATAAATGGAAGTAGTTCCACTGGGGTTGATGGAGGCAAAACCTCCACACGCAACATTTATGAAGAGGTCTTATGTTTTATTGCGAGCGAGTGTAATATATGTGGGGGGGGGGGGGGGGGGGCTTGGCTGGCAACGCACGCCAAAACCCCCGCCCCCACTCCCCGTACTCTGATCGAAAGTAATAAAGTTGAAAGGGTTAAAATGAAAATTTTAATTAATTAATACTTATTAATCTTTTAAATGTTAGAATTATCTAATTTGATTTAATTAGAAGAGATACTTATGTGGCTTAGTATTGAATTATAACCGATTGAAGTATTTGAGTAGGATTAGTATGGTTATTGTGGTATAAAAGAGGTCTAAGTTATTGTTTTTATTTGACCATTTCTTTGTAAGTTCCTTTGATTGAATAGAAAGTGTCGCGAGTTTGCCCCTCAAATATCTTGTGTTTGTGTTTAATCTTATTGTCTACGCCAACAATTGGTATCAAAGCTACGGCTCGTTACACACTGGAATCATGACAACCAAGGAGAATCATTAGACGTAGTTGCAATCATTTAATTGATGTCGGTGTTAATTAGTTGAAGCTCTACCCTAAGGTACCATAGGGTAGAAACAATCATGTGCTACCATATCATATTTGCCAAATACCATCCTAAATTTACCCTAGAACAAGTTAAATGGGGGAGCAAAACTATGAGGTACCCTAACAGTTTTTTTATTTATTTAAGCAAATAAATATATCTAAATTAAAATTCTTTTTTAATTAAACATTTATTAATACATGAAAAAACTGTAAAACGAAAATCTAAACTGCATACTTAAAATTAAAATTTTACTTGTCTCTTCCTCCACATCAATGTAGGGTAAATATGGAGATGCAAGATGTTCCACAAAAATCAAATCAAAGTCGAATGCATATTTTGATTTCGTAACTCCCTAAGAACATTCTCGACTGAGAACTGAGGATATCGCTTTTCTCTCATCCATTATGATTGTGTTGTGGACATACATGCACGCATACACAATTGCCCTAATCTTGCCTAAAGTCATGGGCCACCTAAGTATACCCCATTTTTCATTTAAAGCACAAAAGTTCACTTCACATCTTTTCTTGCCGAATCTTGCGCCTTTGTTACCCTCTTTTCTTTTGAATCGGTAGAATATCGAAACGCTTTCATAAACGTTGACCAAGCAGGGTAGATTCTATCTTTAAGATAATACCCACGTTTGTTAATTATCCATTTACGTAAAATTAACAATTAGTTGCGGATCAATTCTATACAGTGTGAAATAATAGAAATTGTAGGAGAACATTGACGTCGTTGTTTGATCTGGACGGATCACAAAACGCATGCGAAAACCACAAATCTTGTGAGGCAACCGCCTAGAGCATCACCATCGGGTATGGGTGATCACCTCTCATATATTGGCCTCCTAACTCCGTATGACACATTCTATAAACTAAATGCAAGCAATCAATGCTACCGAACACGCCATGAAAGTGATGTCTTTCGTCATGTGGTTTGTACAAACGCACAATGTCATGGCTTGTCAGTCTACGTAAGAACTCTTAACCGTATAATTGAATTATTGCATTACAAAAATATTGTATAGATTCACACGAAGTCCACTCAGACATACATAAATACTCATCGCACTAGTTACGAGTTGTATAACAACATATGTGCACTTTTGTATTGCTATAAACCTTTTTACATCCTGGAGCCGGGAAACCTTTCATATTTACTTCAGTATCACCTACTTCTCTAGCGACCGTTAAAATTCTCAGTTAAATAGGTATAAAATGTCTAATTTACCCTTGTAAAACACAATTAATTTTAAAAAATATTGAGTAAATAGCCAAAACCGTCCCTGTGGTTTGGTGGGTTTTGCCAGTCCAACCCAAAATGAAACTAATTGCCTGAACAATCCAGCAGTTTGATGAAATGCGGCAAAACAGTCCAATTTTTTAACGGGGTTAACTCAGCCAGGTAAGGCAGGGGCAAAATGTTCACTCACCTCTAAGATATTAACCAGACAACCCTCCTGCCTCCTGCTATCCATAGCCAAATTCATGACCAACTTCTTCATATCAGCTCTAGAACTAAATGCTTGACCTAGATAAAATGGACTATCACCATTATTTTATTTGCTTATCCTCTTCTGTTTCATGTTGTTCCTAACTGACTTATGCAACCTAGGCTCATCCTCCTCACTCAAACTGTTAAAGTCATCAAAATCTACTTCAACTTCATCATCCATTTGATCCTCTGTTTCTTCACTATCAGTAACATCAGTGTCTACTGTAGCCTCAAAGTATTCCATATCAACCTCATAATCCTCTACTTCATTGTCTTCATCTATAATGAAGTCAGAGTCATTATCATCATCACCTACACTTTCGTTGATTTTCTTTTTCTTGCTAGTATTTGCATCAACTCTATCCTCACTACCAGATGATTCAATATCCTCACCCTTGCCAGGCTTATAAGCACTATCTTGACTATCACTACATTCTGATGCATCTAAATTTGTCTGATATGAGAATTCATCATCATCAGACTTATTACCCTGAACATTTTCACCTAGCTCTTTGTGTTTTAAACTTGGATAGTCTGGTGAAGAAACAACGAGTAACAATGAGTGGGGTACTTACCTCACAAGAGGTACGTTGGGTGATGACTGGTGTTTGCTGCAGGATATAATCCTTCGCTTCACATCGTGGCTCGATCCGTGACCTGTAAATAATCAGTGGGTCGTATGAAAGGAGGCGACCGCCTAGAGTCTTGAGTGACTCGTGATAGCTGACACAAAAATGGTGGTTTGGCCCGGTAAGTATATGTGTATTTTCGAGAGAGTGGAATCTTTGGCAAAGGAGATGTGAGCTCCTATTTATAGAGGTTACACGGGTCGGTTACCATTTACCCATAACCACGACGATAGGCTTAGGCCCGGGTTATAGGTTTGGCTTCAATTTGGCCCACTTAGTTAGTAATGGACTAAGGAAATTGATATCAAACTAAATGTAATAAATGCAGGAAAGAGAAAATGTGCACCGCCCTACCATTGGTACGCATTGTTGTTGGCTGAAGGCGAATCTTTCTCTGTTTGCGTCAGTCTGTGTCAGGAGGCATCAGCCTGTCAGCCTGCTCCTTCCAGAAGATTGACTGACGCCTGACACTAGGGGGAACAATGCAGCAAGTGGGGCAAAAGGGGGGTTGCACCTTCCCTGCTAGTGCGCCGACGTGGCGGGCTAGGCCTGGCATGCGCCGACGTGGGAGATCATCGTTGAGTTGGGCGCAGGGTCTCGTGCGGGTGGATTGTACTCCACGTGCGGCTTTGTAAGGGTTGGGATCCGCGGAGGTCGAGACTCCGCAGAGCGAGCTCCGCGTAGATATGTTATCTTCACGCACTTGGCCATTTCAAATGGTCTCTTCTCCGCGGAGGTCTTGTGAGATGGATGTTATGGGGTAGGGTCCGTCTTCGCGCTAGAAATTAGGACCCTACCCCTTCATCTGGGTCAATATGTTCAACATATATCTCAATTAGCTCCTCATTCTTGACTAGTTTGTTTACTTCTGGCACTTGTGAATCAATATGATTGGTCTTAATCCTGTATCTAGGTTATGTATTGGCAGCCTATAAAAAACCTAACTTCATCAGTCTTTAAGTATCCTAGTTCAGCCAAAATGTCATACAAAACTACAACAACAAAACAAGCTGGGTTCAGATAATAAATGAAGTTCACCATGGCGTCCAGATACAACATAGCTATTTCAGGGCTAGGGTCATTAAACTAACGACCATGATAAAGCTTAACTGAAAATAACTCTTTGCATGAACCTGCATTATCATAAAGAATACAATTAACATGGAATTTCAGTGACAATAACTTAAGTAATTAACACATACATCGAAAGAGAACTACTGACCATAATTTGAGTGAGGATCAAATTCGTTTTCGTCGTTCCTCACAAGCCATTCCTCCATGATCAAGTCGTTAAGGAGAAGAAGAGAATGAGAGTAGTTGATCCTAACCCATGAATGGGTCAAGTTATCCTACACATAAAATAATGAGGAGAGTGGGAATTGAACCTGAGTCACAAGGAACACCAACTCTTTCCCCAACCACTCCACCATTACCTCATTGGCAACTTGTAACTTACTTTTGGCTTTACGGAACTTAAAACTTATTTTCACCCCCCCCCCCCCTCCAAAAATTCGCGCTATGGTCATATCGCGGTGCTTTGGCCACATCAGTCAATCATAAAGTTGATAGCGTACTAGGTTATCTGATAAAGTGAAGCGCCTGAACCCAAAGCACCGCGCTATGGCCATAGCTTGGTGCTTTGGTATTTTTTTTATCCCCAAAGCACCAAGCTATGGCCATAGCTTGGGGCTTTGGTTTTTTTTTTAAATTGTTTTAATTGATTTTAAATTGTTTCAATTCATTTTTAAATGTTTTAACTGATTTCCAATAAAAAAAAAGTTGTTTGACACGTTTTGATTGGTTTAATTGCTCGTTGGAAGTTTTCAAAATAAACTTCCGAGTATGAACGACTTTCATAATTTAATGTACGTAATACATGAACTACACAATTAATACCACATTTTATCAAAATACAAATTTTACATTTCTAATCAATATCCTGGACTTCCGGACGTTGTTTGACACGTTTTGATGGTTTAATTGCTCGTTGAAAGTTTTCAGAATAAACTTTCGGGTATGAACAACTTTCATAATTCAATGTACGTAATACATGAATTATACAATCAATACCATGATTTATCAAAATACAAATTTTACATTTCTAATCAATATTCTGGACTTCCAAATGTTGTTTGACGCATTTTGGTTGGTTTAATTGCTCGTTGGTAGTTTTCAGAATAAACTGCCGAGTATGAACAACTTTCATAATTCAATGTACAAGTAAAAATGCCCGCGCGTTGCCGCGGGTGTTTATGTTTTTGCCCTGCTCGTTGCGCTACAAGTTTCGCTTATGTTATTTATAAAATTTATGTGCTAATTCAACAATATATCAATTTTCAAAGGACAATTTATTATCTGACCACCAAATGCAAATTGGTATATATTTCCCTTCTCGGTTCAAGAGAATGGTAACCTGTAAGTTTCAAGCTCAATAAATGATTTTGGTGCTTCTATACTCATATACGATATCATCTTGCATCTTGATCACCTAAAGAAATGAAAAACCTTTGTCATCATACCAAAACAAAAATAAAATAAAGAATAAACAAATCTTTTGCAACAATATTATCTATAAGATAAAGCATATAGAGAGAACATGCAAAATATAGGTATTGACTGAGTGAAATGTTATGTGAACACTAATACATGTGAACTGTGGTTCATTACCTTGACACTGTCCATACAAACCAATCAGTTGTAGAATAAGTACCTAGCAAGTAGCTTCCCTGAACGGCGTCATACATGTGTAACCTCCGGTCATGTTTCCTAATGCTGCATTTATACCACCCTGCGGCTGCAGGCATTTACAAAATGCAACTGAATAGGTCTTAATATCAGATTCAGAGCAGAATAATATGGCTGCCGTTTCATGAGAATTGCAGCTAATTCAATGTAAATAAAATGACAAATTACATAATACTTTAAATTCACTGTTATCTTATGACAACATCAATTTGCAACCAACCATTGCTTTTCACTCAAGAGGCAAGTGCAAAAGAATATATCAAAATATAATTTGTAAATGTGTTATAATAAATAGTAAGGGTAATCCTTATAGCATTCAAACACGTCACATATAAATACATAAAAAAGTAATCTTAATATTCGAAATTTTAGGCCTATTTCGAGTGAATGTTGTATACATACCTAAAACGAATACATATTAATAACACACTTACAACCTTGCACCTAAATTAAATAATAACCACATGACGTTACCCGAATCAGCAAGGAAACGCTACACTGTGCGTTGCATGGAGACCAAAATCTGTTGGGGTTGAGCCTGAAACGTTTTGAGAAACTGATCAAATTAATTTTTCTACAAACAACAACTAACAAAGTCAAGAAGAAGAAATCATTAGTCCAGGACTTAATATAACCTAGGCCGTCATTCAATACAAAACCAATATGGCAATATTAAGTAAAATGGCAAAAAACTCATCATGTACATATCGCTTTATGTGTGATATATAAAGTGGTAATGTTGATCGTAACCACATAACCACTTCTTGCATTATGTGTGAAGTTGAACATCGTATTTTGAGATATGGATCAGGAAAATGTTTTAGTCAAAGATATTTACACATGTAGTTTAAGCATAGGAATCAACAACTCTCCATTTGATCTCGGATCATTTGTAATAGCAACCCGCTTCAAGCCAACATCATATACCCATTTGCATGCATCATTGACGTTCAAGCCACTTATAGGTTCCATTTATTTGGCTGCAAACCTATTTATTTAAATACATGAATTCAAAGTTGAAATTTAAGGTCAAAATGAGTTTAATAATTTTAAATCACCTCTAAGCGTGACGGGTGAATCAAGTCAAACCAGATCACACCAATCCAAACCGAAAACCGAATTTGACGATGACTAAACCCCAGGACCGGAAAGGGTGGCAATTATGGCATTTCACAATTATTAGAAAAAAAAATGAGTTCATATAATCTTCTAGAATATTGTTACACAAAAAGCAAGCTTAGATAATTGTGAGTTGCAGCAAACCCCTACGCCACTGTCACCATCACCGCTCCATCTCCTGTCCAACGGCCACCTATAATATGTGGAAATCGAAAGAAAGAGATGCATTTTGGAGTAGATGCATCAGGTGCAAAGTAAACCAGTTATAGTTTCATTACTATTAACAGGGTGATTGACTTGTTGTAACGCATGAGTTAAATGCGAGACGCTTCCATTACGCAAAGGGTTGATATGTTATTAACAGGGGTAAATGCATAGGTTAATGAATTGAATGCGTAGTAATGATGATGATGATAATAATAATAATAATAATAATAATAATAATAGAGATGACTTGCATTAGTCATTTGTACAATTGTAATCAAATGTTGTACACAGGGGCATAAAGGGAAGGATTTGGCAAAAATATACTTGTTTACCTTGTGACCTTTTGTATGTCATCTTAAAATGATGGTGAAATTACCTTCTTACCCATCTCTCCTCCTTAATAAGGTAGTAGAGATACTCCATGAACTGTATACTCAATACCATGTTTTATCAAAATACAAAATTTAGAACGAAACGTAAAAATGATGAACCATACATGTACGTTGCGTTGTGTTAACTATACGTAATAAAACCATCAAACTAATGTGTTTGTTTGTCTTTTATAAACCTACATACATGTATCTGATTTAACCTACATATGTGTAGGTTACATAAAAATGAAATTTTCACCTATTTGTTTTCGAATTCATTTTGTAGCTGATTTAACCTGCATATATTTGATGGGTCAAGTTATCCTACATAGTTTAACAAAAATGAGAAGGGTGAGAAAGATACAAAAAAAAACACAATAAATCACGAAATATGACACAGTGAGTCACAAAATATAACACAATGCCGAAAAATATAAAATAATGCTGAAGAAAAAAGACACAATGAATCGCAAAAATGATACAATGATGAAAATAAGAAAAAGACACAATGTAACGTAAAAGACACAATGATATAACGTAAATTCTAAAAACTACAAGCTAGAAATCCAAAAAAGCAAAAACCTAAAAACTATGATCGTAGGGTTCGATGAGACGGTTCCAATGCCGCTTGAATGAGTTCAATCGGAGTCCGTTTGATACCTTTCTTATGACTTCATATTTTTTTCATTGTGTATTTGATCGTAACCTTATATTTGATTTACCCTACTTTTGTAACATTTGTTTTTTACTTTTTAGTTGTGTAAAATTGAAAAAAAAAATGAATGATTCATTTTGTTTTGTGTGTTCTCGCAATACATAGTGTTCTGCATAGATTTCTTCCCTATATGTGTGTGTATAAGCCATTATTATAAATAGTTAATTAATAAATAATAAATGAATCGAGCTTGAGTCTAGCTTGAGTTTGAAAAAAGTACTCACAAGCCGAGCCCGAGCTCAAACCCTCTTAAATTAAAACGAGCCGATCCTTAATGAACTCAGACTCGGCTGGCTCGTTTACATCCCTACTGTTACAAGTTACAACCCCCTCTTTGCGTATATATTAAGTTTGGGCTAAAACTTGAAATCCTAATTTTTTTCATTCAAAACCTGGAAGGTCCACCATCAGATGGTGATCCACTGGACACCTAGCGGCCTAAATTCTATATCGGACCTCGGAGTGTAGCTTATTCTGTTATGGGCTTTTGCCACTAGCAAAACATTGTGTACAAACTTTTAATAATATTCATACATTCTGTACAAACTTCTTGATCACTTTTTTTTTCTCACTTTGTCGATTATAATTTTTTAGCCGTTCAAAAAAAAAAATGATTGAGCCTTTTATATTTAAATAGGGTAATTAATGGTTTAACTACATGGGTTTATTTAGCTGGTTTTATCATTATCAATTATTAAAATAGAAGACCTTCTGGCATAGCCCAGTTGGTCATACGATGAAGGGAGGAGGGTCTGGTTACAAGTTCGAATCCTGGAGCACACAAGGCAATGAAGATAAGAGCTTGTGGTCCACTAGTTGATGCAAGTTTGAATCTAAGCTGACCCGGTTTTCATCCGGCTGTTACTTCAGCGAGGAAACTCATGTGGAGGCAGTACAGTTTCCGGGTGAACGCCGTAGTCCCCAACGTACCAGCGTGGACCCGGTTTAGACAACATAGTCTGGACGCGTGGATGATTAGTGTCTGCCAAGAGGCGGGTGTGATGATCTCTGCCACACAGTTAAGAAAGTACTGTTCAAAAAAAATTTATTAAAATAGAAATAGAGTTATGTTAGGATTACTATGAGTTTAGTATAAAAACATGATAGGTTAATCGTTGTAATGTGTGATTTCATTGATAAATACTAAAAAGGTTATTTGTGTGTTTGATCAAGGGCCTGATTTTCTAATAATTAGTATCAGAGCTTGGCAGTTTTAACCGTCGTTTTATTAATAGAGAGAGCAACCCATTGTGGGACTGCAACAACGGTAAAACGGAGGGTCGTTGAAGACAAAGAGAGAGAGAAAGAGAGGGATTGCGCGAAGTCACTTTTTTTTAAGTTCGCGAGTTATCCAAGTTAGCTAAAGAAGCAAGTTTTATGCTTTGTGGGTTGTTTAGGAGTTCGAGCAATGCAAGATGCTATACTAAAATTAAGAGTTTTTTGTGAGTAGACATTTGTTGTGGTCAATGGTCTTGCAGTCACAACATTCGGGGATCAAGATAATTATAGTAGTTATCCACATCTTTCTAATAAAACTATATAGTACGTATAACAGGTTTTACACACCCATAAACAACTTAAGTGACTTTTAGGCTTCAACTCATCTAATCCTCATATAACAATCACAAAAGTGATAACAAAGATGGTGAAGGAGACACTTATGTATAACGACCTTGACTCTCACTTCGTTCAGCCTTTTCCATACCCACACAACTAATAACAAATCACGTTCGTTTAAACTTAACTTTAAACCCGTTCCTTAAAACATACACAACGGAAGCAATTCAACCCTCACGTACTAGGATGTAGACGATAGAACCAAACGCAACCCAACTCTCACACATCTCAAATGTTCAAACACCGTTTCGCTTAGGTTTCACTTAAGTTGTACTTTTTTTTAAAACGCTTAGGTTTACCCGTGTCCACCAGTATAATAATATTATAGTATCTAATAAAGAAGAGACACTTCTACAATGTCTCCTCAACATGATTGGCTACACATTTGGCTGCCTCAACTTGATTAGTTAATTTGGGGCATCCATTTTTTATTGGCCCTTTTTGACGGCACATCACGATTTACTATTATAACCAAACTTTGCTCAATATTTACACTTTAACCATTTTAGAATTTCAAATTTTGACCACCCAACTTTTTGAAACTTGCATTGCACTTTGGCAACTAACTTTCTTACTAACTACGTGCTTGATTTTTTCCCAATTTGACCACCAAACTTTGAGCTTTTAGGATTTGAAACTTTGACCACCAAACCTTTAGCTTTTAGGATTTCAAACTTTTAGCTTTTAAGATTTCAAACTTTGACCACCAAACTTTTAGCTTTTAGCCGCGAGTATTTTTTTAAGCCCACGCGAGAGTAACAGTCACTTAATATTATCTTTTATGTCCACAAAACCCTCCACGCAACATGAGCTCCCACGGCGACGCACGGTCTTTAACATCCACCAAACCCTCAACGCAACAGGAGCTCCCGTCGCGAAGCACGGGGTAATAGAATTAATGTCCACCAAACCCTCAACACAACAGGAGCTACCGCAGCGAAGCGCGATCTCTACCTTGTACCAAACCCTCAACGTAACAGGAGTTCCCGCATCAAAGCATAGGTAACTAAAAGACTAGTTTAAAGTTTAAACTTTAAACTTATAAACCCACCCACCACCTATAAATAACATTATAACTTCACTCAACTTGTTTACACATAAACATAACACATAATAATAATAATAATAATAATAACATGGGTAGCAACACCACCACCACCATCCAACCACCACCACCACCACCACAATACACCCCATACCACCACCTCAAAACCCTAACCGGCCACCAGTCCGCCATCTCCGCCGTCAAATTCTCCAACAACGGCAAGCTCCTAGCCTCCGCTTCCTTAGACAAAACCCTAATCCTCTGGAACACCCAAACCCTCACCTTAATCTCTCGTCTCATCGGACACTCCGACGGCGTCTCCGACCTCGCCTGGTCCTCCGACTCCCACTACATCTGCTCCGCCTCAGACGACAAAACCCTCCGCATCTGGGACGCACGCGCCGCCGAGTGCGTCAAAACCCTAAGAGGCCACACAAGCTTCGTGTTTTGCGTTAATTTCAGTGTGCATTCTAATCTTATTGTGTCTGGTTCGTTTGATGAGACGATTAGGGTTTGGGATGTGAAGACTGGGAAGACGAATCATGTAATTAGGGCACACTCGTTGCCGGTGACGTCAGTGCATTTTAATAGGGATGGGAGTTTGATTGTGTCTGGAAGTCATGATGGGAGTTGTAAGATTTGGGATACGGATACTGGGATTTGTTTGAAGACTTTGATTGATGATAAAGTGCCTGCGGTTTCGTTTACTAAGTTTTCGCCTAATGGGAAGTTTATTCTTGTTGCCACGTTGGATGATAATCTGGTTAGTTGGTTAAAGTTTCAGAATTTGGATTTAGGGATTCATATTGTTGAATATTAACTTGTAGTTGAAAGTTAGATGATATAATTGAGTATGTGATCATTATGGATTTTGATGGTTATGTAGCTTGGTTTAAGTTTTAGACTTTTAGCCACTAGAAAAAAAATCACTTTAGGTCCTTAGCATAGCCAATGATCTCCCGCCCAGCTGGTTTGAGGTAGGAAGGTTCTGCCTGGGTTTGGTCTCAGGTTCGAATCTCATGCGCCACCGAAAAAATAACCGCTTGGGTTTGAAAGGAGAAACCCGTGTGGTACTATGGGATTCGATCCTGGGAAGTGGTCGCTTTGCAACACAGGATTTACCGCTGAAACACTACTCTCCAAAAAAAAAAAGGTCTTTAGCATAGTAATCAAAGTCGCTAGGCGCACTCAAGGCGCATAGGCCTCGCCTGGGGCCTAGGCGTGAGGCACAAAAAAAGCGAGGCCTGAGATTAAAAAAAAAAGCGAACAAGAAAATAAAGTAAAAATATATTAAAATAATACTATTTTACATCTAGTTAGTATCAAAAGTTTTAAAATATTGATCTATTAGTGTATAGAAGTAGTTTTCCTTAGATAAAAGTAGAAATCTGGCTCGAATCTAGCCATAATTTAACAAATTTGGCTGGAAAGTCTCCGGAATTTGGGAACCTAGCTTGAAGTTTGCGCATAAACCATCACCTGGAGAATTAAAGCGAAATTTCCTCGACAGTCGACTCAAAGCGCAAATGCATCGCCTCGCCTAAAAAATGGGCCTAGGCGCAAGAGGCGATGGCTTTTAACAACTATGGTATTTAGATCAGCTTGTTTCGGTTAGTTAATGTGATATATTTTTAAAATCAGTTCTTGTAGTGACTTGCTAGAATTGCACCTTTCCGAGGACATGGTCCAAGATAGGAATTTGTGAAGACGTAGGATTAAGGTTAAGGAGTTTTAGCATGATAATACGGTTTAGCGTTAAACTAGTTCTTTAAGAGTTCAGGTGTCAGTCTCTCGTAAGGAGATTAGCTTGTCAGTTTGTTTGGTGGCCTTTGCATGTTACTGCTTGTCTGTGACTCTGTGTGGCGTGTGCTTTATGATGTGTTACATATCCATTATATGTGTTTTATCAATTGCTTGTTTGGTAGCTTGCTAAGAAAATCTTTAGTGCACTATGTTTTATGTTGTTTTTTAAGAAGATATGGCCCTATATATGTTTTTGTGACTTTGTTGTCTTAATATGGCCACGTTGGATGATAATCTGGTTAGTTTCTTTGTTTTGAATCTTGGGTTGTTAAAGATTGATAATTTGGGGTTTTGGGATTCAAATATTTGTTAAAGATTAATAATTTGGGATTTTGGGATTGAAAGATTTAATAATTTGGGGATCGAAAGACTTAATAATTTGGGGTTTGGGGATTGATGTTGTTGTTTCAACTTTTAAGGTGTCTGTAGGTGTGTGAGCATGTGTTGGTTAGGGTTATCGTAGTGTTGGATGATAATTGGTTAGTTTGTTTGTTTTGACGTTGGGGTGTTAAAGTTTAGTAATTTCTGGTTTAGGGATTGATATTGTTATGTTTTTAAGGTGGTTCTAGGGACATATCCGAATATGTAACACACACCGCCATGGCCGGCTGGGAGGGTGAGCCGGGTGGTCACCGGCTCCGGGCCCGACCCTTAAATAGGCCCGAACATCCAGCTCAGCTGGTTTGAGGTAGGGTGGGTTTTCCTTTAGGGGTTCCCATCCTGGGGGGAGGTCACAGGTTCGATCCATTCACACCACAAAAAAATTCCCCGTGACGGTTTGAGCTTAGGCAAGGAGGACACCGGTGCGTGGGTAGGGATTCGAACTTGGGACCAATAGGTTAGAGTTGTATAAGGATTTCCATTGATCTAAACCTTTCAAAAAAAAATATATTAAATTCTATATTTAGGATATATATTTGTGTTTTATACATTAAAATCTTGTTAGTGGAGTTGGAAAAACCATGTTAATTTAATGTAGAGGTCTCAAATTCAATCCTTGGCTCTAGCACTATACTCAAATTTTTTTATAATTCATTCCTCTTTACAAAAATTTAGGCCCAAATTCTTTTTCGCCCAAGGCCCAAATTTTTTTTGACGTTTTCGGAGACGGCCCTGCACACCGCCCCTGCCTATTTGGGTACCCAAGATCGGGTAGTGAGTCAGAGTAGTAGTTAGCGAGTAAGTAAGGTGTGTGGGTATGAGAGAGAGTAGCATAAGATTGTGGGGGCATGGTTTAGAGTAGTGTTGCCATCTATTAAGCTATTTTGGGGTACTTTAGGGTCAAACTGAGTTGGCAATGCGTGATTGGTGGAATTTAGGATTGTTTGGGGTTGCATCCATTCCTTCGTAATGTGTTGGTTAGGGTTATTGTAGTTGATAATTAGAAAATACAAGTGAGCATGTAATTATTTGGGACTTGACTTGTTATGTTTAAACATGTTAATGGGACTAGTTGATTGTAATAGAAGAGTATAAGATTTGCAAACACCTATTGCTACTATTGGATTTTGATGGATGTATTTTCTGTTAGAAATCACAAAGTACTCTAGAACTAAATCATGTGTTGTATCGATTCATAAATCATGTAATGTTGTAGTATCATGTTTTCTTAGGTTGGATGAGACGCTGAGCTGGTCTGCAAACTCTTCTTTGTTTTTTTAAGTAAATAATCGGTGTGTTGAGTATGATTAAGAAATAATACATTAAGTATACAGAACCAAATCTTTGAATAAAATGAATTAGAAAGTTTTATGCATGGAAATTGGAATTTTGACTTCAACCTTCCATACCCATTTGACATATTTTCCTAGGTTAGTTTTTTTCAATGTTGCAGAAGGCGCTAGGCGGGAGGTGAGGTCCAGCCTAGGGACTAGTCGGGACTAGGTGGAATTAGGCGTTTTGGTATTTTTATACGTATTTTATATATATAATATATATACACAAATTTCGGTGTTTTTTTTAAAATATGTTAAGATATATACACATAATACTTAGAAATACTTAGATATATACACATAATACTAAGAAATACTTAGAAATTTAAAAAAAATAATTAAAAAAAATTAAAAAAACCACCGCCTAGGCCCGACTAATGGCCAAAACGCCCAGATCTCCGCCTAGGGGCTTATTCCTATATTGGTCACCGCCTAGGCCGATTTTTACAACACTGTTTTTTTTATTCGAGCCATTTGAAATAAAACATAACCCGTATTGGTTAAATCGGCCCATTTGTTAGTAATGGGTCAGGTTTACCACCTCGACTATGTTTGCATGTCTTGAATCGTGTTTTTGGTGTATGGTTATTAAACTCTACATAAGAAGTTGAAGTCTTGAATAGTTGGTTGCTAACATTTAGTTTACTGTTACTGTGAATGTAGAAGCTTTGGAACTACTCAACTGGGAAATTCTTGAAGATGTATACGGGTCACGTAAACAAAAAGTACTGTATAACGCCCACTTTCTCTGTGACAAATGGCAAATATATTGTCAGCGGGTCGGAAGATCACTGTGTCTACATTTGGGATTTACAAGGGAAGAACTTACTTCAGAAATTAGAAGGGCATACTGATACTGTTATATCTGTTAATTGCCACCCGACAGAGAATATGATCGCCTCTGCAGGACTTATGAACGACCGCACAATAAGAATCTGGGTTCAACCCAATTAGGCTGTGGCATCAATAAGCTGCTTCTGTATACTTTTATTAAAGAGTTCTGCAGAGTTGTTAATGTATGGATAAACATGTATGCTTCTGTTTAGATAATCAGCTGTATATCAGCCGCAACGAAACTTATTACTAATGGGTGAAATCACATTCTCTTTGTGTACCTATATTACAAGACTTTATAGACCATCTGTTTTAACCTAATTTAATGTTTTGAATAGGGTCATTATGATAGTTCAAAGTTAGGTGTCACTCGCAAAGCACACATCCGTACACCTCTAGTACTTCCTGTGTTGTAAAAAGCGCGCCTAGGTGTAAGGCTATCCGCTTCTGACATGTGTTGGCAATGGTGTCCCAGCTGTGTCTGCTTCTGGCGACTTGGACCAAGGTGTGGCGTGGGTACTTTGACGGGTTGGAAAAAGAGGTCTTTTCTTTTCGGCTTCTGCTTTGTAAATAGTTATAAGTCTCTCATAAATATTGGCAGTAGAGGTGTTCATAATTCGATTCGGATTCGAAAAATTCGAAATTCGAGTTAGTTCGATTCAATTACCAAGAATCCGTTTCGATTATCAACAATTCGAATGCGAGTCCAGAAAAGCGAATATGAATCATATACGAATTTATGATTTTTAATTCGACTCGAAATTCAAATTATACACATATTTTTAAATGTATATCTACATATATACATTAATATACATACAATTATATGCACATATACACTTTGATTAAAAAAAACTTGTGAATTTGGGACAAAATCTATAAACCCATAGTCCTTACTACTTTTACCATATTTACATACTTACCTTACGCATCACAAGATTCTAAAAGACCAGTCTCTACTAGTTTTACAATTTCCGTATTTGACATATTGTTGTTTATCAATTTTGTAGATTACTATTTTGTATGTAAAAATTAATGAGTTTGTAGTATTTTTAAAACTAAAAGTAAAACACGTTATATTTATGGTGAATTTGATGTAAATTGAATTTATTCGAATTTCTGACAATTTTTGTCCAAACCTCAGGGACTAAAATGACAAAAAAATGAAACTACAGGGACTAAATTGACCAAATAAAAAGATTTGGATGAAAGTGGCAATTTTTGACAAAACTCAGGGACTAAATTGGCAATTAACTCTTAATTTTTTTTATAGTTTTATTATCTAAAAAATTAGAAATATAAATCTAAAAAGTCAATAAATTAATAAATTACCACTTATGCAAGTACCTAGAATAAGAAATTGTTTACGAGTATGATTTGAGTAGATGTGTATGTATGTTTTTGGGTAAACGTGTCACGTTTCACCTAATATCATACTTGTTTTACACTTCTTAAAAATTCTAAAACTACTCTCATAGTCAATCTCATAGCCAAATAGACGTCGTGAATGTTTCAGGTTGGTCTGCTAAACCTACAACAAATAAGAGCATCTCCAATAAAAATTTCAAGCGTTGGAAGAGAGAGGGTGATGTAGATGAGAGAAGGTAGGGTGGAGTTGTGAGAGAAGCATCTCTAACCACTTTGTGCGTGTGACGTGAAAATCACTATTTTAACCATTGACCAAACTCATTTTACCAAAATAAATATTGGAGATGGCTACACAGCGTTTTCCTTTCATATGAAAAGTATGTGTAGCCATTTCCATTTTCTTTTTTTCTTTTGGCAAAATTAGCTTGATCAATAGTTAAAATGACGGTTTTCCCTTTTACAATAATATTTGATGTACTTGGAGGTGTACGAGGCGAGCAAACATACCCATGAGCTATTCAAAAATCAGTTCGCTAAAAGATTGAAACGAACCGAGCTAAACAAGATTACGGCTCATGTGCTAGATGAGAGCCCATTTGTGCTTCACATACCTAGCTTAACTAGGCTTGTGAGCCTGAACAAGCTACGTGTATAAATGTTTTGTTTTGTATAATAAAATTGTGATAAAAGAACTAAACACTATATACCGTTAGTTATGAAAAAAAATAGAATTCCAGATATATAAGTAAATAATAGTCAACAATGAACGAGTCAAGCTCGTGCTTTGGATATAAAGCTCAAGATCGGCTTAAGCTTAGGTGAGTTCAGGCTCGAATCGCTTACAAGCCCTATATGGCTAGATGCACTATTGATTAAAACAATGTGACTAAACCTGTTACAACAATACATCTAATTCATTTACAAGTGTGTCTTAACTATTATAACAATGTGTCTAGTTTTCAAGGTCCGATTCGCATTTAATAGTGAGTTTCTTGTGCTTTGTTGATTACAACAAACATGTTCAGGCCTAATCCACCGTTGGCTCGTGAGTTTCTTACGGCTCAGCTCATAGCTCGCTTGAAAAGCCATGCTTGGCTCGTTGGCTCTTTCTTAGCCCTTAGGCTAGTTTAACTTCAAGCTAGAGCTCGAGCTGAGGTAAGCTGTCTTGTTTAATTTCTAGCTCTAGCTTGAGCTCAAACCCACCCTCGTTCGACTCGTTTATGTACATTACAAGAGAGCGTCTAACCCACTATTACATAGATATATACGTATATATGGAGATATATATATATATATATATATATATATATATATATATATATATATATATATTTAAATGAAGAAAACAAAGACTGAAATTTGAGTGTTTGTCTTTTGGGAGAGGTGGTCAAAGAGCACTGCCTAAGTGTGGTCTTTTTCTCAACAAACAAACCTGCAACTTGAGCAGTGTGTCCTACATGGTTTAGCAACTTCAAGAAATCACACTTACAAGTTTATAACAATTTGTACACTTATTATATTAAATCAAATACTAAAAACTATCATGTGACAACACCCATATCATACTCGATTAGGAGTGCAAACGAGCCGAGCTACTCGTGAGCTACTCGAGCTCGGCTCGAAAAAAGCTCGTAACGAGCCGAGCCTAAACGAGCTCGAGCTTAAGCCCGAGCCTAAAACACAAGCTCGTTTAGTAAACGAGCCCGAGCTCGAGCCGGCTCACGAGCCTTAATGAGCCCACCATTTATATAAATTTTAATTAATATATTAAATATATATGTAAATATAATAAGTAATTTTTATAAAATTTGGAATAAATAACCAGATTATATTTAAATAAGTATTACAATTAATATAAATTAATTAATAACTAAAAAACAAGCCGAGCCTGAGTCGAGCTCGAGCTTGGAAACCTACATTCGAGCCGAGCTCGAGCTTTAGGAACAATGCTCGAATCGAGCCTGCTCGAGCTCGGGCTCGGCTCGGCTCGTTTGCACCCCTATACTCGATTGTAAAATAGTGTCTCGTACCAATTAGGTACCCCTCTTCTTAATACCCATCTCCCTCACACGCACGCCCGTAGGTATCAGCTAAACCTGTTTATGGTCTTATGTAGTTAAAAATTACCAACTTGGGATACCCAGTTACCCACTACTCAAAAACCGATCTTATACTCACTTAAAAACCGACTTGAAATACCAAATATTCAACTATACTTTTACAATCCAATAATTTTGATAATTTCAAGTTTCTAAGACCATGTGTAATGGTGGGTGAAAGGGCATTTTTTGACACTTGGCATGCGGGGCCACTTTGGTGGGCGAAAGGGGCTTGAAATGGGCAAGAGGTGTAGTGGTGTGGTGTGAGTGTGTGTATATAATGAATATTAAATTTGAATTAAAAAAGAAAACAAAATAAAAATGAAGTGGAAGGATATCATTGGTTGAGCAAGAGGGGATCCTACGCGAAATATTCGCATGAGAATGTTTGGCGCCCCTTTAATGCGGGGGGGGGGGGGGGGGGGGGGGGTGCTCAGGTGAATGGGGCGCCAATTTTTGCCTTTAGCGCCAAATTAGCGGACCATTACACCTGGTCTAACTACTTACACGTACTATTTATTATATATTTAAGAATATGCAATATATTAATATATAGGATCTTGATGTGGGTAAACAGACTCATGTAATCGAGCGGGTATCATCTAATACCATGAATTTATATTAAACTAATAATACATGTCCCCAAATGTTTCGAGTTTCGGGTTTTCCATTCCTACAATTCGATAGTCCTCTCTTCATGGGGACTCGATACATCGATACAGCGGTGTAAACAAGCTTAATATGCTGAAGGTTTTACCTAACTTGACTATAGTTCTCCAGCATATTTAAGTTCTCAAGTCAAAACAAATCAACCAACCACTCACATAGCCAGTCAAGGTGGTTCAACCCCTATTGCAACCCAACAACCTATAAATTTTACAAAGTGCAATGTGATTGTCACAATCATTATCAATCATGGATCGTTTTTCGGGTATGTTAAGCACGATTCTAGCGATTATGATTTTCACTGTTACGGGTCAGATTAGCACGCCATGTACAACGTCAATGATCGCTAGCTTCACTCCTTGCGTAAATTTCATCACGGGGAGTAGTGCAAACGGGGGATCACCAACCGCAAGCTGTTGTAAAGCGGTTGAATCCCTTATGGACACGAGCATGGATTGCACGTGTCTTATTGTCACTGGGAACGTCCCGTTTTCACTACCGAACACTATTAACCAAGCATTGGCTATTTCACTCCCGAAAGCATGCAACTCTAAACGAATACCGATCCAATGCAAATGTAACGGTTTTCAAGAGTTATTTCATTTTTTTTCTTATTTTTATAAAGTTCTCATTTTTTTTTAATTTTTTTATTTTTTTATTTATTATTATTTTTTTATTTTTTTATTTTTTTTTTCGGTTTTGCAGCTACTGGTGTTCCTCTGCCTCCTGCAGGTAAACTTTTACTTGCGTAAAACGTCACGCCATAATCAAGAAACTCGGTAACTAACCGATTAAAAACTAACTTAACGACAGGTCCTGCATTATTTGTTCCTCCTCCTCCACCACCGCCTAAAGCGCTTCCACCTGCCGCTGATTCTCCAGAACTGCCAGCAAGTCCTGGCGGTAAGAACCATAAATTTATACAAACCGTATGTCCGTATCTCTTTACAAAGATTTTGAAACCCCAAATGTTTTCAGGTTCGGTGGCAGCAGCACCAACACATTCTAAAAAGAGCCAAGACGACATGCCTGAGACAGACCCACATGAGTCCAAACCGACGGCGCCTGCTGCATCAGCACCAACTGCTCCACACGGTCCACCGGTTGGTTCAGGCATCAGACCAGTGCTTACACCAGCATCAGCTTCAAACCAGTTGCATTGCTCATCGCCAATTGTTTTGCTAACGCTTGCAGCTATCACAGTGATGAATTTTCGTGAAGTGTTTGTTTTTTGATGAATTTGTGTGATGTGTCGCTTATGTCGTTTAGTCTTTTCCGTTTGGTTGATAAAGAAATGAACACATATGTATTTTGTGAATATGTTTAAATGTGCATTTATTCTGATCATTACGACTTGAAGTCACGATAATCTGTTTTGAGCGTTTACCAAAAGTGGCAACGATTTTGATTTTCTGATTATTTAAGAATGCAAAATTACATAACTACCCCTATACAGTTACGACCCATATATTCGTGTCAAAGACATCAACCCTAACCCAACACACTAAAATTGTATATCCAAACATGACACGTGTAACCCATTTATCTAAACAATTCAAACGGGTCATAAACAGTTTGAAGTGTTGTAATAAATATGTTTTAACCCGTTCATTGTCTTTCGTTGTATAATACTATAAATCTATAATGCATTAGCCAAATAAAGACTAATTAATATCATATAACACAAAAGGAAACACGTATACATATCACACATGATCGACCGTAAAAGGGTGAAAAGAACTTACCTGATTGTCTCACAAAACAAAATCTTGAAGTCTAACGCCACTGTGTCGAGAAGCGGCTGAAATCTTGATTGATTTCTTTTCAACCCTTCTATCATACTTACTAAGCATACGGACACAAACGTTATCCAAATAACCGAAAACAAAATGCATTGATTATAGTTGAAATCAAGATAAATATGTATTTGAATAACATCTTGCATAACAATGTGGTAAATATACCAACGAAAGCGTACTTCTATTCGTTTTTCCAAGCACACAATACTAAAGAAAACCCTAAACCATGCGATTGTGGATCTCGATCTCTACGAAACGAGTTCGACCAAGAAGCATCCATGTTCGTCTGACTTGCCCACATTTTCTCGGCCGATAAACATGTCTGAAACAAAAAATTCGCCTCACCGGTTAACTTCCCAAATAGCCAGTTATGCACATCCCAATACACTTCAACCGGTAATCCGTCAACCAAAATCGTATAATTCCCTCTAAACTTCCATCTCAAATGCTTCACTTGCATCATTGTTTTCCCATCTACCCTAACCAAAAGACACGGGTCATTCGTCCCGACAAGATCACACTCAATAACAATATCATGAACCTGCCCTTTCCCACAAAACTGCGCTCTAGTCGAAAACACTTTCTTCCCAAAAACATTCTCTTTCTTCGACACGAAAACAAAATTCGGCGTAAAACTAGACACATCCATCTTACTCTTCACATCCTTCCCCATATCCCCTAACATCAATATCAAATCCTTATTCACAACAATAGCAAGATAAAACCCTTCCACCGGCTCGGGCGAGTACCCGAACCTCGCAGAGGCTAAATCCCAACACACATCAATAAACTTATTACCCACTTCAAGATTCTTAAACCCTCTTCTTTTAACAAACACGCCTGGCTTAATATCAACTTTACACAAACATTGGCTAGTGGAATCATCTATTTGAACAGAAAGACCATGACCCATTAAGGTTTTAGTCCAATAAAGAGTTACAATGAGGCATGACATATTACGCAGCCTACACTGATAAACACAAGTAACAAGATTTTGACATGTTTTACCGTTTGAAGTGGTAACTGAACCGCTTGATGAAGAAGCAGCATCAGAGACCTGAACACCATTTTCACCAAAGCAAGAAAAATCCCTCATTGATTGAAGATGATGATAAAGATGGAAACTTTATGGTGTTTTGAGGTGAGATATGAAAAGGGTATGTGATTAAAACACTGAATGTTTAGGAAATAATGTTTTCTTGAAAAAAAATTCAAGATTTTGGTTGGGGTTGAAAGGGGATTAGGGTAAGATTGTTATGTGGGTAGGAAAGATACAGGTTGAATGGGCAAATAATATTATGTTACTGCTATCAGACAATAATGGATAATAATTCTTTTGTAAATTTGTTATTATAATAGGCATTGGATATTCAGACACTAGGGTTTTTTTATCTAGACACCTTCTTACGGCCCATTGAGGGCTTAACGATCCATTGAGAGCCAAAAATTGGAAAAAAGACGGCCCATTGAGGCCTCAACGACCCATTGAGGTTTGCCAATTATTGGTAATCAGTGACCAATCATTGGCAAAAAGACGGCCCATTGAGGCCTCAACGACCCATTGAGGGCCAAAAAATTGGAAAAAAGACGGCCCATTAAGGCCCCCAACGACCCGTCGTTTTTCCCAGATTTGGCCTCCATGGCCCATTGAGGTCTCAACGACCCGTCGACAGGGGTGTCTAGGGTTTTGGGGATGTCTAAATAACATCACCCTAATATAATAATATGGTTTTTAGCAGGGTAAGCAGTGCGGAAAGCAGAGACGAAGAAGGTAGAAAAGCATGCTAAAGTCTGCTTTCCAAACTAACATGTTTTCATACCTCTGGCTTTTGATACATTTGGCTCATTCACCATAAGCTATCAGTTTCCTGACCAGGGTCTAACGAGTTATTTATAGTGGTGTCTCGGCTCCGGGTGGGCAAGGTTACATTTTTAGTAGATTAGAGTTTGTCATTCAGAAAGTGGTGACAGCTCAGCTTGTTGCCCACCTTTCCGCTATTTTAATGTAATTTTTTCAGGCATCTTATACAAGAAAAATAACGTTAGATAAAAAAATAAAATAATAATAATAATAATAATAATTGGGGATGCATTGAGGTCATAGTTGAAGGGGTCATTTTGTAACCTAACTGTGCAGCGGTTTACTGAGTAAATGCAGAGGTGGACTGGACTGGAGTCGTTGTGTACGATGTCCAACTTGTTTGTTTATTTAATGCACTGTTTGTTGGAAAACAATCCAGCCAAAATTTTATTTGTAATTGTAGATCTCCATTATAAGTAGAGACCCTTGGCTTTCAATTTGCCATCTATAGTAATATACTTTACGCATAGGTTACAAACTAAATATTTGAGCATGTTTTTTGAGATTGTGTTTGGTAGTGTTTCTAAACGAGTATACGCAACGCTATACGTGACGTATGAGATGAAAATGGTTTTTTTTCCGTATACGTGTAGTATAGCAAGCTTTTTTGGAGAGTAGTGTTTCAGTGGTTTGCAAAGCGACCACTGCCTAGGATCGAATCCCATAGCACTACACGGGTTTCTCCTTTCAAACCCAAGCGGTTATTTTTTCGGTGGAGCGTGAGATTCAAACCTGAGACCAAACCCGGGTAGGAACCCTCCAAGAAGGTAAACCTTCCCACTTCAAACCAGTTGGGCTACAGATCATTGGCTGTAGTATAGCTATATACGGTACGTATTAATTTTTTAGTTTTTTCAAACATGTTTATATTTTTTTGAACAGTGACTTTCTTATGAGTGACTCATTGTCACAATGCCAACAGAAGTCGTCACCCCGCCAAGGCTGGCCAAACTCCATGTTCTATCGGATCCAGGCCGGCTTGTCAGCCTTGGTGGCGTTCCCCCGGAAACCAAACTACCTCCACACGAGTTGCCTCGCTGAAGTAACAGTCGGATGAAAACCGGGGGTGTCCCATATATGGCGCTATAAATGGCGTATAGGGATGTATATTTGGTGTCCAAAAAAACTTATTGGGGTGTCCCAGTATTAGAACCCTTACTGAATGTTACAAAAATGTATTGTTAGATCAATGCCATGTAGGCAAGAGATGCGCGTATACAGTCACACTCACTTATTTGAAGGAGTGCAGTGGTTAAGTGAGTATGAAGTGGTTTTGTATAGATTATTTTTGTAACTTGATATGTATCTGTTTATTATTTAATTGGTTAGTTGCAGCAAACCTCACACCCAACATTCACTTTTCTGGTGCCCACAGTCCACACCCACGCAACATTCACGCTTGTGTTTGAGTAGACAATATAAATAGAATAGGTGTAGTTGTGTGACCACTTAGTGCTCTTGCCACGTAAAGCGATAGACGTGGCAATGCAATGGTGCAAGTATCTGGCGAGGGGGTGTCGTATGGATGAGACCCTCGCCTTGGTCCCGAAAGGAGCATGGCCAATCACGTGACATTATGCCGTCAACAGGTTAAATGGCATGGCCGAAAAGGTGCCAGAGTAAATCAGCGTAGTCGTCTCTAACTCTGTGTACAAGCCGGGGGTCACCGAAAATCGTGCCAACTCCATCTAATGTCGCTAACCAACAAGGAAAAACTCAACTTCCTACAGCGGCGACAACTGGTTACTGATGTGTTCTTAATGGCGCGTGAGTTCTTAACGGCGTTGTGTTGCCTAGGAAATGGAGACACCGTACCCTACACACCATGTATAGCACTATATGTGATGATGTATAGGGGAGACAATCACTTTTTTTTTTATTTTATTTTTTGGAAAAGTAGCGCTATAGTTAGTTTTCTTTGTGCAACAAGTGTGTGTCAGTTGGGATTTTGTGAATGAGGTGAAACCGCAAGTTTAACTTGCGGTTTTGGGTGACATGGACATAAACCCGCAAGTTCAACTTGCAGATTAGGGTGACTTAGACAAACCTCCAAAACGTGACACCATTCTAACACACACATACCTTTACCCTCTCTATTAACCTACACACACCTACTGAAAAAAGAGAAAGAGGGGAGCCGGAGACCTCCCATCGCCGTCAACGACAGAGCTCCGGCGGAGCCACTCTCAAATCACACGACCCCCACCCCCTCCATACCAATTACACCCACTTCATTATTGATAAAGCTAGAGAAGAGAGAGATTGAGATCGAGAAAGAAGACATTACCGATCATAGTCTATGATCGGCCAACTGTTCAGAAGCAGAGAAACAAGATCTACAAAGGAAGAGACGAGGGAGATTGAATCGGACTTAGAGAGCGAGAGACACATTGTCGGCGGTTCTGTGACTTCCGATAGGTAGCTATGTTTCCGATAAGCAAGGTGAGCCTAATAACCACCATTACTTCTAGATCTGAATAGTTTATTGGTGGGGTCAAGGGTTCAAGGAGAAGGGTCACAATGGTCACGGTGATGATGGTGGTCGTGTGGCGGATTACGGTGGTGATGGTGGCTGAAGTGTCAGCAAAAGAAGTTAAAAACGCAAGTTCAACTTTCAGTTTATATGCTACCTCGACGATGTACTCAATCTCCCTCCTAGTGAGCTCACTGTTGTGCAATCTCCTTCCTAGTCAGCGATTTGGTTGTCCAACTAAGCATAACCCGCAAGTTGAACTTCCGGGTTCACCAAAAACATAAATTCCTTTTTGACACCTACTTCTTAAATAAAATCGTTGTGCAGTGCCACTACTTTGGCAAAAAAAATCCACTTTTTTCTACCACTATATATAATAATAAGGGGGGAAGGGACGCTCCACTGAAGAAGTTTTCTCTTCACTGATTTCTACCAATCTTGCACTGCCACATCACTTCACTGATTTCCTTCACAAACATTTTTTTGGAGGCAACACTCCACTGATTCTTTATCCAACAGTCAATTATTTTCACACATAATAATAATAATAATAATAATAATAATATATAAGAATTTTTGACCGACTTTTTTTTAATAATAATAATATATAAAAGAATTCTTGATCTACTTCCCAAATCCTCACCAAACACAACCTCTATAATAATAATAATAATAATAATAATAATAATAATAATAATAATAATAATAATAATAATATTAATAATAATAATATAATATAATGTTCATCTCCCTCAAGAAACCATCTCCCTATACCTTTTTTCATACCCTGTTTTTTTTTTCCTTCTATAAAAGTCCTTCATTACCTCATCTCAGCTTCTTCATGTCCTCATCCTCCTTCAAACTTTATTTATTTATTTATTTTTATGTATTTTTATTATGTGATTTGATAGAGGGAGAGAGAAAATCAGGTGTTACCATCATGGTAACTAGAATCCGAATTTGGTTCACGAGACCACTACCAGCATGGATGGCGGCAGTGTTACCGTGCTGGTAGTGGGGTACCCATGACCAAATCGATTAGTGCCCCGTCCCCCCTAATATCTTAGACAAGTTTACTCGTTAGATGAGAATATGAGATGCTTCATGAAATCACTTATTAACCCTAGTGAGGTTTTTATTTAGACAAGGACAATTCACCAAAGAATAAAGCATTCTCTGTATATTGCAGATAAAAAGGATTTATTTTGTCTCAAGAAATTTATTTGTGACAGGTTTCTGAAATTAAAAACAAAAACAGAAAAAATAACTTATCGCTACATTGATAAAGATAAAGTGATATAGCGGATCTTCATCTTCTTGTCGACTTGTCTTAAAAGAATGGCTAAGGTGGTACAGTTTTTTAAGTTGGTTTGGTTGTCTCTAGTTATTTTGTATTGGATTTCATTATATACATTTATACAATACACATCTTTTATTTAAATATAGGAAACATGCTCAATTTTATTATTAGACTTGAACTCTCAACAAAAAATAGAAAAACACATTTTTTATACACCTTGATAGCGTTAGCACATATCATTCGGTGACAAACTTACAACACACATAACCATATAGACATTTATGATTTTAGAGTAAAAAAGGTTCAAGTACTCGTATCTCGTTTTAGTTCCCTATTACAAACACAAAACCACCACCAGTGGCGAAGCTTGACCCGGAGGTTCGGGGGGTCGGAAGTCACTAGTTTCGGGGGGTCGAAAACCAGTTTTGAGGGGTCGAAACCCTATATTTCCAAAATTTTCTATACGAATACTATATAATCGGAACTTCTGCGCGAAAATTCGGGGGGGGGGGGGGGGTCGGCCGCCCCCTCCCGCCCAACTAAGCACCACCACCATTGTTCGTACCACCACATGGGGGTGGATGTGCCGGTTGTGACGTTTAGGTGGCAACCTGGTCTATATATGACAAAGAGAGACGAGAATTTTTGTCTATGTGTATGAACATGTACAAGAAACTTCAGAGGGATTGGAAACCGGGGGGGGGGGGGGGGTAACCGACATGGGTAACATTCATGCACCCTCCATTGCGGATGCTCTCGCGATGCATAATTATATAAATGTTGCATATATATATACATGTATGTATAACTTGTGACTTTAAGGATACATATACATCTAGCCTAACATACACTTGTTGTATCATGGTAGCTTTGTACACTTCGCTTGGAAAAAATCACTTTGTACAATAGCTAACCCCTTTATACACATTAATAATTCAAGTGCAATGTTTATAGCGTCTCTATAGTCAACCTCCATACATGTGGTTGATTGATAAATTTTCCGTTTGGTCTATGAAAGAACATAATAAACCAAACAGGCCACATGCATAACATTTGCTGTGTTCATTTCTTGAAAGCTACTTCACATCCTTTCTAAATCACAATATTAATATTAATATTAATATTAACTTCATCATCACATATTTTCAATGTCTTGATCAATTTCCAAACCCGTCACATAATGTTCATGAACAACCATTCACAACTATATATATATATATATATATATATATATATATATATATATATATATATATATATATATATTAATCAAGTGATCGATGTGTGCATTAACCGTTCAACAAATTTATATATTTTGTGTTCCAAGACTATAAATAGTACTGTCGTATTATTTTTTTAACGGTCAACAAACAATGTCCTGACTACCCGGGGTACCCACCAATTGGTTACAAAAGCACTTCATACGCCCCTGGGTGCAGACACGTCTTAGGTGTCCGCCCACAGGTAGCGATGGGTAGCCGGAACCCACCAAGCCACCAATTCAAGGGAAAACTACATTACTTATTACCCCGATAATTTGTAACTTACCTCTGGCTGTGTATCTATTTTTTTTTTCCATAATGTTTGATATGTTCTAATTTTTATATATAAATTTAGATTATTTAGGATAAGAACTCCAGCTAGTTAGTTCTTAAATCAATGGTTACAACTTATAAGTAGATCGAGGTGTAAAAAGAATAAGAAAAGAAAACGGGTTTGGACCCGATGAACCGACCTGGTACGATAGCCCAACAAATTGTTTGGGCCTGACCCAACCTGATAGTTTGGCATAGGTTTGGGATTTTTGTGTAGAGAACCGATTACAACCCAAATCCATTTGGGTTTGCTCAAAAAAAAAGAAGAAAACCATGATTTTAACACTCCAAACCGGTTTTGAACCCAAGGCGATTATTTGAGCGGGTTGGATATTTTAACCCTAAAATCATTTCACAACCCGAACCACTTTAGGCCAAATTGGCTTTACCCAATCCGGGTTACAAACCAAACTTGTTTTAACACTCCAAAATGGTTTTGTACACCTCTACCTACTAAGTGTCTCCGGACTTTTACCAAAAGACCTACCTTTATATATGTCATCTATTTCAAATCATTAATGAAAAAAATTAATCTATACTATATAGAATGCATTTCATAAAAGGGTATTTTAAGATACATAAAAATTAAAACTTTTTTTTTTTCCTTTTAATGCAGTAGATAAGCATGCTAAAGCTTGTGCAGAAAACCAACATGTCTTTATCCCTTTGGCCTTTGATACCTTTGACTCCCTAGCGCCAGAATCTATTCGTTTCTTGACCAGGGTTCAACGAGCCGTCCATAGCAATAGTTCAACTCCAGGGGCAAGGATTTATCTTTGGTAGACTAGGGTTCGCAATTGAGAAAGAGGTGGCGGCGCAGCTTGTTGTCCGTCTATTAAAAAAAATGCATAAGGTAAAACTTTAAAATGAAAGAAAATTAGTATTTCAAACACTTTCACACTTTAATACCCTAATCTTAATTACACTTTAATTTCCTCAACTTTACTAAACTTTTACTTATAAAAAATAGTTACATTTTTTCTTCTTATTTTAAGCCAACTACCTCACGATTTTTAAATGACAATAATATTTTCACAAAAAAGAAATACATCATAAAAACTAGCATTTTAGTCTATATAATTTGAGTATAGGATCACTATTATTTTCAAGTTTAAAAAAATTGACGTGTTACGTGATTAACAATAATATCAAAGGATGAACAATAACTGAAAACAACAGAAAAAAAAAAGATGAAACCAAATCAAATTAATTAAAAACTGAATTAACTAAAAAACCAAATTAACTTAAAATGGTTATCATTTTTTTGCAACATTAGTTAACTGAAATTAACCAAACCAAACCAAACCTAACAACTCATATATTCATTTTTTTTTGAACATAAACTTCATTCAAAACACACAGAGAACCTCAAATAAAGGACCACTCCCAACCACTAATTACAACATATACAACGGGTATTTAACTATTAGCTTTTACACCTTCATTTCATCTACTTCTAAAAAAAATAATTATCCATAGTTTGGTTTTACTTATTAATAAAAATTAACCAAAGCGAACTAAAAACCGACAATCTTACAAAATAAACTGGACCAATTAACCATTTAGTTAATAAGATCAATTAACCAATGACTTTGTTTTCAGTCAAAACCACTAACCTAACTAAACCAAAACACGCACATCCTTAAAATCCGTGTCTTTTTCGCCGCATCATACGTGCACCCTAGTTACAAACTTACAATAACATGTGTTAGCTTTGGAATCATCAAAGCCCAAAACGATAATAAAGTTTTAACCCAGCCCACTAAAAACCAAATGCGGCCCATGCGGCCCATATCTACATTAACTTACATATCCCTATTAGGGTTTTTTTCCTTACAGACACATTACTCACAGAAAGAACGAAGAAGACGCAGCGCCGCCGTCACTCATCCGTCCATCACAGCAGCTAATAGGTATTTATCTTTTACAGTTAAGTACTCACTTGATTATTATTATTATTCCTTGTTATAATTATCTGATTGTTGTATTTAGAGGCGTATTTTAGGGTTTGATTTTGTATTATTATTATTATTATTATTATGATGATGATGAACGTTTTGTTGTTTTGATTATTATTATTATTATTATTATTATTATTCTTTTTAATAATTATCTGATTGTTGTATTTAGAGGTGTATCTTAGGGTTTGATTTTGTATTATTATTATTATCGTGAATGTTTTGTTGTTTTGATTATTATTATTATTATTATTATTATTATTATTAATTATTAATATTATTGTAGGATTTAATAGTGAAAATGGCGGACACCAAGGCAGTGACAATCCGTACTAGGAAGTTCATGACGAACCGCCTACTGTCTAGGAAGCAGTTTGTGAGTTTAAGTTTTTTGTATTATTATTATTATTATTATTATTATTATTATTATTATTGTGAATGTTGATTTTTTTATTTTTTTTATATCTGCTGTTTATTTTTTTATTTTTTTTTATATCTGCTGTAATTGAATTGTGAACCTTGTTTTAATGTATTGTTTTTGTTGATGTAGGTGATTGATGTGCTTCATCCTGGAAGACCTAATGTATCCAAGGTTTTACACTTCTTTTTAATAATAATATGTTTTCTTTGGGTTATAATATATATATATATGTGTGTGTGTGTGTGTGAGACCACAATACATAGGAGAGTAGTCAAAGTTTAACCAAACATTTAGAGAACAGATTGTGAACCAACCAGCGGGGAATTTGTTTGTGTTTGTTTGTTTAATAAATGAACGGACATGAACTAGAAGCTCCATTCGTTTAGTTAAACAAACGATCATGAAGAAAGGCCGCTTTCGTTTATTTGTGTTTGTGAATGTTCGTTTCATAGTTATCAAAGGCGCTAGGTGCACTCAAGGCGCATAAGCCTCACCTGGGGCCTAGGAGCGAGGCACAAAAAAAGCGAGGGCCTGTGATAAAAAAGCAAACAAAAAAATAAAGTAAAAATATATTAAAATAATACTATTCTGCAAATAAACGTTATTTTACTAATTTCGTGAAAATAACGTTAAAAACGACGGACGGTTAATCATGATCACGTGGTGGCGTTGATAGCCAAAAGACAAAGGGGTACATGCACTGATCAGGTTTGTCCCGATTGCTAAGTGTTTTGTGCCTTATGTCTAAGGCTTGATACCAAACCACATCGAGCCGGGGGTCTCACTGGAAGCAGCCTCTCTATTCTTAGGGGTAGAGGTAAGGCTGTCTACATCTTACCCTCCTCAGACCCTACCTTAGCTTTGCTATAGGTGGGATTAACTGAGTATGATGATGATGATGATGATGATGATGACTATTCTGCAAATAAAATAAACAAAAGCTATTATTATATAACATTTAGTATCATCTAGTTGGTAACTTGGTATTTAAAAGTTTTAAAATTTTGATGTACATTAGTGTATAAAAGTAGTTTACCTTAGATAAAATTAGAAATTTGGCTGGAATCTAGACATAATTTAAAGAATTTGTCTGGAAACTCTTCGGAATTTGGGAAATCTAGCCGATCTACACCTAAACCATCACCTAGAGAATTAAAGCGCAATTTCCTCGACTCCAAGCGCAATTGCATCGCCTCGCCTAAAAAAACGGGCGTAGGCGCAAGAGGCGATGGCTTTTAACTATGGTTCATTTATGTTTGTGACAAAAGATGACGATTTAAACAAAATTTAATTTATGTTCATTCGTGTTTTATAAAAAGTAAACTAATTGATATAAAGTCTGAAGCATAAAAAGCACACCTACAAAACACATTAGATGCACAATTTCTTAGTGCCTCAGCTCTTAGAGGTGTACATACAAAAATAACCATGATGCGCCGCCTTAAACACGGATTCTTAGCGACTTGCCTCTAGGCGCATGCCTCGGTCGTTTTTTAAGCCATGCGAGTAGTTACTTCAAATGGTTTTTGTTTTATTGTTTTTTGTTCTAAGTTCTTACAAAAGTTAATCTTGATTTAACGAGTTTTTAAAACTGTTTTATGAAGGCTGAGTTGAAGGAGAAGTTGGCTAGAATGTACGAGGTTAAAGACCCAAATGCCATTTTTGTATTCAAGTTCAGAACCCACTTTGGCGGCGGTAAATCCACTGGTTTTGGATTGATTTATGATTCTGTCGAAAATGCAAAGAAGTATGAGCCAAAATACAGGCTTGTTAGGGTAAATATCTTACCCCTTTTTTTGCGTTTTATGGTTATTATCGTTACCTTTTGTGTTCAGTATCTCATATGTTTTTTTTGGTTATGAATAGAATGGCTTGGATACCAAGGTCGAAAAGTCCAGAAAGCAGTTGAAGGAAAGAAAGAACAGGGCAAAGAAGATCAGAGGTGTAAAGAAGGTAAGCAGTTAAATATTTGTTTTACTAGTTTAATCATGTTTAAAATACTACAAAAACACCACTTCTAGCACGATGGGTGTGTCGGTGGTTTTGGTTGACTTGAAAACACATTTTTTTCTATAGTTAGTTGATGCTTAATCGTGTTTACTAGAGGTGTTGTTCCCTTGGTTTATCAGGTTCCGGGTTAGTTGGGCTGGGTTGGTGGAACATGAACATCTATAACCAATATTCGAAATATTCGAAATGTGAATTATTGTGTTAACCGTATACCCCAAGATGCCTCACCCAAAATCGATTTAACCAACTCGTTCTACCCAAATTTTAAACGGTTTGGTCAGTTTAAAAATAACCAATATTAGGTTTACGATCGACAGGCCTAATGTTTAGAAAACAGATTATATATAATTCTTTGGCTGTTTTAAAAAATAAACTTTTGACAAGTTTCAAACGCTTTAGAGGGTGTTTGGGATTGAGTTTGGAGTTGCAAAAGTGCTTTTGGTCAAAAGTGCTTATTGGCTTATGACTTTTTGAAAAGGAGTTTTAGAAAAAGTGTTTGGATTAGCTTTTGGGATGAGAAACGTCAAAAAGTCAATAGATTATCTTTTTTTTATGTGTTTCGCTTAACTTATTGTGAATATTGGTTGTATGGGTGGTAGATTTGTAATTTTTTTCCAAAAGTCAAAAGCCAAAAGCCAAAAGCCAGGATTTCTAACTTTTCAAAAACAACTTTTCCACCCTTAAAAGCCAAAAGTCAAAAGTCAAAACAGAAAGTGCTTTTGGGTTACACAAACAGCTTATTGGCTTTTTCAAAAAGCCAATAAGTCAATAAGTTGTTTTGAAACTCAATCCCAAACACCCTCTTAGAAACCTTTAAACACGTTTCTCTTTTTAGCTAACGTTTTCTTTTATTTTACCTGCTTGAGATGGACAATTGTCAAATCGACCCATTAATAAGTAAACGGTTGAAAATTTTGCTATTAAAACACTTTCAACTTTAACTATTTTGCAGACCAAGGCTGGAGATGCTGCCAAGAAGAAGAAGTAAAAACTTTTAGAGATTTTGTTGCAATTCTCAGCTTCTTATTACTTCTTTTTAAACGTTAAGCGGTTATTACTATGATGATGTGAACCTGAGTTTTTTTAGAGCTTGATATGTTAAGAACCTTTTTTTGTAATATTTATCGACGATTTGTTTAATCTTGGATGGTTTGTTACGGTTGGAAACTTAGGCCCCAAACGCACATGTCAATCGGTTTTGTGGATGATCCCTTCCACAACTCCTTTTGTGTTTATTTACGAAAGCATACCAATTACAGTAAAGGGGTTGTTTGGTTGATTAAGTGCTGAATTATTAAGAGGTTTGAATGGTTAAGAGGTTTGAATCATTAAGTTGGACCTATTATTGGTTAGTATTTTTGTTTCACATTGGTAGGAGAGGCTCATTGAGATTCAATTTAGTTTATTGTTTAATGGTTCGGTAACATCTCGAATCGTAATGGTTCAGCCTTAACCATTCCATTCAGAGGCTGAAACAAACCTGTTGAATGCCAAATCATTCAGCGTTGAATGGTTCAGAGCCTCATTATCATTAAGAGGCTTACCAAATAGCCCCTAACTCTAACTATCTACTTAACTATTCTAGTAAGTAATATTGCCTCTTTTTTATTACATATGTAATAACTATATATCAGGGACGAAGGATAAGAAGGGCTAGGGGTGGCCCTGGCCCCTCTATTTTCTGGCGCAGTTGTATAAATTTGCGATTTTCATAGGTAAATTGAGTCCGGGTTGAGTTCGGCCCCCACCGATTTGCCACTACCGATCGAAAAAAAATGAGTCCGGCCCCCACCGATTCCGAAACCAAGTTTCGCCACTGTATATATGTGTTATTGACGAGTGTAGCCAACCTCATGTTTGTTAGTTTGTTTAAGCTTGAGTAGGTTACGAGCGATTATGTTTGTTACACCTCTAGGTTTGTCGGGTTGAGCGTGACACAAAATAGTTTTGAGGTCAAAGGCTGTTATGACCAACTACATAGACTTATCGACGGCTAATTTTAATGCCTCGGTTAAACTTGGGATTGAGCCCTGGTAAACTCGCCCCCGACTCGTTGTATATGTCTTGAGCTCATATTCTGAGTTGTAAGCTAGTTAGAAGATCCAATTGAACAAGGTCAATATTGAGGAGCTTGAATAAGTTGATAAAGTATAACCCCATGCCTAGTATAAGCTTGTGAAAGTTGCATTATTGTGGGGTCAGTGGGCTAACTGGATTTTGAATTTATTGTGGTTGGCTGACTACTAAGTTAATAATAGATTTAGCCATGTAGTGTTGCGACTTTCATATTGTTAAGAGCATCTGTAATGAGGTTTGTCGAGCATGTTAAGATGGAGGAGAGAGTGCTGAGGTGGAAGATAGTGTGACGAACATCGTTGATTTCCTAAGCAAACGTTCGTGTGCAGGGACATGCATAGACGATTTTTGTGAGACGGATAAGAGAGAGAGGGCACAAAAAATATAATATTAAGACAAAATATGTGTTACGATGTGGCACAAAAAATAATGTACTATAATATGAAAAAGTAACACTTTTAATCATGTGAATAAGAATGAAAATTTATATTAAAGAAAGAATGTATGTTTGGATGAGATGCAAAGACAGAAGCAACCATTACGGGGCGTGATTACGACGGTGGTCTTGAAGGTGTAGTTTTTTTTATCAGTAAAATGTTAAATGGTTTTTAATAAATGGAAATATAAAATTAATTATTTAGAAAAATAAATATTAAATAAATAAGAGAAAAATAAAATTATAATTTAATAATATTAGATAATCATAAGATTTTTGTTTATTATATAGTAAAGTAATAATAAAGATAAAAATAAAAAATATAAATTAATAAATATTGGGTTAATTGGATTATTTATAATGTGAATTGATTTTAATAACGTAAACTATTTGAAATTAGCCGTTGACACCCTAAACTAAAAAATTGGCTATATATAACATGTGCTATCAACATATTGGATTTTGACACCCATTTTGGGTTAAGTCACTCCCTCGTTGGGTTGGCATCTTCATCAAAGAGTGATGATTATATAAATATTTCTAAAATACATTTTTACTTGCTTGAATATAGAAGTGCCTATGAGGGAGTCGAACCCAAACCCGAACCTCTACCTTGATTACTAGAACCACTGACTTTAGATTTCGAGGTTTCCCTCCCACCCTTTGAAACCCTCTTTGATTTCCTTGTATCCATTTGTTTATGTTTATAGTAGTATAGTTCTGCTAGTTTTTTTTTTGTGTTTTTTTTTTGTTTAAAGTGTGTACATTTTATACAATTTGAAAATAACGGTCATAAAATGTTAGCGTTTCATGTAAAATAAATTCAAACGGCCAAAAATGATTAAAATAAATACCAAATTCGACCTTTGCATTTAATAAACTTTGTTTACCAGTCCGTTAACTAGAACCATAAATTAGTTTACAGAACCACTACTAGCATGGGTGACGGCGATATTACCATGCTGATAGTAGGGTATCCGTGACCAATTCTAGTAACGTCCCGTCCCCTTGTATTACATATTTTACATCTTTTCGATTTGAAGTTATTTCAACTTTCAAGTTGAAGTTAAGCCTCCGCATATACTTAAAATTTAATTTAAAATGAGTTTAGTTATATAAATATAGTTTGTATGCATATTTCTTAAGCTATTTCATTCAAACTTAAGTCTCCAACATAATAATATGATACATCGTTTAGGTTTGTATCAAATTGCATGTTTCATTCTCTCTTGCATCCCTATTTAGATGTGCTGAATTTGGTTATTTGGTAGGCTAGCACTAATTGTCTATGTAGGCCATCTACTTGCAAGGAAAATTAAACGGTTTAAAGTTATTGGGTTTTAATGTTGATAGGCGGTTAGTAATGCCCATTTACTAACCAGTTGAAAATTGAACCTCATATGTAAGTAAAGTTTATTATTATTTGCTTCATGAAAGATCCAACAATAATACCAAACAAAAAGTTGCATGTTTAAATTATGTTTTGTTCATTTTGAGTTGAGTAAGAAGAGACTGGTTCAACGTTTGGTCCAACAATAATACCTAACAATGTTGGTGTGTACGTGCGTAATTGTAACTCACATATGATAAAAAATGTAAACATATTGGTTAAATGTCACTTAAAGGTTTACTCATATGTTCATATATAAGGCCATATAATCTAGGGGTGTAAGCGAGCCGAACTGAGCCCAAGCCTGACTGGGCTCGAGCTCAGCTTGTTATGGCTTTATGAAGCTCGAGCTCGGCTCGGTTCGAGCCTACAATCTTGAGCTCGAGCTCGTCTCGCTAGCAAAAACAAAACTCGAGCTCGGCTTGGCTCGACTCGAGGTGATTTGAGAACAATCTCAAACGAGCTCAAAGCTCGGCTCGAGATCGCAAAAGCTCGGCTCGCGAGTGTTATTAAATGGGCCTATGAAACAAGGACTTGGGCTTTGGAGATGTGGGCTATAAATTATAAGAGATATATAAATAACTTATAATTATGTTTGGGCTCGTTTAGGCTCGCGAGCCCAATCGAGCTTTGTATCTAGGGCTCGAGCTCGGGCTCGATAACTAAACGAGCCATATTTCGGGCTCGGGCTCGTTAAGGCTTGGCTCGTTCGGTCTTTTTACCGAGCCGATCCCGGGTAGCTCTCGAGCCGCTACGTGTCATTTACACCCCTAATATAATCCAACCAAATCGAGAAAAGATTGAACAACAATTCAGGTAAGCCTCACGAGTCACAATCGATACCACATATCAACCGTGGACCATAACCTTAACTTATCAAGTGACTAACTTTTTATTTAGTTGCAATCTTATATACTTCTAAGAGCATTTTTTAAATCAAAAAATTATGTAAAAAATAAATTAACATATAACATCCTTTAGGTTTTCTACAAAGAATGATATAAAAAGTCAAACAAATGGCTAAACCATACCATGCCAGTTTAAGGCTAGCATTGATCCGTGCACAACACTAGAACTCTGGTCTCATATAGTGGTTTGGATACTCTAGTTGAGAGAAATAAACACTTGATACTAATAGCGAGCTTAGTTAATAATACATTGTACTAACCATAATTAAGTTTTTGGTGAACATGACATGATCTAATGTAATAAAAATGTCTTCTTTTATTCATAGTATCGTTTCGCTTTTTCCCCCTATTTATGGCTTGTAACCATTATTAACTTTGTTTAGGTATATGATCATAACCATTAACCACTTTACTATCAAGTGTGTGACTTATCAATAAGTGAATTTGGCTAATGGGAGGTAGGCTAGCTAATCAAGACTTAGGGGTTGTTTGGTAGCCTCTTAATGAGGCTCTTAACCATTCAGTGCTGAATGATTCAACATTCAGCGCGTTTGTTTCAACCTCTGAATGGAATGGTTAAGGCTGAATCATTAAGACTTGGGATGTTGCTGAACCATTAAGCACTGAACTAGGCTGAACCTTAATGAAACTCTCATACCAATGTGGGACAAGAAAACTAACCATTAAGAGGTCCAACTTAATGATTCAACACTTAACCATACAGACCTCTTAACCATTCAGACCTTTTAATAATTCAGCACTTAATCAACCAAACAACCCCTTAGTGTTGTGTTCAATTGTATAAATAAAAGAAGATTGTAGTTACTTGATGAGTTATACATGTATGTTAATAAATATAGTTGCAACTATTATTTTAGTATTTGAGACATGAATAACCTTTTTTTTTTTTTTTTTTTTTTTGGCAAAATGATGTAAAAGCATCAATCATTGATGCATTATCTTCTACAACTATGGCTCTCATTATGATGGCCCTAAATACATATTACTTGTAAAGTAAATGGGTTAAAAATCACTTTTTGCTCTTCACTTTATCCTTGTTTGTTGTCTTGGTGGCAAGACTTGAGCTTATAATATGTTCATTTCCTTTATAGATAAATCCAACAAGTTTGGTGTGAATCTTTAATGGTCAATTAAGCTCTATGCTCCTTATATAATATCATTTTCCCCTTTATCCTATCTATAACTAGTTATAGGTGTATATATAATAAGTGAAGCTTAAACATGCCAGATTGACTGCAATACAACAAAACAAAACAATCGCCAACGAGGTTGGCGTGACAGGGGATTTACCTCTATGATCAACCTAAGTATTTGAGTGAATGAAAAAGACAATACCAACATTAGTATACTTTCTAAAAACCATTGTAGATTTTTTTTTTTTTTTAACAAAATGATAAAAACAAAAGCAAACCAAACCAAACATAAAACCACCAAAAGCATAAACAATGCACCGGTACTTAAGATACTGCAACTTTATATATATATATATATTTTTTTTTGTCAAAAATCCCAACGAACCCGAACCCTCCAGACTTGAACCTTCTCTCACTTCTTCATTTCTCCGTGAACAATCCATGAAGAAGGACTTCCACCTCAGGAACACGCAGCGGTTTTAAACCTCCCATCCACTTAAGCGCCATCTAGATAACATACGAGTCAGCAAACCTCGGCTACATATAAACTAATGCCTTGCTTCTCCATTCATGACCGTTTTTAAAAACAAACCAACATTCCTCATGGAGTCTTTTATATATGATATATTACAACATTGCAAAATGAACAATAAAGATTGCAAAATTACAAAAGTTGTTAACAGCATCTTGCAGACAAAGAAGATTCTCATCATATCCTTTTGCTTTTTAAATAATTAAAGCTACTTAAAGATAGAATAATCTTAATTTTTGTTTCATTTATTGATTATTGATAACAGAATTTCCAAACACACATAAGATTCATAAAAAAAACATCATCGAATTTCACAAATTCTTCATGTATTTTATCCAAATGTTCAGTTAAAGATATTATTATTATTATTATTATTATTATTATTATTATTATTATTATTATTATTATTTATGTATGTATGTATAATAATAAGAGTACTTATTGTGACAAGTGAGCGGTCGGCACGAGGGGAGTTCACGAGCCACGTGGCTCACGAACACGACAACGGCCTCACACGAGAGGAGACAGGGTGACAAGGAAGCTATAAGTAATGCAACTATGAATCTCATGGAGAGTTCGATTCTGGCTCAGGATGAACGCTGGTAGCATGCTTAACACATGCAAGTCGGACGAGAAGCAGTATTTCCAATGGCGGACGGGCGAGTAACGCGTAAGAACTTGCCCTTGGGAGAGGAACAACAGCCGGAAACGGCTGCTAATACCCTGTAGACTGAGGAGCAAAAGGAAGAATGCGCTGTCCGCCCAAAATGGTAATGGGCTTGGGTTATGAACTTATAATCTATAATCAGGCTCACAGCGGCTAGCGTGAGAGAGAGAGAGGAGAGCAACTGCTCTTTTGAGAGGCTAACTCACCTACTCACGGCTTTTAGCTCACCTAGACCACAACAGAATCAAGTAAACAAGCAACTTCTTATATCCGGTGCCGCCTCAGCGTCCAGTTATTGCGATACGAGAAACTTACACTCAATTAGACCATGGTCCAATAATGGGAGCTAAAATATACCAAACAGAAAAACACACACAAACAGACACCGATCTTTCTCTCACTACAATTTCTTCTCTCTCTAAACTTCACCCACCAAATCACTCCCTCTTTATTGTACGTTTCACAATTCTATGTTTCCATCATGTTTCTTCACTGAAATTCACTGTCTTTACACTTCTTGATCCGTTTCTCAGGTAAAAATTCAATCTTTTCTTGTATTCATTCGAATTTCCTTATAAAGATTCCTTTAATCATGTAAAAATTTGATCTTTGTGTTGTTTTCATCATGGGTTTTCTTTGAATAATATTAATATGTTACAATCTTGGTTTATTAAATGTGTGTTTTCACTTTTGATGGTTGAATTTTGTGATTATGTCTAATTGTGTTACAATTTTGTGTTTGGTAAGTGCATTGGTGGATTATTATTATTATTATTATTATTATTATTATTATTATTATTATTATTATTATTATTATTATTATTATTATTATTATTATTATTATTATTAAGCCTAGGGTTTGATGTTACATGAATATTCCATGTATTGTAATAATTGAAATATGTTTATTGATTTTTGTGTAGGGTTTGTTGTGAGGATGAAATTGAGATCAAATAGGGTTTTCAATAGGAGAAAGCCCAAAGTTAATAATAATAATAATAATAATTCATGTATGAAGATTCAAGCTTTTTCGGAAAGGAGGTTATCGTTGCGGTCGAGTAAAGCGAATTGTGGTAAGATTGGGTCATGTGTTGATGGTTGTGAGGAAAATGTTGAAATGGGTACGAAAGAAGCGGTTAATAGTGATGATAGAGGGTTGTTTTTGGGATCAGAGGTGTTGGATCCTGCGGAAGATTTGGTTGTTTCTTGTCCGAATGAAGAAATCGAGGAGGGAGAAAGAAATGAGTCGATGTCTATTTATTTGAGTGAAACGGATATTGGCTGCGACGAAGAAATAAAGTCGTTGAATGATACCGAGAATACTAATCTTTTGGGTGAATGTAAAGAGATAAAGTCGGCACATGTAGACTGTGAAAACGGGTCAAAAAGTTTGGAATCTGAAACATTTGCAGATGATACAATGATTGTTGATAGTAATGAAAAGGAAACATTGTTGGATGATTCCGGGAATGTTACTATTTTGGGTAAATGTAAAGAAACGAAGGTAAAAGGTAGGCGTGGGAGGAAAAAGAAAAATGTTATGGACTTGAAGATAATTGAAAGTAACCAACAAAAGATTGACGTTGTTACGGGTGTAAATGGCAATGACGATGATGAATGTATGCTTATGCCGTTGAAACATAAGAGGGAGAAGAAAAGGAAAAAGGTGGAGGCTTTGGGTTCCGAATGTAACGGAAGAGTGAAAAGTGAGAAAGTTGAGAAAGATGGGGTTCGGGTTACCGGAAGGGTGTTGCGGTCTAGCGGTGGCTCTGTTGATGGTGAAGAATTCGGAGATGTGGCTCTTGGTTTGAAACGATCGGATGATATACCAAACAAGACGCTAGAACGTCTTGAAAGGCCTAAGGCGGTTACAGAAGGCGAAGACGTGAGACCGAAAAAGAAATTGAAGAGGCGTCGAAGAGTTTGTAAGCTTCAGGGCAGGAATAGTGGTGGTGCTTTTACAACGGCTGATGGTGGATTCAGGACGGTGGTTCTTGGTTTAATACGAGCTGATGATATACCACACATGATGCTAAAACGTTGTGTAAGTCATCCTAAGGTGCTCACAGAAGGCGAAAATATGAGACCAAAAAAGAAATTAAAGAGGCGTGGAAGGCCTTGTAAACTTCAGGGTGACGTTAAGCCTTTACCGTTAAAAGAGATACCGATAAAGAAAGTAGAACGTCGTGGCAGACCGCGTAAGGTTTCAAACGATAAAGGTATTGTTTTGAAGAAATTTAAACGTCGTCCGAAAATGGAAGCAGAAACTTTAGCAACACGTGTGATTAAAATGAGAACCGTGAAATCCATGTCGGTGAAAAAAAGGTCCAAAGTTTGTAAAAATGAGAAATCTGAAGAAAATAGCGAACAAATGATGGCGGTAGGTGAATTTCGAAATGCGGGAAAAGAGATTATTGGTGGGAAATTGTATAGACAGCAGTTGAAACAGTTAATCAGAGATAAAATATCAAATATACTTTTGAAATGCGGATGGAAAATCGATTTAAGACAAAGGCAAGAAAAATCATACATGGATGCAGTGTATGTTGAACCTGATGGGAAGAGATCACACTGGTCAATAACGGGAGCGTATGCTAAATTAAAAAAGAAAATTGAAAACGGTAATGCTGATGATAATGAAATGTCTGAGTTTACACGAATACCTGAAGAAGAAATCAGTATGCTTTTTAGAAAACGTCGTAAAGAACGTAAGAAAAAGAACAAAATCTTGAAGAATGCGAAGAAGGGTAAAAGCGTCACCGGCAAAAAGAAGAAACATGGTAAGAAGTCAAAAGATGGGTCAAAGAGGAAAATGATATTCAAGCCACGGCTTTTAGCCCACGGTTCTGAAAACGGGTCAAAACATGATAATAAGGGCGTGTTGGTTATTAAGAAGCGGAATCTTTTAACATGGATGATTGATTCGGGTGTTATTTTGGCGGGAACAAAGGTTCAATACGGGAAGACTAGAAGACAAAAGCGGTCTTCTGAGGGTATTATTACTAGTGATGGGATCTGTTGCAGTTGTTGTAACGAAACTATGGGAATAACAAAATTTGTAGCTCATTGTGGAGGGCATTTTGGTCAGGTTTTTGATAATTTATATTTGGAATCAGGAGTGTGTCTTAGAAAATGTTTAATGGATTCATGGAGGAAAGAAGAGGAATCGGATACTAATAGATTTGAAGTCGTTGATATTCAAGGAGATGACCCGAATGATGATACGTGTAATATTTGTGGAGATGGAGGGGACTTGATTTGTTGTGATGGCTGCCCTTCGACTTTTCATCAGGGCTGCCTTGATGTCGAAGTAATTACGGTTCCTTTCTTTGATTTTTTAAATTTCTTACATGTTAGTCAAAACTGGTGGCGGCAAAACAGGTGGTTAGGTAATGGGTCAAAATGGGATCGGGTCTAGTGGGTTGACTCTTCACCAGTTTTTTTGTATTCCATAGCTATTTAATGTAGTAGATATGATTACAAAAATATATAACTAAAACTATCATATATTTTTTAAATAGAACGATTTAAGACGTCGTGAGCATTGGAATACATGTTGATGACTTTTGAGCATAGTTATCAAAGGCGCTAGGCGCACTCAAGGCGCATAGGCCTCGCCTAAGGCCTAGGCGCGAGGCGCAAAAAAAGCGAGAGCCTGAGATAAAAAAAAGCGAACAAAGAAAATAAAGTAAAAATATATTAAAATAATACTATTTTTCATCTAGTTAGTATCAAAAGTTTAAAATATTAATGTATTAGTGTATAGAAGTAGTTTTTCTTAGATAAAAGTAAAAATATGGCTAGAATCTAGCCATAATTTAACGAATTTTGCTGGAAACTCTTCGGAATTTGGGAATCTAGCTGAAATCTACCCCTAAACCATCACCTGAAGAATTCAAGCGCAATTTCCTCGACTCAAAGCGCAAATGCATCGCCTCGCCTAAAAAATGGGCCTAGGCGCAAGAGGCGATGGCTTTTAACAACTATGCTTTTGAGTTTTGACCCATTTCACCCCTTTGCCCAAACGCGTAATACGCAAAAGTGAGTATTGTACTAAATTGATTCGTGTGTTGTAGAGTTTCCCTTTGGGGGATTGGAACTGCATATACTGCACGTGCAAATATTGTGGAGCGGTTTCTGTTTCTACCCCTCAAGCTGAAGAAGACCCTCATGAAGAAGTTACCTCACAAATGCTTTCATGCTGTTTGTGTGAGGAAAAATGTATGCAATCTATGTATAATAATTTACTAAAACGCGTCTTTATTTTAATCTCCTTCTTGAATAACTTTATAATTATTTGAATGTAACAGTCCATCAATTGTGTGTACAAGAAGTCGAAGATGTAAATAACGATTCAAATGGACTACCTTTTTGTGGAAGGAAATGTCGGGAGGTAATGTTGACGCAAAGACTTAATTGTTGATTGGATTTATCCAAACACTAAAACTGGTAATTTGTTTGCATAACACATAAATGATAAATCTTTCTTTCTTTTTTTTTTTTTTTTTTTTTTTTTTTTTTTTTTGTAGCTCTTTGAGCGACTGCAGACATATCTTGGGGTGAAACATGAACTTGAAGATGGATTTTCATGGACTTTACTTCAACGTTCTGGTATTGACCAAGATTGTAATGTACTTGACACTCAATTAAGAGTTGAACGCAATTCCAGATTGGCTGTTGCATTCTCTGTAATGGATGAATGTTTTGTTCCAATCGTTGACGAGAGAAGTGGGATCAGTATCATCCGTAATGTTATATATAACTGCAGGTGAGTGTCGAATAACTCTATAGTTTACATGTTCGATGCTAGGCAGTTGACTTGTTTAAATTTGAAATGTCTATTTTGGGTCAGCTAGAATTAAATTTCGTATCAAACGGGTCAACCAAGTAAAGTCAAAACTTCATATTAAAAAGAGAACAGGTAAAATGGGTCGTGCAGCCGTGCAGGTCGAGTCACCCCCCCCCCCCCCCCCCCCCGAAGTGTCTTTGTAATATGTGAAATCTTATAAATTATCTTAATAAAAAAAATAAATTACTGTCAAAATAATATAATTTTTTTAATTTAATTTGACTCACTAACAATTTTTAATATTATTATTATTATTGTTGTTGTTGCTATTGTTATTTTTATAATCCGTAATAATACTTGTTCTGTTCTCATCTATTGGAACATTTTTCTCAGGTCCAACTTCAGGCGGCTGAATTATGGCGGCTTCTTAACCGCAGTTTTGGAGAAGGATGATGAATTTATCACAGCAGCATCAATACGGTTAATATCTTCGTGTTAGAATATGTTAAGCTAAAGACTCTATTTAGGAATTATTTATCATTTCAATATTATTTGTGGCAGGATTCACGGGTATCGCTTAGCAGAAATGCCTTTTATTGGTACTCGCCACATTTATAGACGTCAAGGAATGTGTCGCCGGCTTTTGGATGCAATTGAATCCGTATGTCAACTTTATTTTGCTATTTTGTACTCTTGCGTTAATTTCTTTCTGTCTTGTTGGATTGCTGCTAATTAGTTGGTAAGTGTCTAAAAAATAGATGTGGCAAAACTGATGGGTCAGGTAATGGGTCAAAATGGGGCTGGGTCAATTCAGGTTTAGTACGGGTCAAAAAGGGCCAGCTCGGGTTACTTAATATATAGCATGTCTAATATGATTACAGTTATTTTATTATTTCAGTAATAACCAATTTCATTGAATAAAATCGTTTAGGAGGTTTTTTGCATTAACAATACATGTTGGGTGGCTTCATTACATTTGACCCGTTTACTCGTCAAGGATAAAACATAACTCGAATCTACCCATTCATAAGTAACGGGGTCAAACTTGCCCCCTTTACAGGTTTGATTCACTAATTTAACAATAAAGTATTGGAACTAGGGATGTGCATTTTTTTCCCTAGTACCTATACCCGTACCGATTTTGGAAACTCGGTATAGGTATCGGTACCCACTTTTATTGATTTCGGTATTCGGTACTGGTACCGAATTCTATATACTAATGGATTTGATAACATGTTTTAATTCGTATTATGGTATTTATGGTATTCGTATCTATTTTACCTATTTGGTACCCGTATAGTATTGATACTCGTAATGGTTTGCCTACTTGGTACCCATACGAGTGCTCAAAAAAGAAAAATAACAAAGTGGTACCAAAACGGGTACCGTACCGAAATACCGGTACCAATACCTGTACCTGTATCACGCCTGTATATTCGGTACGGTACTCGGTATCACCTTTTGTTCAAATTTGGTACCGGTATTTTTGGTACGGGTACGGGTACGGTACCGATCTCATCCCTAATTGGAACTGACTTGCTCATCTTCATTTACCTTCTTAAAATATAAATAAAAACATATTTGTATTACATTTTTCCATATCCTTTTATCTCAATAGTCAAAATTCTTATGAAAGATTTGACCATTCTAAACGACTAGTGATTACACTCAAAATAATAACTAACTAATTTTGCTTTGATTTTATTTTAATTTAATTTAAATTCAATAAGTTCAAACCTGAAACTAGTACTTTTAAATGAGCCAAATGATTAGTGCCGAATGTTTATGAATAAGATGGACTGCTGGTGTTCGTTTTCATGCGAATGAGAAAAATTTTAATTTTTAAAAACATTTCAGACTCTTTGTTCTCTTGGCGTGGAAGAGCTAATAATTCCTGCAATCCCTGCCCTCCTGCAAACATGGACGGACGTGTTTGGTTTCATGCCTCTTGAAGATACGAAGAAGCAAGCAATGAAATGCGTGAGCATGATGGTGTTTCCCGGCATAGAAATGCTCAAAAAACCTCTTCTTCAAATTCAGTCCGCCGATGTGAATCATACTCCGTCTGCAGGTACTACTCATGAATATTTATTTTTTGATTAACCGCAACTAGTCGATGAATGTTTGTTTTCTCTTTTTTTAATCGTTTCTTCGTGGTTGTAATTTTAATGAGCCAAATTATTATTATTATTATTATTATTATTATTATTATTATTATTATTCTGAAACCGTGTAATTGGTATGGCAGAAGTTGTGAAAGATGTTATCGATCATGAACAAAAGGAAGAAATATTTTTATTAACGGATGGTTGCAGCAGCCCCAAGTCAAATGACGAAAAAACCACATCATCAAATGCAACAGATTATAAACCAACAGAAAAGGAATCCGTCTTAATGGATTGTTGCAGCGGTCCTGATCTTGAAAATGACAAGTTAACGATTTCCCATGGCATCAACGGCCTTTGTGACTTAAATCTCCCAGTAAAGAATGTTCTTCCGTGTGATACAGACGGTCAAATTTCCGTTGACTCCGAGTCGTTTTTAAACTGTGCTATTGAGCCGAGTTCTTTGGAGTCCGTGGTTTGCGGGAATCCTGAATCGTCAGAACCGAAGTTAGATGTTGAGGATGGTGTTCCTGGGGTCAATGTCGAACCATCTGCGACGACTTCTAAATTGGTTCTGAAAAACACATTTGACTTGAATCTGCATCCTACTGTAGTGGAGACGGATACGCATATCATTAGTGATGATTCTGTCCAGTGTGAATCTCGACCTTGCATCAAGTCGTTCGAGCTTTCTGACTCAAGGTCTCAGGTTGCTGGAGGTCAAATTGACTCTAAAACATGTGAAAGTCAACCTCTTGTCATACGTTGACTCCATTTCGCGAACCAAAGGTAATATATACATATCTATGATTATCAATTCTTTTTTGAGGGCACATTATGATTATGTACCAATATCATAGTTGTTAAAAGCCATTGCCTCTTGCGCCTAGGCCCATTTTTTAGGCAAGGCATTTGCGCTTTGAGTCAAGGAAATTGCGCCTTAATTCTCCAGGTGATGGTTTAGGGGCAGATTTCGACTAGATTCTCGAATTCCGGAGGGTTTCCAGCAAAATTTGTTAAATTATGGCTAGATTTATACTTTTATCTAAGGAAAACTGTTTCTATACACTAATACATCAATATTTTAAAACTTTTGAGTTTTGAAACTAACTAGATGAAAAATAGTATTATTTTAATATATTTTTACTTTATTTTCTATGTTCGCTTTTTTTTTTTTTTAATCTCAGGCCCTCGCTTTTTTTGCGCCTAGCTCCTGGGCCCCAGGCGAGGCACACTCGCCTTGAGTGCGCCTAGCGCCTTTGATAACTATGTACCAATATATAAGATGATTACGTTTTCATGTAAATTACCATTCGTAAATGTGTTTTGTTTACGGTTGATTTCTTATTCAACCCTTTAATTAACTTGCAGGTAGGTTTATGACAGTTAGATTGACTTCAGTATTGGATGAAAAGATATTATGGTTGCATGTTAACAATAATAATAATAATAATAACCAACCAATGCCTTTCAGATGCTCTAGACAGGCAGCTTTTTGTAGATTTTTCTTTTGTATATTAGTTTTAATTTATAGGCTTTTCAGTTAAAATCGCATATGAGTGGCAAAAATGGTTTCCAGATCCGAAATTGTCTTGGAATCCACGACGATGCTAGTATGTAAACTATAGAGGCGGGAGGTCGAGTATAAGGATCTTCATCGTAAGGTAAACTGCATGTTGTCCTGTACTCTTACTCGATTTAACGCAACATGTTGTTTGGTTTTGAAGTGTATTATTAACTGGTGTCGTGTATTCGGTTAACTTGCAGTATGATATAGGAAATTTTAGCTGGGCGCAACTTGCGGGGGATCGGTCATGATGCTGACAGTTGTGTATTGTAGATTAGTTTGTTTGAACATCATAAAAAGCTTGTACTACATGTTAAGTTGTTAACCCTTTTTTTTTAATCAAAATTTGGTTGGTTTTAAAACATTGTGGTATGTAATCTTTAGTTATCTTGATGTTGTTCTTGTGATGTTTGTTCACATATGTTTGTTCACATTGTACATAAATCTATGGTTTGTCGAGCTCGGGACGGTATCGGTACCAACCGATACCGATCCAAAAAATACCAATTCCGAAAAATCCCAAAACCTAATACCGTTACCGAAAACATACGGTATCAGTTCGGTACCGGTATGGTATCGGTATTTTACTTTAAAATAGCGACACCATACCGATCCCGTACCGATACCGAAAATACCGAAACTGAAAACCTCTAAATGTGGGTACCGATACCGAACACCCTCGGTTCGGTACGGTATCGGTTCAGGATCGGTATTCGGGGCTATATGCTCATCCCTAGTTTGTCCGTTGCGGTTCATCCAAGACGCCTTTGAACCAGACGAACTCTCTTTTTCTGATAACGGGTCGTACCCGTTACCTTTGTCACTTGAGTAGTTAAATTAGTTTTAGAGATTTTTTCCGGGTTGGAATAGGTACGAGATTAGCTTATACACGCCTAATTACTTGTTGAGGTTAATTTACTGGGTCAGCACTTACCCATTCAGAAGTTGACAAATGGTCCTAAGACAAACCTTGGTTTCATGTAATGAACACGCCAACCGTAATATTTTAACCCAATAAAAAAAAAAAAAAACTTGATACCTATGTATCCAAGTTTATATAATGTTAATGTATCTGGCGAGTATAAAACCGCAACTTTACAATCAAATACGTTACTTTTATAAAGTTTTGCAAGGCGCGGGCCGATGAAGCCTTGCAAAAGGCTGAGGCTGAGAAGGCCGTTGCTGCCAAGCAAGCGGCAGCCGATGAAGCCCGCCGCCGGGCTGAGGCGGAGAAGAAGGCTGCTGCCGATGAAGCCGCAAGAAAGGCTGAGGCAGACAAGAAGGCTGAGGCGGACCGCCTTCGCCTCCAAGAGCAAAAGTTCTTGGAGGAAAAAACCAGGATTGCGGAGGAGCGCGCTGCAAGGGAGCGTGCCGAAGTTGAGAGCCAGGAAATGGCTCCTGATGGAGGGGATGCCTTTGAGAGGGCTTTGCTCCAGCAGGGCGCCTCTGGAGCTGGTGGGAGCGGCTCGCGCCGGGATCGGCGCGAGGCTTCCAGGGTTGGGGAGTCAGCAGGAGTCTATCACGGCTCTTGTTGGTCTGGTGGTGACGCCATCTGGCGCCCTCGTTGGGCAATAAGGGAAAACACATTGTTTTCCAACTCCTTGGCTGCCGAGGAGTTTGTCAGCGAGGTGGTGCCTCCCTATGAGCGCACTCACCAGGATATGTTGAGTCGTGAAGACCTAATAGCCGCCTTGTGCGTTAACCAGGCGACTCAACTATCCATGATGGATTCGCTGCGGCGCCGTGATTCGGCGTTGTGGCGAGACATGGAGCAGGTGGAGGCGGAGAAGGCCAGCCTTGCTGAAAAAGAGGCTGCCTTCAAAGCGGAGATTGCCAAATACCGCCGCCGTGCCCATGACGCGGAGGCTAAAGTTGCCAAACTTGAAGAAGACGCGGTTGTTGAGAGGCGCCGTTGGTCAGATTCATGGAAAAAGGCCAACACTGACATCTCCGATCTCAAGGATCTTTTGTCAGTGGCGCGTGAGGAGCGGCGGACGGCGGTGAAGAGCCTTGAAGAGAAGAGCAGGGCCCTCACGGAGAGGACGGCGAAATATGTAGAGATGCGCAAGGAGCTCGAGTCAAAGGACGAGGCTCTTGTTGCGGCTACTGAGCGTGTCTCTTCGCTGGAGCGGGAGAGGGCCCAGGTCCTTAGTGCGAAGGAGGACCTTGAGCGAGACCTGGATTCTTGTGACCAGGCTCGCCTTGCTGCTGAGAAGGAAGGTGAGGCGGCCAAGATGTTGCTGGATGAAGCTGTCACCGCCCAGTCCCAGATGCAGGACTCCATCAAATGGTTGATGACAGACGGGATGGCTGGGGTAAGTCTTCGCGCTTTCTCTGCTTTTGAGACTTGTCTTTTTCACATGCTGACTTTGTTTCTATGCGCAGGTTTTCAAGAGATTTTGGCAGGAGCCTTTGCTCGGAGACCAGATTGCCGCCATTGCTGCTAGTGCCCAAGCCTATGGTTATGGCGAGGGCTATGAAGACGGTTTCTTGCATGCGCAAAATGATGGGCGCATCGTGGACGCGGAACATTATGGCAAGCCACTGAAGGATGAGTACGAGGCGGAACTCCAGAAGTTCGAGAAGATAGAGTTCCCCATCCTCCAGGTGCTTGCAGATTGTAACAAGAACGCGGATCCGCCTGCGGCCCTTAGATATTTTATAGAAACGTCTGATGCGCTGGCGAAGGCTTCTGGTGAGGGGCCTTCCGGCGCAGCTGACCAGTGATTAGGCCTTTTACTACTTGTAATTTTTCCTTTCCTTGTAAATATAGAAGGGTTTTTAATTCCCTTTGTTAATGAAAACTTTTGTTTGTTATATCGTGTTGTCTCGTCTTCTAATTTACTTATTTAACCAAGTCGTCACCCAGTGTGTAAGTAAGAATTAGAGCGCGCGCTCAGCTAGACAATCCGACGTCTAAGTGTTTAACACTTTCCCGCCTTGAAGATTGTAGCGGAGGCGACTTGTGCCATTGAGTCCGACTTAGGCGCGTGATCGCCTCGCCTTGAAGACCCGTTTACCGCGTTTATGTGGCGCGCTACTCTGTTGTCCGAGTTGTAGTCTCTAGAAGACAAGAGTTGAGGCGCATGTTGCGGTGTTGTAGGTCCGGCGAGTAAATCCGTCTTGAAGACTACGCTGCTTGAATAGGCGCCCGGCGTGCACGTGGCGTGCCTTGAAGGCATGCCTTGCTAGCGTGTCCGACGTGATTTTGTCTAAGTCTTGAAGACCTTGGCGCGGAAAGTACAAGTAGAAACACAGATATAGGAAACGTTTTCATTAATGATATGGCATGTGTAGCCATTTTGATTACAAATAACAGCGCCGTAACTGAGCGCCGTTCCATGATCTTGGAATAGGGGTGCCATCGAGCTTTTCTAATGCGTAGGCGCCTTTCCCGAGCACTTCTTGAATTTTGTAAGGGCCTTCCCAAGTTGGGGCGAGCTTCCCGGGCTTTTCGGCGTTGGAAGCTTCATTGTTGCGGAAGATGTAGTCCCCAATCTTGAAGGCTTGCTCCTTTACATGTTTGTTGTAGTATTGCTCGAGTTGTGTCTTGTAACTTGCTTCTTTTATTGCCGCGAGGTTGCGGCGTTCTTCTAACAGATCGAGGTTTATGCGGAGTTCTTTATCGTTGTCGGTTGTGTTTGCCATCAGTACCCTTGCCGTGGGGCAAGCTATTTCTGCGGGGATTACCGCTTCGGAGCCATATGTTAGGCTGAACGGGGTTTCGCCATTGCTTGTTTTCGTGAGAGTACGGTAGGCCCATAAGACGTGCGGCAACTCGTCTACCCACCCTGTTCGCCTGGTTCCGAGTCTTGTCTTGATGCCTTCAACGATTGTGCGGTTGGCTCTTTCTACTTGACCGTTGCCTTGCGGGTGCGCAACGGATGTGAAGATTTGCGTGACTCCCATTTGAGCCAGCCATTGTTGGAGGGCCTGGTCTTCGAATTGTGTTCCATTGTCGCTGACCAGTTGCATCGGTAATCCAAACCGACAGATAATGAACTCCCAGATGAACTTCTTGACATGTGCGCCATCGATCTTTGCCAGAGGTTTCGCTTCGACCCACTTAGTGAAGTAGTCGATGGCGACAACCAAGTACTTGACATTGCCCGGCGCCGCCGGGAATGGTCCGACTAGGTCAATAGCCCACTTCTGGAAGGGCCAGGCTGCGGTAACTGGTACGAGATTATTCTTTGGGCGCAAGGTGTTTGGGGCGTGGCGCTGGCAGCTGTCACATTTGCGTAACTCGGTAACTGCGTCGACGTGCATGCCAGGCCAGTAATATCCTGCGTTCATCAGCTTTGCCACTACCATTCTTGGGCCTGCGTGTAGCCCGCATGTTCCTTCATGTATATCTTTGAGGAGAAAGGATGCTTCGGCTGGGTCAACGCAGCGCAAGAGTGGCCCCAAGTAAGAGCGGCGGTACAGGATGTCATCGGTCAGTTGATACTGCAGGGCCTTGGTTTTTATCTTCCGGGCTTCGAGTTTGTCATTGGGCAGAACTCCCGATGATAAAAAGGCTTTGATCGGTGTCATCCATGACCCGTTGCCTGTTTGAGTAACGTTGACCTGGCGCATGGGGACCGATGGTTTATCTCGTACTTCGACGCGGACCTCTTTTGCCATGTGCTCAAAAACCGTGGATGCCATTTTGCTGAGTGCGTCAGCGGGTTTGTTTTCGCTGCGCCGGATGTGTTCGACTGTGCATGTGTCGAACTTGCGCATGAGTTTCTTGGCTTGTTCCAGGTATAGAGCCATGGTTTCGTCTTTTGCATCGTATACCCCGTTGATCTGCCGTGCTACCAACAAAGAGTCTACATGTGCCTCTACGTGCCTGGCCCCCATTTTTTCCGCTATGCGGAGGCCTGCCAGCAACGCTTCGTATTCCGCTTCGTTGTTTGTGCTTTTGAACTCGAGGCGGATGGCGTATGTGAACTCGTGTTTGTCTGGGCTGATGAGGCGCAAGCCGGCGCCAGCGCCGTCTCCGTTGGAGGCCCCATCGGTGTATAGGGACCACTTTTGCGATGGGTCGTGCACTGGCGCAGGTGATTCTTCCTCTCGGCACTCTTGAACTTTGTCGGCTGGGATCTCGGTTGCGAAGTCTGCTAGTACTTGGCCTTTGATTGCGGGTCGGGGTTTGTAGTTGATTGTATGCTCTCCGAGCTCAATGGCCCATTTCGCTAATCTTCCCGACAACTCGGGTTTTGCTAAGATGTCATTTATCCGATAATCTGTAAGTACGTTTATCGGGTGGCCTTGGAAGTATCTGCGCAGCCTTCGAGAAGCATGAATCAGAGCTAGGACCAGCTTTTCCATTATGGTGTACCGGGTTTCCGCATCTAACAGTGTGCGGCTGATGTAGTAGATCGGCGTTTGCACACTTTTACGATCAACCATCAGAACTGCGCCTATTGCCCGCTCTGTGACCGAGAGATAGAGCGTTAGTGGCTCTTTGGGGAGCGGGGCTGTCAGTGCGGGAAGATTCATCAAGCATTGCTTCATTTGTTGAAAAGCTGACTCTGCTTCAGGGGTCCAGCGGAAGTTGCTCTTTTTTAGGCAGTTTTTCAAAGTATCCACAAATGGAAAAGATTTTGAAGCGTAATTGGATAGGAAGCGGTTTAGGGCAACCAGGCGGCCCATTAATGTTTGCACTTCTTTGACAGAGGCTGGCGACGGCATCCGCTCGATTGCCTGAACTTTTTCTGGGTTGGCGCGGAACCCATCCCGCGTAACGATAACGCCCAGAAATTTCCCCTCTTCCATCCCGAACGAGCATTTGCTTGGATTCAGCTTCATGCGGACCTTTCGCAGTTGTTTGAATGTCTGTTGGATGTCTCGTAACATGTCACTTTCTTCCTTGCTTTTGATCACCAAATCATCGACGTATACTTCGAGCCTTACGCCGATTTCTTCTACGAAAGCCGTGTCCATCAGACGCTGATACGTTGCGCCCGCATTTTTCAGGCCGAAAGGCATCTTTGTGTAGCAGAAGATGCCTGCGTCTGTGCGGAACGCTGTTTTGTCTTCATCCTCTTTGGCCATCTGTATTTGGTGGTATCCCTTGTAAGCATCCAAAAAACACTTGTATCGGTATGGGGCGAGGGAATCCACTTTTAGGTCGATCTCTGGTAGAGGGTAGCAATCCTTTGGACACGCTTTGTTGATGTCTTTGTAGTCTACACACATGCGCCATCCTCCATTTGCTTTGGCGACCATGACGGGGTTGGCCACCCACGTCTGGTATCTAATGGGGCGGAGGATGCCCGCGTTGAGCAGCTCGGTGACTTGTTCATTCATGGCCTTTGTTTTCTCCGGGCCCATACTTCTTTTCTTTTGTACAATTGGCTCTGCGGAGCGATAAACATTAAGCCTGTGTTCCGCTATTTCCCGTGGAACACCCACCATGTCTGCCGGTTGCCATGCAAAAATGTCCATGTTACTGATCAGTAGTTGCTTTAAGTGGTTTCGTATGGACTCGGAGATTTCATGGCCGATGATCACCGTTTGCTCCGGAAATTTGGGATTGAGCGTCCATTTTTCCGGCTCTGTGCGGGCATTTGTTTTGACCATCTTTAACGGCTTGGCTGTATCTGTGGCGTGGCAGTCTTTGTTTCCTCGGATGAAAGCGACGCCCGTTTTGGTGGGGAACCCCACCATTGCGTGCGCCGTGGAGGCGTTGGCGTTGAAGCGAGCAATGCCTTCTCGCCCTAGAAGTATGTCATGGTTTGATGTGGCTGGTAGGACCATGAAGTCACATATCTCTGTACGTTCGTGTGTACCGTCGGTCCAAGTTACAGGCAACGAAAGCATGCCGCGGGGCATGATGGTTTCATGGATGAAACCGGAAATTGGCTCATTGACGGGAATAAGCTTTGCTTTATCTTCTTCATCGAGTTGCTGGAAACACTGGTCATACATGATATCCGTGCTACTGCCGCCATCTAAAAACATATACCGCGTGCGGTAATGTCCGAAGACAGCGGTGATCACTAGTGGAGCTGTGCAGGAGGCGCCCCCTCTGACCCTTGGCATGAGGATATCAGCCTCTTTCCATGAGTCGTCTAGTGGCTGTACCCGGGTGCGCTTCCCATGTTGGGTGTTCTTGCCCCGCCATGTCATGTTGCACTGGTGGCGGGGGATTAGAGTTGCAGCGTGAGTGTTTAGGTCCCGGATTTTCTTCCGCGACCCTTCGCCTTGGGTTTCTTCGTTGCCTTGACCCTTGCCAGCTCGGTGAACATTTTTGACTAGGTGGCCGAGCTGGCCTGATTTCAGCGCTGCCTCTATCTCCATTTTTAAACTGTAGCAGTTGTCTGTGAGGTGACCGTAGTCGTTATGGTACTCACAGAACTTGCTACGGTCCACGTTTCGGCGCTTTCCCAGAGGATTGGGCTCCTTCAGGGTGACCTGCTCGGTTTTCAGAACTTGAGATGGTGTTTTTGTTAGCGGGGTCCAGTCATGGTTTTTCTTTGAGTGTCCGCGCTGGTCCCTCGTTTGTTTGGAGCTGATGATCTGTCGGGCGTCACCGGCCGGAGAATACTTTCCCTCGTCGGTGGCGCCTGTGATGCGGTTCCAGACGGATTTGTTTTTGTGTCTAGTATTATTATTATTATGGTGTTGTGGTTGGAAACCGTGTTGTTGGTTGAAGGATTTTTCGGAGGAGGCATATATTTTGGCTGAGCGTATGAGCTCATCCCAGGACTCTGGGATGCCATCTTTGCCGGTAAGGCATTTCATGAGGTCTGGGCTGCGCACATTGTGAATGAACGCGGCCCGTGTGAGCTCCTCCCCGCATCCGATTTGTAGTGCTTCTTTGTTAAACCGGACTATGTAATCTTCGATCGTTTCCCTGTCATACCGCCGGCATAGCAGGATGTCCGCCTTGTCTTTCTTATGCTTACGTAGGTGCGAAAAGTGGCTGCCGAACTTTTCTGTGAGGTCGTCGAAATCCTTTACGCTTCCCGCTGGGAGGCTGTCAAACCATACCCTGGCGGCACCCGTGAGGGTTTGAGCGAAAAGGTGGCACCACACCTGAACAGGCCAATCCACGGACACACCCGCGCACTCAAAGTCGTGCACATGGTCGTCTGGGTCACGCAGGCCATCGTATCTACCGATGCTGCTTGGGAGTTTGGCCTTTCTTGGTACCTTGGCAGCCGCTATGCGAGCGACGAACTTGGACTTCTCAGCAAAAGCTTTTGGTCGGAATGGTTTGACCAGGTCATCGTCTATCTCACTGTCTCGCGACGTGTGAGTGTGTTTCTTTCTTCTGTGATCGGAATCACTGCTTGACGATTCGTAACCGTCTGGCTCTTCACGTGATTTGGCGTAGCCCCGAGCTCTGACGTTTCCGCCGAGCTCCCCGCTACGACCCTCACCGTGGTTGGCCGTATCTTTCTTCTTGTATCTTGCTTTCGACGGGGTGTCGAAAGTCAGTGTCTTACCCTTCTTTTTTGCTTGCTGCAATAGTTTGCGTTGGTAGATTGCAGCGCTCTTGGCATTCTGACGGAGTAGCCAGCGATCTGGATCCTCTTCGGAGAGCTCTTGACTGTCGTCGTCGGATTCGACGTCACGGATTTCAACGGCTGACCCGTCGAGCCGAGACGTCGTCTGCTTGACGACAGTGTTGGGTGTGGTTTGGTTATCCGGCTGTCGGAGGTCTTCGTCTCCAGTTTGGTGCATGCCGGAGGTGTTAGGGTTGGGTTCAGCCATGGGTAGGGTTAAAAGATGAGTGAAAAGAGCTGTTCTAATCGTTGGATGGCGCCAATGAAGAAACAATAAGTATACCGGAGATTAAGACTAATCTCCGGGGGTTAATACTTATGTAACTACAGGTTTAATCCTTTACCCAAACCGTTATGACAACCCGAGAGTTTGTTAAGGTGAGTGTGGTATGTGTTGTGTGTGATATGAACAAGAGATTTAAGTGGTTCGGTCGTTAATGACCTACGTCCACTGTGAAGGCACCGGAATATTATTGCTAACAAGAGAGAATTACAAGTGATGAGTATAGCAGTGATGGTTGTCTATCTGAATGAATACATGAGTTGCATCTGATGCTATTTATAGGCTTAATAGTGGACCGCATGGAGAGGCCCACAAGTGACACCATTGGCTTGGGCCCAACCGGGGCCCAAGCCCATGGTCTTTCTGGAAATGGCGGGAAAGGACGAGGCACTGTTGATGACGTCAGCCCACAGTGCGGTCGTTGTTGTAGTTGGACACGTGTCCGCCTTCTGGTGGTGCACAGTAACGTCGTACTTGCTACAGTGTCCAGGCTATCTCTGCTGTCTGATTTGACGCCTGACAGTGGAGGAAGTAATGCCTGCTGGTCACTGTTCACGACAGCGTGTACAGTGCAGCCGTTCCCCTTTTGTACTATCTGCCACATGTCCTTCCTCTGTTGGTGTATGCTCTGACACAAATCCTTATGAATCTTCCTTTTGTTATCTTTGTCGTGCCAAGGGAATCTTCCGCGTGTGATGGCACGCGCGTATCAGGTATTATTTGCTGCTTATCATCTGTGGCAGCGCGCGAGGATGTTGATTGGCTGTCCTCGCGCGGGTATGCTCCTGCGCCGTGACGTGGCGCAGGGTTGTTACTTAGTGGGGATAGGGGCGCCTTTCAGATTAGGCTCCCTATCCCTTCAATGTGCATTATGCAATGTCATAGATTGAAGTCCATGACAACTAGTGAGATTTTCCCGCCTTAGCGACAGGAATTTGATCAGTATCAGTTTGGTTTGTTACGATACCAACACTCGCAATGACAATCACAATTGGAATCTTTAGATAAATGTTTTGGCATTTTTAATGTATTTCCACGGTGTGAGAAAAACAATGTAGATAATTCGAGAGATTGAATTGAACTATATTAAAGTAGTATAAGGGGCTTTTTAGTTGATTAAGTGCTGAATCATTAAGAAGTCTGAATGGTTATGAGGATCCGAATGGTTAAGTGCTGAATCATTAAGTGTTGTTTTGTTGGACCTCTAAATGGTTAGTCTTCTTGCCCACATTGGTAGGAGAATTCACTGCTTAATAGTTCAACAACATCCCAAGTTTAACAAATGAAGGAAAAGAAGGGAAATAATATTAAGGGGGGAAAAGAAAGAGAGTGGAAAGAAAAGATTTGATTAACTAGTGTGTTCCCGAGTTTGAAGGAAATAGAGAGGAAAGTAAGGATTTTATGTTTAAAATATCATTATCTTCCAAATCTCTCCAATTTGGAAGGATGAAAAATGAAGGAAATGAACCAAAATTTTCCTTCCGTTTCCCTCCATTTCTCTCTTTAAAAAAATACTCTGGAACACGATTTTTCCAAACATCCTTCCAAATCATTTATTTTCCTTCCTTAAATGAAACTCGGGAACACAGTGTAACAGTGTAATCATTTCATTCAGATGCTGAAACAAACACGCTGAATGAGCTGAATGTTAAATCATTCAACGCTGAATGATTCAGAGTCTCATTAACAGCCTTACCAAACAACACCCAACATAATATAATACAACTAGGCCCAATATTATACGGCCCAATAAGTATTAAAAAAAGGCCGGTCAGTCCAATTCCCTGATAGGATATATAAACACCCTTACATACCCTCACCAAAACTAGGGTTTATACATTTTAGGCGAACACAGCATATCGGACCACTACCCGCCGCCACCACCACCACCTGCAACTCCGTCAGCAACCATGGTTATTATTATTTCACACTCTTCATAATCTCAATCTCTATCCTATTATTATTATTATTATCATTATTATTATTATTATTATTATTATTATTATTATTATTATTATTATTATTATTATTGTGTAGTCGCTAGTGGCAAATGAAGACTTTCAGCACATTCTGCGTGTCCAGAACACAAATGTTGACGGCAAGCAAAAAATTATGTTTGCTATGACTTCAATCAAGGGTATTGGTCGTCGTTTCGCTAACATCGTTTGCAAAAAGGCTGACGTCGACATGAACAAGAGGTCGTTTTATCATTACCTATTATTATTATTATTATTATTATTATTATTATTATTATTATTATTATTATTATTATTATTGATGTTTAAATTATATGTTAATGAGTCTTTATATGTTTAGGTATGTTTTAAGTTATAACTTAGTATTGCCTCTATTATTATATTATTATGATCAGACTCTTTACTAGATGCGTTTGCATACTAACTGTTACTTTTTATTAGTAGCAAGAATTGGAATAAGTTTATCTATATGCTTAATTTATGTTTATATAAAAGCAAGTGACTAGGGCTGCAAACGAACCGAACGAATACGAACAAGGCCGTGTTCGTGTTCGTTTGTTAAGGAAATCATGTGTTCACGAACAGTTCATGAACACTTGCCGAACGAGATTTTTTGTTCGTGTTTGTTCGTTAAGAAAACACTTGTGTTTGTGTTCGTTTGTTTATTTTGTTCATGAACGCACACGAACACAAATGAACATTAATGAACAGAAACAAACACAAACATATATTAACCTTTGAATAAGATACAATTCTCAAGACATCAGCTAGATCCACCCAAAATTTAACTAAATTATCCAAACATATTTGCCTCACATATATTATTTATCTAGGTAAATAAAATAAAATAAAAAAATTATAAAGCCTATTAAACTATCGAACATAAACGAACACGTTACCGAACGTTCACGAACATAAACGAACGAACGCGGACTCTGTTCATGTTCGTTCGTTTAACTAAATAAACAAATTTTTTTGTTCGTGTTCGTTTATTTATTAAACAAACAAACACAAACGAACTTCCCGCCGAACGGGTCATGAACTGTTTGTTGAAAGTTCAGTTCGCTTGCAGCCCTAAGAGCAACTGTCAGTAGGATGAGTCTGTTGCTAAGGCGACTATATTTCGTTAAAGATGTGAACGTTGGAAGTAGTGCTTCTATTCAATTGAGTTTGTGTTGATAGAAATAGGATGCGGCTGCTGTTCAATTATTGATGGCTGATGAACATCATTGAGGGTTTGCACAAGATTGTGCAGTGACCCGTTTGGATAGAAAATATGGATGGAAACTTTCAAATATACACATAATAATAATATGCTACCGCACATACAAATGACATCGTTTAGGGCTATTTATACCCACTGATCTTGACGGTTAATTAACTAACTATTCTTAACCGACATAAGCATTATAAGCATTCTAACCGACACTAACTTACATATTTGACTTTTATGTTTGACCTTTATACTACTAATTTCTTGATTAATAACATTCCAACATGTATTGCAGTTAACTAACAATAACAAGAAAAAGCTTGTGACTTTGCAATGTGTTTGTTAACCGCAATTTAGTGTATCGTCTGTTGAATCGTAGCTTCATTAACCCTCTTGTGTTTAGCTTTTATACGTTTTTGACATTTTTTTGCGGGATTTTGGACTCATGCTTGCTGTTTTGGAAAATAGAGAACTTTAAGAATAGTTTATGCACATTTGCTGTGTCGAAATTGTTTTTTTACCTGTCTTCAATTTTTTTTTTTCATTTTAGTGATGTATGTGCATTCATAGAATGTTACTACATGTTTCTGTCTTGTTTGGATATTTTGATTTACTTCTTTAGCTTGTAGCCAAGTTTATACATTATATATAAAAAAGATTAAGAGTATGTTTTTAATATTAACAATGTCACTGTTTTGTCTGTGCTTGTTTTTCAATTTTGTTTTTCTAAACTTGTAGGGCTGGAGAACTTTCAAGTGCTGAGATTGATAATCTGATGACCATCGTGGCTAATCCTCGCCAATTCAAGATCCCAGATTGGTTTTTGAACAGGAAGAAAGACTACAAGGATGGAAAGTACTCGCAAGTCACATCGAACGCGCTTGACATGAAGTTGAGAGATGATCTTGAACGTTTGAAGAAGATCAGGTTGGTTTTATGCCGTTATGTTCATTATAATTGGGTTGGTATTGGTTTTTTGTTACAATGTCATGCAGGTCAATGAATCGGGAAATTTAGTTGAAAGGGGGAATGGATCAACCGGTTGTTAATGTTGGTTTTGTATGGGTTTGTTTTACAGGAACCATCGTGGTCTTCGTCATTACTGGGGTCTCCGAGTGCGTGGACAGCACACCAAAACCACTGGTCGTAGGGGAAAGACTGTCGGTGTGTCAAAGAAGAGATAAGTTTTTTTTCTTGTTTTTGCGAAAATGCCTTTTCCGAATTTAGACCTTGTCCTGAATTTTTACTGTCATCAATTTTGAACGTCTTGGGTTAAGTTGTTTTGTCATGGTTATAGTTGTACTTTTCGGTTTATGTGAGAGGCTGTTTTCTAAATGGATAATTGATGAAATTTGGGATTTGTTTATCGGTTCTTTTTCTGTGTTCATATTTGATCCTCGGCGGTTGAAACCAGTAGCCGTATGCCAAGGATAGCTGTCCATGTCTTGAAACAAGTATAGCCCGCATGACAAAGAATGTTGTTTACTTCTCCTCATTCCCGAAGCGCACACTAATTATATAATTTATTTTATATGTTACATATATATTCCATGAGTTTTTAGCTTCATTTACCCAAAATATAGCTATAAATAAGGTTTTTATAATTTTATGTGATTTTACCTATATGTACAAGCCAAGAACACCAAGGTACAACATTTTTATGCATAAAAAATACTCAGGTTACGTAAGGCGCACGCCTCTAAAAGAAAAGCGCCTGAGGCGCGCGCCTTTGGGAAAAAGGATAGGCGCAAAGCCTTGAGGCGCCCTAGGCTGCGCCTTGCGCTCAGGCGCGCTTTTTATAACCCAGGTGTACATAACACGGGTAGTTTAGACCGCCATTAAGTAGTAAGTGTTGGATAGCTTCTAAGCCTTGCATGTCGACAATGAAGAAAAACAGGAAGATTAGGTTTCCTTGCCTTTTTTTTTGAAATGCATACTTCATTAACAAAACAAACCGGCTATCTCCAAGACGGAGAGAGCCAAACAAAACAACCCATCAAGTTACATCAAAATTACACCATTGAATCCAATCTAACCTATCCTTCTTCGATCGACTATTGTACCAAAGAAAACTAATAGCTTTAACATCCGATAACATTTTAATGACCTTCGCACTCCCTTGGTTGAAAATAATCTCATTCCGGGTCGCCCAAATCTTCCAACATACAATGATGAAGATACCATATAATATCTCCTTCCTTAACCTTGAAGTATTCACATGATTTGCCATTTCCAAAATATCTTTCACAGAGAATATAAACACCGGGGGGATATTGAGCCAATTAGCGACCCCTTGCCACAATCCATGAGAAACCATACACGCCGTAAAAATGTGATCTGTAGTTTCTTCAACCTCTCCACAAAACCGACAAAGCGGGTCAGCAACGAATACATTTCTGCGGGACAAAGCATTAGCCGTGGGGATCCTATCTAAACTCGCTCGCCACATAAAAACATTGCACTTATTTGGAAGCCACTTGCACCATTTAAAAACAAAGTCGTTTTCCCCACCATCGACTCCACATAGCCATCTGCGCGCCTCCTTTACCGTGTAAAGAATGTTGGAACTCGAGTTCCATTTCCAAGTATCTTCGCTAGTTCCCAACTGAGTCGACGCCACCAATCTATGGCATTGAACCAGTTCCGCCATTTCATTAGAAGAGGATGGGTATCTCTGCCAATCCCAATGAATAATACCCGTGTCCCTGTCTCTACCAACACGATCCGAAACTTTGCACCATTTGTTTCTTTCCAAGCGAAATAGATTCGGACAAATATCTTTCAGCGGCTCATCATTGATCCACGTATCCACCCAAAAACGAATGTCTACACCATTCCCAACCGAACCACGAAACATGTTTAAAAACCGGACCCCTTGAACTTGCGTTTCATAAGCTGCCTTCACCAACTTGCTCCATGGCCCCGAAGATTGTTTGTTCCAAGGGACCATATCCCATCGACGGTTAGAAACATGGAGCGAATCGATCACTCTTCTCCACAAAGCGTCAGTTTCCATCTTATATCTCCACACCCATTTGAATAACATAGCTTTGTTACAATCACCCAGTTTATTTAATCCCAAGCCACCTTTTATCTTTGGTTTAGCCACCCTTTCCCATGCCACCCAATGAATCTTCCCAATCTCATCCGTTCCTCCCCAAAGAAAGCGCTTTATAAGACTTTCAAGTTCATTGATAATCGCCACCGGGGCCTTGTATAACGAAAAATAATAGGAGGGAATACTTTCCAAAACAGATTTCACAAGAACCAGACGCCCCCCCATCGACAAAACCCGGGCCTTCCACATAGAAAGACGCTTTTTGAAAACCCGAACCACCGGCTCCCAACTGTTAATACGTGACATATTACCCCCTACAGTAATACCCAAATATTTAAAAGGAGCATCCCCACTTCTACACCCAAGCCCCACAGCTTTCGCTTGAACCTCGACAATATCTTTTCCAATGCCAAATAAAGTGGACTTGTGGATATTAATTCTCAAGCCAGAACACAGATGAAAAACACGCAACAATCTTCTAAGCGAATTAAAATTAAATTGAGACCACTCACCCATAACCATGGCGTCATCTGCATACAGTAAATGAGATAATAAAGGTCCCGCATTAGGAAGACGGACCCCATCAAACGCACCAATCCTACACGCCCGACGAATAATACTAGAGAACGCCTCCATAACAATAATGAATAAAAACGGGGAGATAGGATCGCCTTGTCGAATTCCTTTGGTGCATTTAAATTCAAATGTAGGGGAGCCATTCACCAAGACAGAGGACGCAGCCGAGGATAAAATACCAAAAATCCAATTACACCATTTAGAAGGGAATCGCATTTGTTGCATAATACTCATTAGAAATCCCCAATTAACATTATCATAAGCTTTTTCAAAATCAATTTTGAAAAAGAATAACTCTTTCCCCCTCCTTTTTGCCCAAGAGATAACCTCACTAATGATCAAGGGGCCATCCAAAATATACCTTCCAGATAAGAAAGCCGACTGAGTCTCACATGTGACCGACTCCATAACCGTCTTCAATCGATTAGTTAAAACTTTGGAAATCACTTTACTAATAACACCAATCAGATTAATCGGACGATAATCACCTAACCCCACCGGGTTATCCACCTTTGGAACCAAAGTAATGAATGAAGACCCAACACCCCTACTTATCTTTCCTGAATCATAGAAATTCTGGAATATTTTCACAAAATCATCTTCAAATAAAAACCAAAACCTTTTGATGAACCGGAAATTGAAACCATCCGGCCCTGGAGCTTTGTCACTGCCACACTCAAAAACAGCATCTTTAATTTCTTTGCGCGTAAAATGAGCAACCAGCAACTCGGCTTCAACCTCCGAAAGACCCTTCAAGTCATCGCAAATAAGCTGTGGCCGAACAGGAATATCTTCAACAAACTTGTTCCTGAAAAATTTAAAAACTTCACGTTTAACCAATGCTGGTTTAGAAATCCACTTCCCGTCAACAAGAAAACCCGGAATATTATTAGACACCCTTCTCTTATTAACCAACCCATGAAAAAAGCTGGAATTTTCATCCCCATCCGTCGCCCATTTCACCCGAGCCTTCTGTATCAAATCTTTGTGTTTAAAAGCATCTAACTCTTTAATTCTCTTGCTACCCTCACAAATTGTCCACTGTTCGGCCTCCAGGAGATCCCGAATTTCCACCTCTTTATCCAAAACATCCAAATCAGCCTTAACCGCTTGATACTCCTCCTCTTCTTCTTTAATGAACCTGTTCTTCCACTCCACTATGGCATGTCGGACGAATCTCAGCTTGTGTAACAAAAAAATATCCGGATCAGCCATCTCCACGAATCTATCGGCCGCACCCTTCACCATCTCGTCAAAACCAATACGGTCTAGCCATGAGTTATAAAATTTAAACGGTTTGGGACCAGAATTGCGATATTCAACTTTCAAAACCAAAGGGCTGTGATCCGACTTTTCTCTGGCTAAGGCTCGATATTCCGCGTTAGGCCAGTCATTCAAAAAATCCATGGACACAAAAATTCTGTCAATCCTACTACACTTATTGCCAGAAACATAAGTAAAACTCCGACCTTTCAACCCGAATTCATGTAAATCTGTTCCTTCTAGAAACTCATTAAACTCGTTTGAAGAAGTCACATCGAACTTGGAGTTCTTCCTCTCATTTCTGTCCCGAACACAATTAAAATCTCCACCGACAATCCAATAAAAATTATCACGCTGAATAACACTGGATAATTCATCCCAAACGGCTCTCTTGTCATTCTTTTTTTGAGGAGCATAGACGTTAACCATCCCCACCTGCCTACCGGTACTCTTAATAAAACCATACACCACAAGAAAATTCCTGTGCTTAAGAATCGACGTCTTTTGAAACATTTTATTATCCCACATAGAAACAATACCCCCTGAACGACCTGTAGCATCCACCCAATCCGCCTCAAAAACCCCTCTCCCTCAAAAATTCCTGTGATTAGGTTTCCTTGCCTAACCCAACATCCAGGCCTCTTGTTACTTTCGCACCTCCAAACGGCATTCTTCACCTCGTCTCATTAGTAAGGCCTTGCAAGCAATGAACTTGTCACTTGCTTCACAAGCAATTCACTCACTATCTGCACAAGAAATAGATTTGAACTGGTTAAGCTTAGGTCTCACCAGGAAAGGGGCGTCAAATTTTGCAGGGAAGTTTCATGTCTCGTCTTTGACAACAACCCTGGATTGGCAACCGTTTATTCTTGATCTTTTTATGTTTTTGCTAGTAACCTTTGTAATTTTGTATTCATCACAAGCAATTCACTCACACTGCTTAATTTTCTTGGCATACCGTTTTTAAGTTTTAAGCCTAAAATACATTGTTTTCGGTTTTTAATTGTTATGGCTTGTGTTTTTCCTAGGGAAAACAATTCAAAAATCATGAATAAGTCCAAAAAATGAAACATATATATCAATTTTTAATCCTTAAAACTTAGACCTATGGTCAAAATGATTAAACATTTGTAAAAAGACCAAAGTGACAATGATTAAACATTAAATAATTCTGCTCTTTTAACATTAATGATTCTACTCTAATTAATTAGTCAAAACTACTTTGTCCTAAACATATCACAATCTCATCACACGCATATTCATATTCATTCTACAAATAAGGATATATTCACCATTCATTTATCTTACACACCTTGAAACTAAATCTACACAAATTAATGTTCATCCTAAATGCATCCTACATTTGCTTTGTAAGATTATATTTTGAAAGGGGTTACAAACATTTAATACAAAATCAATTAAAACATTTATATTGCATGTGTAACATATGATTTTTATTGCACATATGTGTAATATAGAGTTCTCAAGTTCTCTCGTTAATACGTGCTTTGGTGCTTGTTAATGGTTCTCCGACATTCCAATTTAAATGTGGAAAAGGTCTTTGACAAGGTGATCCACTCTCTCCCTTCTTGTTTCTCATTGTTATGGAATGTCTCTCGGGGTTGCTGGATAAGGCGGGAAGTATTGGTATTCTTAAAGGTATTAATTTATCGGTGGGTAGTACTAATATTAATCACCTTTTTTTTGCGGATGATGCTTTGATTATGGGTGAATGGTCCTATGAGAACAATAAAGTTACGACTCGAATCCTTAGAGTTTTTTACTTGTGCTCCGGTTTTCGTATTAATATTCATAAGTCGAATCTATTCGGGGTTGGTACGGAAGACGGGGAAGTCGATAGTATGATGGAAGTTTTGGGATGTAGGCGTGGTATTTTCCCATTCGATTACTTGGGGATTCGGGTGGGTGCTAGAATGACGAGAATAAATAATTGGAATGTGATTCTTGATGTCATTAGAAATCGGCTTGTCAGGTGGAAAGCCAAACATTTATCTATTGGTGGCCGGTTGATCCTTATTAAATAAGTCCTTGAAAACTTGCCTATATATTACCTTTCACTCTACAAAGCTCCTAAGGCGGTCATTGATACTATGGAGGCTATTATGAGGCGTTTTCTATGGGCGGGGTGTGGTCTCGAAAAAAAGATTAATTGGGTCGCTTGGGATATCGTTACAAAACCGAAATCGGATGGATGGAGGCCTAGGTGTACCTAAGTTGGAAGATGTTAATGATGCGTTGCTTCTAAAATGGGTTTGGCGATTCAAAAATGGTGGTAATAGCCTTTGGAAGAAAATTATGGTTGGTTGTCATGGGGCTAGCCGAACATGGTCTTGTCTTCCTTGTTCGCCCTATGCTAGTGGTTGTTGGAAGCAAATAGTGAAGATAGGGGAAAAAAGATTTGGAATGGTAATACCAGGGCCGACCCTGAAAATTCAGGTGCCCGGGCCGAGCTGTAAAAATTGTGCCTCTTAGTCTTAGGTTTAGGCCTTAACGAAATAAATAATGTAAACTATTTTTTAAGCTACGATTAAAGTAATATCAAATTGATTGATCAAATTTTATTTCTCACTTAGGTTATAGTCTAACGAATCCTCTTGGAGGAGGTTGGGAGTTCAAATCCCACAAAGATTGAAAATATAAATGGGTAAAAGTTTTGCAATTAAAAAAAAATTGTTTCATAACAAAAATAAACGTTAAAAAAGAAGTCAAAACCAACTAGTAAAAAACAAAAACAATTAAGTGTGAGACCTCTTCATTTCATTTTCTTCATCCTCTCTAGTCCTACATTTATTAATAAACGTGCAATTTTTTTCTCAAACCATTTCATTTTCTTCTTTAATTCTTAACATCTCTCAATATTTCTTTACTTTCTGTTTTATATAAATTACCTTTCACTTTGATTAATACTTGATTAACAATTTTGGGTCTTAAACATACAAAAATTTATCGAATTAAGGACATCACTATTAAGAAAACTTGGATTGCCGGAGGGTTAATGTGCCCTCGAGAAATTGGGCCCGGGCCGGGAGTCCTCCCCGCACCCCTTAAGGGCCGGCCTTGGGTAATACTCTTGATAGCTATTTTGGTTGTGTTGGGGATGGTTTGTCTATAGGATTCTGGACGTACTCATGGATTAGAGCGGAACCCCTTCGTTTAACGTACCCTCATTTATTCAGACTTGAAAAGAACAAATGGGTGTATATTGCGGACAGGTTGCGGGTCACAAATGGCGTGAAATCGCTGCTATAGGATTGGCGTTCAGCACCGTCTTCGGCGGAAGAAGTATCCGAATATTCCAATCTTATTTCGGATATCTATGACTTTGTTTGGAAGGGTGGGCATGACGTTTGGCGCTGGAAAGCAGTTAATTCAGGAGAGTTCTCAGTTAGAAATGTCAAAAGCTTGCTTTCGGATCATCCTCAAACCACTTTAGTGACCAAAATGAATTGGAAAGTATGGGTTCCGTTAAAATGTAAGGTGTTGGTTTGGCGGGCTGCAATCAACCGCATCCCTATTAAAGTAGAACTTTGTAAACAGGGAGTGAACATCCCCAATCAGCTGTGTGAAATGTGTAATGCAGAGGCGGAGACGTCAATACATCTATTCACATGACGTTTCTTTGCTGCTGAGGTGTGGAGTCGAATTGAAGCTTGGTGCAGAATTAATCCGATGCTCGTTTTTTATGTTAGCGATCTACTGAAAGTTGATGGTGTGCAGCCGAGTTCAAAACGCACAAAACATATTCTGCAAGGTGTTATTTTTTCTACTATTTGGGCTATTTGAAATGAACGCAATGATCATATTTTCAAAGGCAAACGACGTAGGGCCGTTGAGGTGGTTGAAAGCATCAAGATGACGTCATATTTTTTGTTTAAACATAGAAGTAGTATACAAGTTATAGATTGGAGTGTTTGGTGTAATTATCCGTTGAACTTGATGTAATTTCGTTTGTTGGCCCGAGGGTCCTTGCTTTGAGGACCACTCGTGGTTGTTTTTGAATGAAGTTTACCTTTCAAAAAAAAAAAAAAAGAAACAATGAGTTTTTAATTGAACTCTCCCCATATACATATATATTGTATGTGTGTGTGCGCGCCCGTGCATGTTTCTATGTAAGATGCGATGTCAAACATACTAACATACCAAATTCTAATCGATATTATAGTAAAATGATTAAAACGATTAGACTGAGCGGTAGACAGACGGGGCAACCACCCCCGTCCTAATTTTTTGCATGTCTCAAACACTCTACACCACCCCGCTACCCCCGTCCCTTCTTCCCCCGTCTCCCATGTCTTGCTCGGGACATAAAGGACGATCCAATCACCTTTTTTTCCTTTTTTTTTATTTGAACAACTAGGTATTTTTGTTTTTATTGAATGGTTTATAAATTTGAAACATAACATTTTGGTGTCTTCACACCCTTGCCATGTCTCAACCAAGAGAACATGAAAGCCATCCTAGGTGGCATTGAGACATGAACTTTCTCATGTCTGCACACCCCGTAGCCTTATAAGCATTCTCTAGCATATCATTTTTGCATACGATAAACCTTTGTGTTAATTTCTAAACTTGTTTAATGTATTTGATTAAACCTAATCTTTATATAATATTCCAATGTATGATATATTGGAATATCAATTATTGGACATCAAATCGTACGATGGATATGATTCCACGACCAGGCCAACATTGTAATCCAATAATCTCATGAGTCATTATCAAAATAATCCAATGACTTATATTATTTTAGGTTCTAAATACAATTATGGATCATTTCAATTTTCAATAAACAAATGAAGCAAACTGTGATATTTGAATGATTATTGGTCATTTAGCCCATCATTCTCTTGAGTTGATTAAAATAATAAATCAAAGAATTATTCCCGTCTGTAACATTTTATTTATTTAATTTTCAACCAAACATCACTCTCCTTAATTATGGATGAAAACATATATAGTTTTTTGTAGCGACAATAATCAAGGGTAATTTTTGTTTTATTTTTACTATTTGATATTTTAGACTGTTAGTTTGTTATAACTAGGATTCTATTACCCCGCGCTTCATGGCGGGAGCTTCTGTTGCGTTGAGGGTTTGTTGGATGTTAAAGATCGCGCGGCGCTGTGGGAGCGCCCCTGTTGCGTGGAAGGTTTCGTGGACATAAATGATAATATTAAGTGACTGTTATTCTCGAGTGGGCTTCAAAAAATACTCGCGGGTAAAAGCTAAAAGTTTGGTGGTCAAAGTTTGAAATCCTAAAAGCTAAAAGTTTGGTGGTCAAATTGGAAGAAATGAAAGTACATTAGTTAGTAAGAAAGTTAGTGGTCAAAGTTTGAAATCCTAAAAGCTAAAAGTTTGGTGGTCAAATTTGAAGAAAATAAAGTACATAAGTTGCTAAGAAAGTTAGTGACCAAAGTGCAATGTAAGTTTAAAAAAGTTGGGTGGTCAAAGTTTGAAATCCTAAAAGCTAAAAGTTTAGTAGTTAAATTTAGTGGTCAAATTAAAGTTAGTAAGAAAGTTAGTGGCCAAAGTTAAAAAAAAAAAAAAAGTTAGTGGCCAAAGTTAAAAAAAACGAAAGTATAGACACAGTAGAAGTTCAATGAAATAACTCTGGGACAAGGATATATCATACACATAAAATTAATAATGTGATGATAACAATGTTTTAATTTTTGTAGAAAAAATATCCTTGATTTTTTAATAACACCACCAAATATTTGTTATGATGTTTACAACAATCATTTTAAAATTTTTGATAGTGGCACTTCACTCAAAATAATAATAAAAGAAAACAAAATAAAGTAAGCGTAGCATGTGATTATCACGTGACCTTGGACATAGACATTTCCATTTTTCTATTTAACATATCCAAACAAAGAAAGGTAGTTGTTTTTATACATTGTTGGAATTTACGTTTGAAAGTGAGTCACATTGACTTCTTGTCTTATATTGGGGTAGGAAAGAAATATGGATTGGTTTATATGTGAAAATCATTGGAAAGTTTGAAATCTTATGTTACATTTTACTTGAGAATTTATCCACACGCAGAGGGGATGCAAAAAACGGGTTTCTAGGTTGGAAATTTTTTTAATCAATGCGTTGTCTGCGCGACCTGCTCAGTTTTTGCTTCTACTCACTTTAAGGCTTATCGAAGTGTATTGTTAATAAACATTATCAAAGATACCTTATACCTTCATAACATGTTTTCAGTTTCATATAGATTAGCTTTAAGGTCTAACTATATGCTATTTTTTACTTGAAAATGTTTTTGGTTTGTAAGATGTCACATAGTGACCATTTTTTTTCTGTTGTTTTACTATCTTCAACATTTTCCTTTGACAATACTTGTTAATCTCCTTTAGAACAAACAAACTAACAAGTATTGAACAGAAAATTTGGGATTTTATGATAAAAAACATTGATGCACTAGTTGCAAACATTAAAAGAGGGGGTCAATGGCTGTCATGTAAAAAAATACAAAGAGAGATGAAGAGTGTAGGGAGACGAGAACCACACTATCAGAAAAAGGAGAGAGGGTTATGAGAGGTTTTGCTGGGGTGACAATTTGGGAACACAAAAGAAAGGTCATATATAACATCTTAGGCAAATTCCACATCGGTTACTGATAATAGAAATGTTGGGTTCATTAGATGAAGAGATATGTACCCGCGTGTGCGCACGGCCCCACATCTACATAACACGTCAGCAAGAACGCTGACTAGACCTTCTAGAAGCCGGCGCACGTTACATTGTCCATGTCACCTGCAACCCGAAAATGAAAGGGACATGTGGCCAATTAGAGGTCATTATTCCCTGCTCCACGATCACCTGCAGGTACGAGGACAGAAAAATGATAGAAAGGACAGACACAGGACACGTGGACCAATCGCAGAAGGACAGCGCCAACAACGTCAACGGTCTGCCATCGTACAACCAGCTGTCATTCCCACCTCAACCAATCACAGAACGTCTCAAGGGCCTATAAATACCCCTTCCCCCCCCCCCCCCCCCCCCCCCCCCCCCCAAGGAGAAGGGATCATTCCATCCTTATCAGAAAGATAGATTATAGTCAAAACGCTGTAATAATCTGTGTTTGAGTTCTTGTAATTGTCCAGCAACCATTAATAAGAAATATCTCCTTACTATGCTCATATCTATAGGTTGCTATATTGGTGTTTCTTCATTAGGAATGATTTGTCTCAAATATCACCAACGCATTTTTGGCGCATTAGCTACATAGTACATGAGAACTATATAGCTACACTTGCTAAGATGAGAGTACTAGCAGGATGAGTAGCATCCTGAAAAGTCTCCATCGGAGAAACCATAAAACAAATTTGTGAGTTCCTAGATAGGCAACCCGTTAGAGACAAAACGGACAATAATAATGATACGAAATGCTGGATGTTCGTCACAAGCACATGATGGTGGCAGAAGACTACCTGCTCATATCAAATGGAACTCGTACATCTCAAGAAGAAGACAAGGAATGGTTAATGGATAAGTAGATCAACAGGCGTTGGGGACGGAGATTAGAGGGGGGGGGGGGGGGGGGGGTATATATGTGTTTGTTTAATAATCGTTTAACTACTCTATGGACCAAAGTTGTATTATGATTGTGTTAAAAGTTGAGATCGTATATACAACTTATGAAAAATTGTGACCAAATATGAAATATAGTTTCAACTTTCAACACAATGGACCATCACTATAATTGACTCCATTTTTAGTTTTATCAGCATACCCGCTATTTTCAATTTTGCTACATATTTGATGTAATTGTTTTACCAGATTTGATTTACCCAGCATGTTTTTAACCAAGAGTAACAGTTTTATGTGGAGCCATCATAGGTTTTACACTTTTACTATATATATATATATATATATATATATATATAGGGTATGGATATTTTGAAAACCCACTCTTATAGTGGAAACTCTGAAAACTTTGACTTCCTAAAAAAAATTTTATTAAAAAATTAGGGCATGTAATATACATGATTTTAAGCATTTTTGAGTAAAAAAACAAAAAAACGCTATAAAAAATAAATAAGTTTTCGTGCAACACATGTTACACGAAAAAGCATGTGTTACACATGTGTTACCCGAAAACGTATTTAAAAAAAAAAAAAAAAAAAAACCGCTCACGCCTTTTTGATTTTTTTTTTGCTCAAAATGCTTAAATTCATGTATATTACATGCCTTAAAATTTTCATAAAAAAAAAACTCAGGAAGTCAGAGTTTCTAGAGTTTTCACTATAACAAGGGTTTTCATTGTATACTTCCATTATATATATATATATATATATATATATATATATATAGATAGAGAGAGAGAGAGAGAGAGTTAGGTTCCTGTACAAAAGAGATTTTTTGTGAGAAGTGTAAGAAGTGCTATGGAGGTGACAAGTGTCCTTTATCATTTCTATTTAATATGGCTATATTTGTCATATTGTTTTACATAATTTTAGGAAGTCCCACAATTTTCGAAAGCAATCAATATTTCTAAATCATATTTCACATTCATAAATAACAGCATCTGTTACAAGTCGAACCAGCATTTTTGCTTATACAAATCGAGATCAGCATTTTTCGCATATACAAATCGATAAGTGTTTTATATTCATACTAGGGGTGGTTTATCTGAATGACTTATTTTAAAAAAAAAATGACCAAATATTCAGATGATGGGTCCATGGTGTTATACGTATGAATTAGGTTCATTATTCTTAAAACACTAAATAAATCTGGACACACCATCATGCAGAAGGTGTTTTACATTCATACTCGTGTGTTTTATCACCATATTCTCAACTTGTGTTTTAAAAGTCCCATGTGTTTTCATCCTCTACATAATCCAGTGTGTTTTATCTTCATCATACACAATCATTAACACATAAAAGAACACACACTAGATCCAGTGTTTTATCTTCATCAGACATAATCCAGTGTGTTTTATCTATATTACCACAATATCCCTTAAACATAAAACACATTATCATAAACACATTGTATCTTGATTGGGATCGTCAACAAGCATATCAATTATGCCTAAATGTTTTTTTTTTTTTTTTGAAAAACGAGGAGGCAATTTTATTCACCCCCAACAATAATACAATCGCTACAAGCTAAAGGTGCTAGCCAACCAACCCTTACTTCCATGGTAATTTTTGTAAAATAACTAGGAAAGTTATCTGCAAGTTTCTTTTTGCAGATTCAATTTGGCGATGAGGATAGAGAGACATAGAGAGATAAATGAGAGTAAATGGTTGTTTCCTTTTTTTAAGATCTATCAATTAAATGTGTGTGACTAATTTACTTTAATAACCCTCAGTCATGTAATTTATTATTAATATTATAACACTAATTACCAAAATGCCACTCACTTAATCCACACCATAGATTAAGATGATCCAATGGCCAAAACACCTTCTCACACTTCTCACAAAAAAAAACACTTTGTACAGGATCTTGACCCTACATATATATATATATATATATATATATATATATATATATATATATATATATATATATATAGGGGAAAGTTAATTTGAGAACACCTATATTTCGTGCGAACCGTGAGAACGGCATCTAAAACCATTCAAATTCAAAATTTCTTTTTACACTTATCTTTATTACTAAAATACAATCCCAAAAACACAATTTACGCGTAAAAAATTCAAACGTATACGAAAATAAATTGTTTTTACACATGTGTAAATTTACTGTTTTATACATGTATAAACTGTTTCATTTACACATGTGTAAAAAGTTAATTTGAAAGTGTTTTTGCAAAAAAAGATGTATTATTTGGAAAGAAAATTCATTTATTAATGTTGTATTTTGATTATAATGAGGTTTGTGTTAAAAAAAATTTGACTTTGATTGATTTTTCTATTTGTTCTCACGGTTCTCACAATATTTAGCGTTCTCAAGATAACCCTCCCATATATATATATATATATATATATATATATATATATATATATATATATATATATATATATATATATATATATATATAGGGTTAGGATCTGTTGAGAACTCGATGTAAAATGCGGAAAAAAATTGCACATTAGTGTAAAATACGTAAACCCTACTGTAAAAAAATTAAAAAAAATGCATTAATTACGTCAAATTACACCGGAGTAAGGGATTTTTACCCCCCGTGCCTCGTGTAAGTATATTAATATTTTATTCACTATTTTATTGTTGTTTTATTCTGGATCACATATTCATTTTTTATTAAAATAAGTACGTGGTTATAAAGTGAGTTCCTGAATTCTCATAACTTAGTTGAGTTCTTAAATGATCTGGATCCTATATATATTCAATATCAGTTACATCATACATATTATTGTTATATTTTTAAGCAAGTGATGAAGACCAATGCTAGTATGATTATTGTACACATGAAAGATATCTTACACCTAAAAAAATGTTTATGATTTCCATAAATCAGTTTCTAGCAATCCTTTTCCAACTCTTTTAGTTGTGTAATACTTCTTAATCATTTCAATGCATTATGAACTTGTTTTCAGTGGGACTAATTCAACCATATTAGATTCAAAATACTCATATATTTCAAGTTAATAAGGCAGAATAAATTGTATTTAAAAGGGAGAAAAATCATGAATAAATGGGACCAATTGTCATGTAAAAGGCAAAGTAAAGACAAAAGCATCAAGAGCAATCATTTCAAAGAAAACCATACTTTTTTTTTTTTTTAACTTGATTAACAACATCATAAAGACACTTTTTTATTTATGTATTTAATTTTTCATTTTTTACATTATATATATGTTTCTTCTCTCTCATCTCTCATCACATAGTACAATAGATGATATTGGAATTGGTAAAAAAATGACAAAAATAAATGTAACAAAGAAAAAACCAAAATCATCACCTACTTCTAAACACTACATCTTACAACCAAACAAAATAACAAAACTTTATTTAACCTTGAGTAAAAACCCCCCCTCTTATCTTGGTCAAACTTCAAGAAATTGAATCGAAATTGTAATCTATAGAAGATAAGTTAGGGGCAAAATAGTCATTTCACACTAAGGATTCATCAATCCATCCAAAACCATCTCTTGACATCTGCATTCTTCACTACAAAATGCTTTCTCACCCCTATAAAACATACAATAATTCACATATAATCAATACAAATAAAGATTCCATAAAGATAATAATTTTTTATTTAAGTAAATCTAATATTAATATTAATTAATTAATATATAAAATTATTAACCTGTACATGAAAATGTCACTGCCTTCATCAAGATTCTTCTTACAAGTCTGACAAAACCTTGCAAAACTCTCTAATGGTGGTGACCCGACCCGAACATCACAGCAGCAATTCACAACACAATTATCATAAATATGGGTCGTTTTCGGGTTAGGCCCATGAGAGATCACACGAGTATACTCTTCAGAGAGCTCCATCTCTCTCAAAGACAACTGACCCGTAGAAAACCTTCCCGACCCGAATCCAGTCGGAGTCGGGCCACCCGAAAGCTGAGAATTCCGGGTCTTTATCCCAAAATCACCGGGTGATTCGGGTGACCCGTTTCCAAACGGGTCAAGTGATGGGATTTGAATCTTTAGGTTTGATCCAAACAAAAGCTTTCTACTTGTAGCGTTGGGTTTTTTACTACAAATATTAATATTATTATTATTATTATTAGGGTTTTGTTGATCAAGAACAAGAGCAATTCCTTCAGAATCAAAATTCTCGGATTTGTGATGAAATCTATCAAATTCCTTTGTGGGTTTTTCTGGGTTTTTGCTGAATCGAAATGGGTTGTTGGCAAAATTAAAGCTTTGTTTGTCTGTGTCAAGGATCGAAGTCGGTGAAAGAAGATTTTTAGGTGAGAATAAGCCATAGAAGAACCTTGGAGAACCAAGAAAAGATGACAGCGATCGGGTCGGGTCGGGTTTAGTAGCAGATGAACGAGATGAAGGTGGGTGATCCGACATGATCGTTGATTGTTTCGTTACAGCTCTTGATCTGTTCCTCAGCATCACTACTCAAAAAATCGAATAAAAATCGATAATAAAATCAAAATTAAAAAAAAATATAAAAATAAATATATATTTATGATTTTTTTCAAGAAAAGCAAGAGGTTATTCGGATTAAAACCCAAGTGTTTGTAACGAAATTAAGATTAGATTTTCTAAGGTTCAATCTTCCCATTTAATCTCTAAAATGGCGACAAGAATAGCATCAAAGATTGAAAGGAAGAAAAAAGAGGGGTTTTGCATTTGATAGTAGTCATGGTTTTGGGGGCTTTTTAAAACAAGATAAGAAAGAGAGAGAAAGAGAGACGTGTGATGTCAAATAAATTTTCATTTAATATTTAATATTATATTTATGATCATTATTAATTTTTATTAAATTGGTACTAGTTTTTTATTTATTTAAGCCTTTTTCAGGACTAAACGACAAAGAGGTACTATGTAATGTACTAACAAAAACTTACCACGTTTACAGTTTTATTTAAGTTTTATTAGGGCGGTAAACAAGCCTAATGTTCGGTGAATAGTTCGTAAACTGTTCGGTGGAAAGTTTGTTTGTGTCCGTTTGTTTAATAAATGAACGAACACGAACAAAAAGTTCCGTTTGATTAACTAAACAAACAAACACGAACAAATGTATTGTTCGTTCAATTGCGTTCGCGAACGTTCGGCAATGTGTTTGTTGACGTTCGTTTATTTATATCCGTTCGTGTATGTATGTTTGTTTATGTTCGATCACTAGTTAAAACTTAGGATAATTATGAACTTTTGAATTAGGAATATCATGTATTCATGTCTATGCCTAAGTAATTTTAGATAATTATGTCTAAGTTAGTACAATTTGACTTGTCGACATTGTTTAGTAGATGTCTTTGTCTAACGGTTAATATTAACAATGTTTTTTTTAGTTAGTTGCATATTAAATGTTTGTGTTTGTTTGTTTGTGTTCAAGACCCGTGTTCACGAACAGTTCGCAAACAACTGAATTTCTTAACAAACAAATACAAACATAGAATTATGTTCGTTAGTGTGTTCGTGAACAGTTCGTTTGTCCAAGAAACCTTAACAAACAAACACGAACAAAATCTTGTTCGTGTTCGTTTACAGCCCTAAGTTTTATAGAATTATGTGAATAAATTTAGGCAGAGAGAATCGCATGGTTGGTTCCTGTGCTTTTTAGAAATTGCCCTTGTGATCTTAACGGTTCAATAATTACACTGTTGGTCCTTTAGTTTAGCAAAATTGCATTCGTGTAGTCCTTACCCCTAACTGCCATCAATTTTCTCAATTAAAAACAAGTTAATTACATTTTTGCCCTCAATTATACAAATAAATAATTAAAAAACATAAACCACCATCATCACATTTCTGCCATAATTACCACCACTATAGCCATTCATCATTTTCTCTCTCTGTACTCTCCACCATACTTGCAACCACTGTCCACCCCTGAAGTCCCAAATCAGAACAGGAACTTTAATCGAAACCCAGATCATCGTCGTCATCATCTCCTCCCTCTCTCTCTCTCTCTCTCTCTCTCTCTCTCTCTCTCTCTCTCTTCTGTTTCTTTATGTCGCCCCCCTCTATCTCTAGAATATTGTTGGGTGAAGGGGGTGGGGTGGGGTGTTATGTTGTTTGCCGGTTGCCACCGTGAGCCGTCACTGGTGGTGGTGGCCGGTTGTCTTCCACCGCTTCCCTGTCTCTCAACTCTCCCCCCCTCACACACACACACACACACTCTCTCTCTCTCTCTCTCCCTCTCCCTCTCCCTCTCCCTCTCCCTCTCTCTCTCTCTCTCTCCTAAGACGTGTGTGTGTTTTGGAAGATAAGGTAAGGGTGGGGGTGAGGTAAATTTATAATGTTTTATTTGTTAATTTATTTTTTTATAAGGGCAAAATAGACATTTCGTATCTATTTAACAGAGAATTTTAACAACCGTTAGGGAAAGGACCAATAGAGTAACGAAATTAATACATTTGGATCATGTTAGTAATAAGTTTACAACCCTCGGGACCAATGGTGTAATTATTGAACCATTAGGATCACAAGTGCAATTTCTGAAAAACACAGGGACCAACCATGCGATTCTCTCTTTAAGTAAGCTATTTTACACGGTGTAACAGGAAATGAGAAGAGTGAAAAGGATATAAAAACATAATATATCATAAAATATGATACAATTAGTCACAAAATATAACACAATGCCAAAAAATATAACATAATGCTGAAAAAAAAGACACAACGAATTGCAAAAATGAGACAATGATGAAAATAAGAAAAAGACACAATGCTACTTAAAAGACACAATGATATAATGTATATTCTAAAAAATTCAAACTAAAAAACCAAGAAAAGCGAAGACCTAAAAACCAACATCGCAGGGTTTGATAAAACGGTTCCAATGCCGCTAGAATGAGTTTAATCGGAGTCCATTTGATACCCTTCCTATAACTTTCTATTTGTCTTTCACTATGTGTTTGATCCTAACCCTAAATTTATGTAGAGTTATATTTTTAGGAAATATTTTAAAAATAATTGTTGGTAAAAAGATAATATATAATGAGACAATAATATATATATATATATATATATATATGGTAGGGTTCCTGTATGAATATTAGTTTGTGTGAGAAGTGTATGAATGATTAAAAATTGATATGTATGCATATTTTTTTTGACGTATTCATGATGTTTTGGATTGTTTTGCTTAGAAAACACCAAACATAACAAATTAATAACCGAAAACAATGTATTTTAAGCAGAGTGTTTTAAGTAATTACTAGGGTGTTTTATCTGTAATCTGTAATTTAAATTTAATGACTATAATACATTGGATTGTGTTTTAAATTTTTGTATATTGTTATGTTAAGTGTTTTCAAGCCAAAACAACCCAATATATCATTCGAAAATAAAAAACATGATGCCTACATGTCAATTCTTAATCCTTCCTACACTTCTCACACAAAACAATATTCCTATATGATCCTCTACCTATATATAATAAAATTATGACCGGACACATAGCACTTTGTGAGGTAATCCTTACCTTAAATTCCCTCCAAAACTATTAAAGTTGTATTTTTCTTTTTCATGTACATAACATATGTACTATTCCCCAACATTTTTACATGTTAATAACTTTTTTATATGACATTTTTTTTAGTTTATACCAAATTAACTAGCGTTCTATTATTTTTCGAACACAAACAGTGGCGAAGCTTGAACTTTTGGATAGTGGGGGTCGAAAGTCACGAGACCTATTTTTTTCTCCAAGTCGGTGGGGCCGGACTCAAAAAATACAAATTTTTTGGATCAAACCGGGGAATTTATACTACTGAGCAAAAAAACAGTGGGGGCCAGGACACCTCCTGGGCCTCACTAACCAAACACCACCACCACCACCAGAATTGCACTAAACAGTCAACAACTCTTTTAACATTGTCTGGTCCATCATCGCACTACCACCGGTCTTGTCTTTAACTACCCCTATTTATAACACCGGAACGGCTAGAGACCATCCGTAACAGCAACATACAACAACCTTTATTTCAACCTAGCTGGAACTAGCTAACACCACCACTGACTAGCCTCACCCTCGTTTACCTTTTTCGAAACCCTTAAACCCTTTAATAACTTTGTTATGTAACAAGCCGAAAGGGGACAAAGCGTAAAAGAAAAACACAAATTCATACCACAAATTATTGACATGGAATAAAACGTATATAAACTCGAATTTATAACTATTATTAGAAAAAGGATGTAAAAAACTTTAAATAAAAAACAAAACAAAAAAAGTTTAGGGCCAAAGTAATGACCAAACAAAGTTTGATTTGTTTGTTGACCAAAACCAAAAGAGTTAAAATGTTCAAAATATAAATTTAGAAAACTGATGAAAAGCGAAAAATGATGTATATTCCTTTATATTCATTAACAGGGCAGTCGTGATTTCACAAAATAAAGGATATAGACTAACTATAGGTCCAACACGTATACACCAAGAAAAAGAGGCCCAACACATGTGTTTTGCAGTTGAGAAATGAGTACCACAATGTAAAGTGCCGTCCTCGTTGTATCGCGCATACACCCTACTAGTTCAACCATGTGTATGCATGAAGAAATGTATGTATATATCTATGTATCCATGCAGTAATATATGTATCCATGTGCATGTATATATGTCACACCCCGCCAAGGCAGAAACACGGGGATGTGATTTGAAAGGTTTTCATGCACAAGATTCGAGCAACACATAAGATGTAATTTAAATAGATAGCATCAAAAGATAAATGTTGTCATAAATTATTGAAAATAACATAACATTGTCTGAAAACGAAATATTGTCTGAAATTCCATGATTCAAATGCCACGACAAAACATGACTGACATAACCCAACCAATGATGGTACCACAGAATGCAAGCTCAAACCCTTCTCTCAAGTCTCCGCCCCGCATGATAAATTACCTGAAAAACATGCATAAAAGATTTGTCAACATAATGTCGGTGAGTTCACATGTCTTGATGTACTATGTAAAGTGCTTGTGAAATTCGTGTATGACCAATCATAGGCCAGCTAAGCGAATGATTACTATGCAAACCATGAGTCCCATAACCAAACCTCTTAACTGTTGTGCCTCGCGTATTGTACAATAAAGACAATGTATGTATAGTAGAATACTAACACTTTTTTGCATGTAACCGGTTAGAGTGACTAACCAAGAGTGAGGGTGTCAATCCCAATAGATCTATTAAAGTGTTCCATGGCTTTTGATAGCTGATGGTTATAGTGTAAATCTAAGTACGAGGAATGTTGAGCTCAGGAACAGAATGTCTCATGTTCCACATGGTAGTCACGATATAATAACACACAAAATGAATTGTACTCGAAATGTAGCATGTTTATCCCCCAAAATGGAAAATTGTAAAATGGGGCCGTGAAACTCACCTGACGACTGAAGATAAGGTCTGGTAAAGCAGAAAAGTGGAATGGCTATTGTCCCGACAAATGGTACCCTATGATTACCAAGGACATAATAAGGTGTTCGTTCTTGTTGTTTACCATACAAGTTGTTCACCCGACTTGTGGACCCTTGTGTTAGTTTTATGTTGGCCATGTTTTGTGCACGTGACAATCATTACTTGGTTAATGTGTGCTTTTGTAAAAAGTACGGTTTTGAGATATTTGAGCGTTTTATTGTGAAACGTATCTATAGTGAATCAAAGTGGACACCACATGTCGTTATAGGTTATGAATTGTTCCCAATCTAACACGTGTGGTCGTTTTATAGCAAAACGGGTGTTTTAACATATGTTTATGACTTTTTCATGTCAAAAGATAGTACTACCACATGTCTTGGCCTTCCTAACACATGTTATTATAGTGTAGCCAAAATATTTCAATGATATTGGCCTCAAATCCGATCGTTTAATGTATCCAAAACAACTTTCTCGTGTTCATCAATATACAATTGAATATTTACAAGTGTGTTAGTGTGCTTTTAACGAAATCGTGGATATTTGTCCTCAAAATGCAGTGAAGTGCCGAGTGTGTGTGTATATATATATATATATATATATGTTTTGATTCAGAGTTGATCCCTTGATGAATTATCAAAGCCATATGTTATTATAAAACCTTAAACATGGTGTGTGTGCATGCATAAGCGACTATGTAATAGTATACATGTGTATGTTTGTAATCGATGCCCATGATCCTAAACAAGATAATGTCGTTTAAAATCATTAACCTATGGGTGTTATAGGGCCGATTACTTGGTGTTTAAGGGTCGGGGGTCGGGTAACAAGAGGGTCGATTGTTATTTAGTTATAAATAATGATGATGATGAGTTTGATAAGGTACCTAGTTGATACAAAGAGAGGATTGATTGCTTGGTTCTTCGACTTCCTAAGTGAGCTTCCAACTCTTGATTATAGTGGCTAGAATTGAAGAATGGTTAGGGTCTTTGTAGGGTGGTGACCGGCCGAGATTTAGCCAAGAGAGAGGGGGGTTTTGTGTGTGGAAGTGAGGGTGATCTAGTGCCTATCTTTAGGCTCTTGTGGAAAAGAATCACGGTAAAAATGGCAAGGGGTCAAGCATTGGGATGATATGCTGGAAATATCCAGGCCTAATCTAGTATAACTATGGTTGTCAAGGTGATAATGACCTATGCTTGGGTCTTTGTTTTCGACCGAGAGCTATCAAAGGGAAGAGGATTCATTTGGTAAGTACAAGGTATCATTAGATGTGTCATCATGGGTATGCCAAGTCTCTATCAAGGAGGATTGTTTGTTTGTCTTGTAATTGATCATCATCCTCATCATTGTTGTCTTGATCTTCAGCCGATGAGGTGTCCACACAAACAAGGAAGTATAATGGTTAGTCATGGGGTGAAAGAGGGTTGACTTAACTAATTATGTGTAACATTTGGACATTCCCTCGACAAGGACTTGTGAATGCTCCTTGGGGTTGGGTTCGGCCGAATAGAAAGCAAGGGAAAATTTCTATATTTGTGGAAAGAAAAGACAAGGTACTCAAGATGTTTAAGTGTGTATGTATAGCCGTGTGTGTGTATGTATGCTATAGGTGTTGTCCCAATCACGATGGTTTTGTATGGTCATGAGTTCATAAATTGTTTATAATATCACTGGATATGGAGTCATGGACATCGATAAGCGCAATGGATCGATTAGATGTATACACACATGATCTTATATGCTAGTCGTTTCGGTTAAGTTATGTATGTGTGTATCCATAGTTATGTAAGCATGGTCGAGGGCTTGTAGTGAATTTGTTTTCCAACATCAATAGAGATTTGTTATTGAATAATACCATATGTTATTATTTGTGATCATGCGAGCGATATACATATGTTATTGAAGGCTTAACATGAGTTATTGAGTATTAACAACTTGTGGTAACACATGCTTGTTCTTTGGGAGTGTATAATGACTTGTGTGGGTGTGAACCTCATAAAACACATTATAATTGTTCGGGTTTGGGTGGATTGTGTAGCTTTCCACTTGGGCATTGTCACGTGTATTGTTGTTTCGCTCATGTGTAGAATTAAGGTATCTGGTTGCTCTCTGTTGAGCGTGTGATTGGCTTGACTGTTCAACGCCAGTTTTCTTGTATAGTCCGGGTGTTGTATGCATAAACGAAAAATCTATTGCATTTCTACAATAATTATGGCTTTACTAGATTGGGGGGCTATAATGTGTGTAAAAATGTCTAATTATGCACATGAAATGACAACAATAAGTAAGATGTGTACGGATGTTGACCTGGATCGTTGACTGGTGTCACAATATATGTATTTCTATACATTTTTAAATTACGTTTCTAGAAATATCTTTTATTGATATACAGATTTGGGTGAGGCTAACGTAAAAAGAAGCTTAGCGTAAAAAGTATAAGAATGATTATTAGTCATAGATTAAATTAGATAATCAGGGACACGATGGTAAATTTGTTGCGTCATTAAAGTTTCACCCCCATTTTTAAAATGACCATAACTTTTTCATACGACATTATTAAAAAAAAAAAAAAAACTATACCATAAAAACAAGCTTTTCATTCTCTTTCATTTGCATACCATATTGCTATACTTTAAGAAAAAACAATTTTGCTGGGTTGATAACTTGCATTTTATTGAAGGTATACTTGTGTTTTAGAAACGCAAGTTATACCTGATAAAACGACCTGATCAAACACAAGTTATAAATAATAAAACACAAGTTATACATGCTAAAACGCAAGTTATACATGATAAAACGTAAGTTATATTTAATAAAAAGATGCAAGTTATAAATGATAAAACGCAAGTTATACATGATAAAATGCAAAGTTATACCTGATAAAAAAGATGCAAGTTATATATGATAAAAAACGCAAGTTGTATGATGATAAAATGCAAGTTATCAACCCAACAAATTTTTGAAGTATAGCAATAAGGTATGCAAATGAAAGAGGACAAAAAGCTTGTTTTTATGGTATAGTTTTTTTTTTAGAAAAATAGTGTCGTATGAAAAAGTTATGGACGTTTAAAAAATGAGGGTGGAACTCAACAATTGTGGTTTATACATATTTTACCATTCTCCTTCTCTTTTAGAAATTCAACGAATACTTTTCCCATTTTAATCTCATCCATTGATTTATTTTTATCAAAAGCCCAAAATTCTTCCTATCCTTTTTCTGTTAAGCTTCTTTTTACGGTAAACTTTCTCTACAGATTTTATATTTATAAAAATATCTTGAACATTATATCAAATGAAAGCTTATGATAAAATCTCATAAATTAATAAAGATACTTAAAATGATACAAACTATTTTTAAGGCCCCGTGTTGCGGGGCATAAAACCTTTGTAAATAGTGGGGAGTGGGGGTTGCGTAGAATCATGCTAAGTAGCAAGCCAAAAACGAGACAAAGCATAAAAGAAAAACACGAATTCCTAACACAAATTACTGACGTGGCAGAAAACATATATGAACTTAAATTTATAACTCTTATTAGGAAAAGGATCTAAAAAACTTTAAATAAAAAAAAGTTTCGGGGCCAAAAGTAACAACCAAACAATAACAAAATTTGATTTGTTTATTGACCAAAACCAAAAGAGTTAAAATATTGAAAATATAAATTTAGAAAAATGATGAAAGACTTCAAATGATGTAGATTCTTTTATATTCATTAACAGACACATTCATTATTTCACAAAATATAGGTTAAAGACTAATCATAGCTCCAACAGGTTTACACAAAGAAAAAAAAAGCCCAACACATGTGTTTTTCAATTGTTAATAAACAGCAAAAGAAAAATAATAGCAGGGCGCAAGTTAGCCATAGCTCACTGTTCTTAAGACGTATATAGGGGATGGGAATTACCATTTATATGAAGCTTCGCTTTCTTTTTAATGAACATTTTGATTCTTATTCACATGATTAAAATTATTGTTTTTTTATATTATAGTACATTAATTTATATGTTACATTATAAAACATATTTTATCACATAATATTAGATTTATCTATCCCGAAAAACTTCCGGGATATAATCTTGTTGTTATATATAGTAAGTATGTTGTAAATATGTAGTGGATGTGAATCTATCTATATAATAATTAAGGTCATTTGGGTTGAATCAAGGCCTTAGAGAGGGTCTTTTATGATCCAACAACTAATATGGAGCTCCAAATTATGACTATAAAAACCTTTTTCTTTTATTTTTTTTTTCATTCTCCATATCAAAACTCTCATATTCTTCCTAATTCCTAACAAATCTTTCAATCTTTCTTCTTCACCTTGCATCATTTGTTGATTATCCACAACTGATTAAAGGTAAACATCCATACTACTCTTCTAATGTTGATTTCTATTATTATTTTGACTTTTTTTTATTGTTAACATTATTAAGAACAAATCAAACCGAATGAAAATTCTTATTCTTTTACGTGGAAATCATTCTTCTTAAACACATGTTCTAATGAAACGGATTTGTGATAAATGGATTTGTGATAAACGGATTTGTGATAAACACATATTCAATCGGATTTATTATAAAGTGATAACAAAGATACTATCAATTCCTATTGTTATTTTTTTATTCTTTTTAAGATTTCCTAATCTAATAACCATTTGAAATCATTCTGGTGTTTATCACATGTTCTAATGAAACGGATTTGTGATAAACATATATTCAATCGGATTTGTGATAAAGGGATAACAAAGATACTATAGATTCCTATTGTTACTTTTTTTTATTCTTTTTAATATTTCATAATCTAATTACCATTTGAAATCATTCTTGTGTTTATCACATGTTCTAATGAAATGGATTTGTGATGAACGTATTTGTGATAAACACATATTCAATCGGATTTGTGATAAAGGGATAATAAGGATTGCGTTCAATCAGATTTATGTTAATTTTATTATTGTCATCACGGTTTTTTTAGACATATATTGAATCGGATTTACTATTCGATCGGATTTAGTAATGCTATATTTTAACATTTGAAAAACAGGATTTGATCCGAAGACACAAACGCTATTATGTCTTATCATAATGGTTCTCAATTCTTCAAGGTATTGCATGACCCTTCGGCAACAGTTTTGGTATATTTGTTATTTTCATGTACATATGCCTATTTAATTTTCAAAAATGATTCTTTATTTTTTAATGTTGTTTTTAACGTGTCAATCCAGACTGTGCTGAAGGCCATGAACAAATTTCTGTTGTCTAAAAACATACATAACAGGGACGTTACAGTTACCACATACAAAGGACAATCTTGGTTGGTATGATTTTTAATGTTTTTAATATAATTTATTTGAATTACTATTTTTCGAATTTATGTTTAATATTATTGTAATAATTGACTGTTTTTCAAAAAAAAAAATTAATCACATTTATTTATATTACTGTTTTTTGAAATTATTTTAATATTATTGTAATATTAGACCGAATTTAATGTCATCAATTCTGAATTATTGGTATTTATTTACATCAATAATAATTAACCGAATTTAATGTCATTTAATCTGAAATTTGAATGTGAATTACTGTTATTTATTTACATTAATAAAAATTGACTGAATTTAATGTTATTTATTACTATCTTTTAATAATTGGCCGAATTTATATTAATATTAATATGAATTTCAAATTACCATAAGAAGCCTCATTTATTTTTTATTATGAATGATTGATTATTAATCAATTTAACCTTCATTTATGAACGAAATAACTCTCATTTATTTTTAATATTACGATTTTAGTTTTACTATTTGTAATAATAGTATTGTTGACCGAATATATTACTAATACTAATTGACATTAATAATAATTGACCAAATTGAATGTTATTTATTACGAATTTTTAATCTCATTTATTTATATTAATATTACTACGAAATTATGTTTAAACTATCTTTATGAATTATTATTGGTCTTGCCTGCAATTAATAGGATTTAATTTGTTTTTTAATGTTATTTAGTATGAGTTTTAATGACATTAATTATAATTGACCGAATTTAGGGTTATATATTATGATTTTTAAGCTCATTTATTTATTATTGACCGAATTAAATTACAAATATATTACTAATACTAAAACTAATATTACGAATTATTATTGGTCTTGTCTGCAATTAATAGAATTTATTCATTTTTTAATGTTATTCAGTATGAGTTTTAATGACATTAATAATAATTGACCGAATTTAGTGATATATATTACGATTTTTAAGCTCATTTGTTTATTATTGACCGAACTAATTACGAATATATTACTAATACTAAAACTAATATTACGATTTTTAATTTTAATCCCATTTATATCTTATTGACCGAATTGACCCAATTAAATTACGAATATATTAGTAATACTAAAACTAATATTACGATTTTTAATTTTAATCCCATTTATATCTTATTGACCGAATTAAAATTTTCTATTACTGTTTTTACGAATATATTACTAATTACTAATAATTACTAATACTAATACTAATATTACGTGCAAAAATTGTTTCACAATTCGCTAGGTTTGTTATTTGCATATTCAACATTTATGTTTACAATATTCTTATTTTATAATTAGTTACACATTTTAAATTTTCTATACATAATTCTTTTGTAAAGGTTTACTATGATTGGATGACCTGATTTACTTCAATCAAAAGATACTTCCATTGGCGAATACTGTGTCTTCAAATGGTGTTCAATCGAGCACAAAATGTTTGTTACTAAGGTTGCACCACAAGATGTCATTGATTTTGAAATTTAAATTATGATTTTGTTGTTATTTATGAAGAGTTTTAATGTTATTTATGATAATTTTAATGTCATTGATTTGAATGATTGATTATGATTTGGTTGTTATTTATTAAGATTTTTAATCTTATTTATTGATATTACTAATATTACGAAATTCATTTTAATATTGTTGACCGACTTTAATTTTGATATTACAACTTTCCTTTAATCAATTGTGATGAAACGATATTTTTTTTTAAACATATACGATTTTCTTTCAAACATTTATTTAAATCTATTTTACAGTTTATAATTTAAATATAATCCGAAGATAACACTGTACATTTATTTTCCTACACTTTTATTATTCTTTTAATAATAAATATAATTTAAATATAATTAACAGTTTCCTAAAATATATATATAATGTATTCAAAATAATTTTCAATGCTATTACTAATATTACGACCTTAATGTTAATATTGTTGACCGAATCTGTATAAAAACTTTTTACGTTTTTGTTAAATTGATGGAGGTCAATTCTTTGACTATATGTCTTTGAATTTGATTGTGCTAATTTTAAGTGTTGTTGACCAATTCACGTCAATTACCAATCCTTCCCATTTTTATAATTCAAAGATTTTCCTTTAATCATTTGAAATGAAACGATATTCTTTTAAACATATACGACTTTCCTTTAAACATTTATTTAAATCTATTTAACAATGTTAAATCTATTTAACAGTTTATAATTTATATATAATCCAAAGATAGGAGTGTACATTCATTTTCCTACACTTTTATTATTCTTTTAATAATAAATATAATTTAAATCTATTTAATAGTTTCCTAAAATATATAATGTATTCAAGATAATTTTCAATGCTGTTACTAATATTACGACCTTAATTTTAATATTGTTGATCAAATATTAGTAAAAACTTTTTACGTTTTTGTTAATTTGATGGAGGTCAATTTTTTGACTTTATGTCTTTGAGTTTGATTGTGTTAATTTTAAGCGTTGTTGACCAATTCACGTCAATTACCAATCCTTCTATTTTTATAATTCAAATATATAAATAAATATTCCTACTCGATCGCGTCAATCGAGGCACATTATTTCCGATTTTGCAAAATTGTTCGAGACACAACAATACTATATAAACCTTAACAAATAATAAAATCATTTAATCGTCATACCAAATTTAACAACAAAATTAAATGATAATATAAATTTTCAAAATGTTACTTTTGGTACAACTAATAATGATTACTAATGATGTCAATAATAAATTGTATATAATGGGTAAGGCAATTTGAGACGCGAATGATTTTAATGTCATTTATTTGAATGATTGATTACGATTTTGATGTTATTTATTAAGATTTTTAATCTTATTTACTGATGTTACTAATATTACGAATTTCATTTTAACATTGTTGACCGACTTTCATTTTGATATTACGACTTTCCTTTAATCATTTATAACTAAACGATAATCATCATCTTGATTTCAATAAGTGTGCTAATTTTAAGTGTGCTAATTTTAAGATGTTAATAATAATTTGTATATAACGGGTAAGTTAATTTCAGACGTGGATTATTTTAATGTCATTGATTTGAATGATTGATTATGATTTTGATGTTATTTATTAAGATTTTTAATTGTTAAGTACTATATTTACACAGTTTAAATAACGACGTTTTTTTGGCGGCTTTTTGTAACATGTCAAAAGTTGCCTAAAGTGTGTGTACAATGGGTCCTTTTGGCTACATGTTGAAATGGGTCTGGGGTTGATCCTTTTGGTGTCTATTTTTTAATAAAATATAGGAAATTTATATTACAGCATGTGACATTGGACCCATTTTCTTATTAGTTGTTTTTTAGCTATGTAATCGGTTTGAACCATTGGAGAGATAACATGAAAATTTAAGCTACCCATTCAAGTAAGTGGGTTAAGGATTGTTTCTTGATTTACTTATCACCGTATCCATATCTTTACAACAACTATATTTTATGTAGAACACAAATATGGAATACAATGGTGGAGGTTTTCATAAATTATTGAAAATGAGCTGCACTCCGAGGATCGTGATGACAATGATAACAACTTCGAAGGTGAAAAATCAGCTATCAATGAGCAAGAGTTGAAAGATTTTGATTGAAGTAATGAAAATGGACCATTGGTTGAAGTTCGTTAAGCCCCAACTAAATGATAAGTGTTCTATGCTTAAGCTTAGTTATGATTATAATATAGATATTACCCTTACCCAAATGATGTAATGTGTGATATTGGTTGAAGTTCGTTAAGCCCCAACTAAATGATAAGTGTTCTATGCTTAAGCTTAGTTATGATTAGAATATAGATATTACCCAAATGATGTAATGTGTGATATTGTGATAGTATGCTATGTAGTTTGCAGTTGTCAAATTAAACTTTACTTACTCGATATATCCATCATTTTGTTACATTAAACTGTTAGATGACATTTTGCATTTAACATCAAAAATCATACATATTGCATTATCAAACATTTAGTAACCAAAACAAATCGTATAATACAATTCTTATTTTCCTACTTTTTTTTCATTTTACTTTCGGGTGAACCGTGGGTCCCCACGGGACTCTAACCTAGTTAACATTTATATGAAGCTCCGCTTTGGGATTGTATTAACCAAGCTTGAATCTTGCTCAACTTCGGTTCAAATAGTTTATGAGTAATCCAATCTTTTAAATCATTTTAAATAAAATAAGATATATAATTGTTTCATTCCAGCTTAATATTATTTTTAACATCGTAGAATGGTAGATATGACTTTTAATTACTTTTTTTTAACGGCTAATTTGTTCCTCTTTAAATACATACTTTTTTTTTGCCTCTTAAGAGACTTGAACTTCTAACCCTCCTATTTGAAACCCCAATATTTTTATCACCAAAAGGGATTGGGGCAAAATTATATATTGTAAAAGACTATACGTATTTATTTTCAATCGCATGTTAAATTCTCATACTTTAAATCAGAACTATAAAGCTAATCTATTAAGAAAACGCATTCGTATGGTCCCCATGGCAAATTATAAAACAAGCCTAGATTTGCAAAAGTCCAAGTATTGATGACAACTCACATTTCGTCCACTTCTGACCAATTATATTTTTTGTAATCTTAATAAGTTGTTTTAGGCTATATTTATATAATTAGTTATAATTATGCCTTTGGTTTAGAACTAATGGGTAAGGCTAATGTAAAGAGGGCTTTCGTGTAAGAAGGATAAGAAGTAATTCAAGCCGACGATTAAAGTGGATAATTAAGGGCGCGATCGTAAAAAACCAAGCATCATTAAAGTTGTCGAAAACATGAATAAGGGCATATTAGTAATTAGATGAAAAATAAAAAAGCGGGCAAATTACAAATCTCATTCAATTGACATAACAGTTTCTAAAATAACTAACCAACTTCGAAAACCGTCCACCATCTACAAAACAAACCTAATATTAGGGTTTTTTTTACTGATTTCTTAAGAAAAACATAATAATCTACTATACAATGGCATCGAAGAAGAAATTAGGTATGTATATAACAAATGGTAAAAGTATTGCATGCAATTTTTAGTTGCATTTTACAATAAGAAATTAAAGAACAAAATGGTACTTAACAGGAGTCGAATATGAGAGACGATCAAAGGAGAACAATGATCGACCTGCAAAAACTTCGTAATCAGGCTTGCTATCAGTTGCTAAGTATGAATAATTGTGCTAGAATTTTGATTTTGTTATTTTGATTTCAAGTACGTGTATATTGCGTTTTAATTTGTGTAGTTTGGGATCATTTTATTACCTGTGTCAGAAATTGTTACAACTTGCGTTTATGAATGTTTGTACTTGTGTTTTAAAGAATTATGTGGAATGATTAAGAAGCCGTCATACTATAGATATTTTTAGGTCATAATTAATTAACTGAAATGATGTACTGACGTTTTCTATCAGTCGGCTGTGTCAGGCAAATAAAATAGATAAAATATACTATTGTCAGTAATCAAAAGCCTATAGTCTATGTATGAAACTTCTTTATAACTCAAGTGCTAGTGATAGGTCACTCCATTTTAACTTGCGTTTTTCATCTGTATAGTTTATTTGCTTTTTTTGATTTTTTTTATTTTGAAATGGTAAGACGTTATGTCTCCCTAAGAGTATACCTAGATGAACTTGATGCTGTTGATGGTCTGCTTTTATTAAACAATGATGTCACTGTGGATGATCCTTTACCGACAACCATTGTCGTTGAAAGATTAGAAGCATTCAATAACATAAACGAAGCGAGGCAGGGTTAGAGACATTATGGTTTGGTTTATCACCGTAGAAATAGAAATCATATAATAAATGATGAGGAAGAGAATGCTGAAGAACATGACGAAGTTGTGGATGTGCAGATACTCCCTGCTCCAGTAGAGAATGTTGTGCATGCAGGGGATGTGCAAAATAAAGCAAATGTAGAAGTCGATAATAACATCCAAGAACATGTTGATATAGCAGCGGAAGAAGGTGCGGACGACAACCGAGATGCTGATGTGACTGTCCTGTTCACATATTTTTTGATAAATATGTTTTGTTAGTGATGCAACTCATGCACAAAAAATGTATATATGCATATATATATATATATATATATATATATATATATATATATATATATGAACCTATAAGGTAATGTGTAAGTATGTTAAAACGCAAATGATGTTCATTTGTGTTTTTTTATTATATACAACTTGTGTTTTGTATGAAATGAACTTGCGTTTGTTTGTGCTTGAATTTATAACATGTGTTTTGGTATTAGAATGCAATTGAATACCTTTCAATATTAATACTTACGTTTGTATCTTGTATAACTTGTGTTTAATATGTTCATGTTAAATTCTAGATGTTTTTGAAATATGCTATTGTTCCGTTTGTACAAGCTGATGAATTTGAGCAACCAATAAGCACATTAATAAAGAAAAGACAAGTAAAAAGGAAAAGGAAACAAGTTGTGGAATCATAATCATCTGATGAAGTTGTGGAGATAAAGAAGAAGAAAAAAACAACAGAAAAAAACATGTGGTTATTGATTCATCTTCGTCCGAATATGTGGAATCGCCGAAGACAAGGGAAAAAAGAGAAAAAAAAAACGCAAAAAAAAGAAAAAACTTCAGAAAAAAATAAGATTAACAAATTTGTTGAGTACATCCATGCAAGGATAAGTATAAGATGCTCACATCTGGAATATGTGTCAACAATCAAGATATTGTCGGATGAACAGAAAGACGTTAAAAGAATGGGGTTTGAATCAGTATTGACTATTGAGTATGACTTAACTGCAACAACCTTTGGTTACTGGTTGCTCATGAACTTTGATGACGAAACATGCCAGCTGAATTTGGGGGATCATAAAATTAACATAACAGACGCAACGGTGCATGAGCTGTTCGGTATCCCAACTGGGAAACTATCAGTCAAAGAGAAGAATAGGCCTAGGAAAGTCTCTGATAAAACTTTGATGACTTAAAGAATCAATTCCCAACGAGCAAAGTAACTGTTAACAATATCCTGAATTTGATAAAGAGCAATCCAAACGGTGGTCGCTTTAAAATTTTCGGTGCTCTGGAACACAGTTTTTGGAGAAATAACAAAGTCAACTACCATAAATCAAAGATTCTTGGAGTTGATTGAGAATGAGGATGAAATTGCAAATATGAATTGGTGGGTATGGGGAGATGTGTAATGGTCCTATAGCTTTGCTAACGGTAAGTAAGTTTGAAAAAACATCTAAATTATAAAAAAATAATCACATTCTAATGAAAAATTAATGTTATGTTACATTTCACAGATTCTGTACACACATGAGTTCAACAAACACCAAAGACTAGAGGCCGCATTAAGATAACCGGCCATCAGTTACATAACATCATCCATAGTGGCTGAGATGGAAGAAAATGTAAACAGCAACAGTCCATTTGCACTTAATGATAATGCAGCTGCAACGGAAAAGGATCATGTGGATGAAGTCAGCCCGGGTAATATGGATGAGGTTGTCGATGCTTTACTCATGATACCAAAACAGCCTACACGGGATATGCAACAAAATCTTAGCTTGGATGACGATTACATAATACCGCGGGCAAAAACTCTAGTGAGAAAAGGTTATTACGAGTACGATGACGAATTTGAATATTCTGATGATGAGAATGAGGAATACAATCCATGGAATAAAATGGATTTGGGAAATGAAGGTGAAGAAAATGATAAAACAAGAAAATCCATACAGGTAAAAACGCAAGTATTAAATATCATGGGTTTGAAGAATCCAGGATTCTTGTATAACCTGAACAAATCGAGCATTGGTTTTAGATAAAGTGAATTCTTGAAAAATAATTAGAAAGTTAATCATGGGTTTGGGAAGATCAGGAAATCCTTGAATAATCATAAAGAATTACACAAAAGAATGTATATTGATGACCCTATGTTTTCAAGAAAATACAAAGATTTTGATAAAATTACCTCACAAACGTCTTTACCGGTAGTCGTAGTAAGAAATTTGAGAGCGAATGAACTTTGTTCATCTTCTTTACTTGCTTCGCTACCAGATCTGCTCATGGCGGAGGAGTTTATTAACTCGGCTATGTTTTTGGGGTTCCATGTCCGATTTTTGTCACCTAATAAACTCGCCAGAAGACATGGAGCTTTTGATGGTACACTTGAGAGAGAGAGAGAGAGAGAGAGAGAGAGAGAGAGAGAGAGAGAGAGAGAGAGAGAGAGAAAGTAGGGTGATTAAAACAGATAGTGACATGTGTTACACACGCGTTATATAAAAGGAAGCGAAAAAAACAACTAGCAAAAGGAAACATTATAGGCATAGACTGTATACCTTGGCTGAACATTGTAAAAAATCAAAACAAAACCAGAAAAGCCAGTTGTAGGTCTCAAACCTGGGCAAACTTGGTAATACTGCATCATCCACACCAACTGAACCACCACCCGTTTTTGTTATATTATCCTAACCTACCTTATTTAAACAATAAAAACATAGGATGCTGAATAAAAAAAACTAACTGGCCTGTGTCACGTGGCAGAGACACTATTCATCAGCTTCATACGTAAATATATAGGATAATTATAAGTTTGTTTTTATATTTAGGATTTCTATTATTTATTATATTTTATATTTAAGAATTTATTAGTTTATTTATATAATATGAAAAACTAATGGTTTATTATGATAAATAAAATGGTTGTGGAAAATAAACGTAGAAAGTGTGATGTTAAAGAATTCCTATTTAAATTTAGTAGTATTAATTATAATTGATAGGTTACGGTTTAAACTAATATAAAAATGATAATTGCAAAACAAAAGTGTTTAATATAGTCTATGTTTTAAAAGTACTAGTATTATAATAGATAAGTTACGGTTTAAATTAATATAAAATGATAATTGCAAAACAAAAATGTTTAAATATAGTTTATGTGGGTTGGGTTATTCTACAAAGGCTACAAAAAATGAGAAGGGTGAGAAGGATACAAAAAACATAATAGATCATCAAATATGACACAATGAGCCACAAAATATAACACAGTGCCAAAAAATATAACACAATGCTGAAGAAAAAAGACACAATGAATTGAAAAAATGACACAACGATGAAAATAAGAAAAAGACACAATGGTACATAAAAGACATAATGATATAACGCATATTCTAAAAACTACAAGCTAAAACCCCAAAAAAACGAAGACCTAAAAACTAACGACGTAGGGTTTGATAAGACGATTCCAATGCCGCTTGAATGAGTTCATTCGGAGTCCGTTTGATACCCTTCCTACGACTTCCTATTTTTCTTTCACTGTGTATTTGATCCTAACCCTAGTTTATGTTTCATACAGAGAAAGATATTATTTGTTGACCAAATCAGAGTTTTTCACAAGAATTTTAGTAATCTTGTTAGTTTAGGATAAGATCAAGCCGAGTTCCATAAACCAGCGCAAATCCCAATGCTACCTAAGTAACATCGGGTTTTAAGAAAAAAAGCAGAAAAATTAAATGAGCATTAAATCAAATTATCAAATAATGCGGTTGATTAAGTGTTGAATGATTAAGAGGTCTGAATAATTAAAGAGGCTTTGAATGATTAAGTGCTGAATGGTTCAGCTGTGCATCAAGTCTGAATGGTTCAGCTTTTAATCATTCCATTCAGAGCTTTTTTTAAGTTGAAACAAACAGTCTTAATGTTGAACCATTCAGAGCTGAATGATTCAGAGCCTCATTAAGAGAATACCAAACAGGCCCTTGGTCCAATGAGTTTTGCGTTTTTTAATGGTGAATTTCCTTTATTTTCTTTATGGGAATAAGTAGGTCCATGGCCGGCTGGGAGGGTGAGCCGGGTGGTCACCGGCTCCGGGCCCGACCCTTAAATGGGCCCAAACATCCAGCTCAGCTGGTTTGAGGTAGGGTGGGTTTTCCTTTAGGGGTTCCCATCCTGGGGGGAGGTCACCGGTTCGATCCATGCACACCACAAAAAAATTCCCCGTGACGGTTTGAGCTTAGGCAAGGAGGACACCGGTGCGTGGGTAGGGATTCGAACTTGGGACCAATAGATTAGAGTTGTATAAGGATTTCCATTGATCTAAACCTTTCAAAAAATATATATTAATATTAAATTCTATATTTAGGATATATATTTGTGTTTTATACATTAAAATCTTGTTAGTGGAGTTGGAAAAACCATGTTAATTTAATGTAGAGGTCTCAAATTCAATCCTTGGCTCTAGCACTATACTCAAATTTTTTTATAATTCATTCCTCTTTACAAAATTTTAGGCCCAGATTCTTTTTCGCCCAAGGCCCAAATTTTTTTTGACGTTTTCGGAGACGGCCCTGAGTAGGTCATACCTGACCCGACTATGTTGTCTTAACCGGGTCCACGCTGTCATCGTGTGGGTTTGGCATTCCACGAGAACCTTACCACGTCTGTTCTACCGTACTAGACGGGATGATAGCCATTGTGCCTTCACAAGAACTATGTTTTCTGAGGTAACGCTAGTGAATAAAATGTGTGTTGGCTCGGATTCAAACTTGTGATCACAAGGATCTAGTTCTTATCTTTATTGCTCTGACCACTCTATAATGAAGGGTCTCAATGAGTTTTGCGTTAACAACCGTACTACATTTTAGTTATTTATTTAGAGTCAATAACACGCAAACACGTATATATACACGCACAACACGTCGGGAAATACATGCACCTCTAAGGGTGTGCCTGGTTTAGTTCACGCTTCTAAGGACGTGCATAGTTCAGTTCAGTTATTAACCTCAATTGAACCCGAAATTGAAGTCATCAGTTAATTGATCATATTAACCGATTAACCAATTGGTTAATTGGCTTGGTACAAGATGAGGGTATAAATACATTGTTACAGTCAATGGTCAAGGAGATGAATTTGGGCTAATCAATTAGTAGCTTGATCGGGACTTTGACTTGACTTGGTGTTGATTGTCGATGGTTAAGGAGCTGAATATGAGGCAATTAATTAGTAGCATTGATCGAGACTTCGACTTGACTTGTTGTTTGTGATAACATCTTTAATATGTTTTGTCTATTTCATTGAACAATGTATTTGTTTTTTTATTGGTTTTTTTAATTGGTTAATAAACTATTTAAACTTTTTATTTAGTTGTCATGAGCTTTTTGAACAATCGTCAGTCATCACTATGTGCACACATCTCAATGTTTTCGTCATTAATTGGGGTGTTCAGAGCCGATCCAACGTTTTTGGAGACCCTAAGCAAAATACAAGTCAGGGGCCCTTTAAATTTGTATAGTTCACAAAAAAAAACACCTTACACTAGATGGACATTACAATCTCCTTTCTGGTAACTATTAATCAATTAAAGTATTCCGTATTCATTTTATCTACTTACTCGCATTAGGTATATTGCAAATTAAAGACATTTTCCCATTTAAATTTTGAACCCATTTTGTGGATTTACAATTTACTATGTATTTCTTTTGGGCTTGATTTAATGGTTTTCTCAGCATCTACTTTGATTGAGAAAGCAGATTAACTTTATATCGTCCAATCCCTCTTGTAAGACTTCAATCCTTGATAACCAAAAAAACTATCAATGACAATTGGCAATAGCAAATGAAAGTCACAAATTTTAGAGATTCAATCATTCAATACTTGTTTGTTTTTTTACTTGGGCCAATACAAATGTAATACACGAAAAAAAAAAAGCTTAAACTTTCAGGGCCCTTAATTTTTGGAGGCCATAGGCCTTAGCCTAGGTTGCTAACACATTAGGTCCGGCCCTGGGGTGTTACATTTTATGCTTCACCAAAAAGTTTGGAAGGTAGCCCATACACTCCTTGAAACCTTCTTAATCCGCCCCTGAGACATGTGCACACATTGAGAAAAAGTTGAGGCGCTACCTGTCTTTATTTGATTATACTTTCAGTTTGTAACTTTATGAATACACACAAAATGAAAATTTGTAAATTAAAGTCCCAATTTTATAATGAGTTTCACGATTTTATAAATCCGCTTAAAATATGTAGTCATGAATCATAGCTACGTATTTAAAGAATAAAATCACGCTTACAACATAAAAAAAGTCATTGGATCCACACATGTGTGTCATTATATGTATTTATTTAATATTTATGTATGCACGAGATACAAGTTGGTTATTAGGGTTGAGTTATTCTACAAATGCTACAAAAAATGAGAAGGGTGAGAAGGATACAAAAAACACAATAGATCATCAAATATGACACAATGAGCCACAAAATATAACACAGTGCCAAAAAATGTAACACAATGCTGAAAAAAAAAGACACAATGAATTGAAAAAATAACACAACGATGAAAATAAGAAAAAAACACAATGATACATAAAAGACACAATGATATAACGCATATTCTAAACACTACAAGCTAAAACCTCAAAAAAACGAAGACCTAAAAACTAACGACGTAGGGTTCGATAAGATGATTCCAAAGCCGTTTGAATGAGTTCAATCGGAGTCCGTTTGATACCCTTCCTATGACTTCCTATTTTTCTTTCACTGTGTATTTGATCCTAACCCTGGTTATTACAAGAGAGCCTTATTGAGGATAATAAGTCGCAAGTACTAATTTATGTACTCAAGTTTTGAATTGTTATTGTTATACACGTATATATCAAATTGGAATAATATTTTTTCATTGACACTCAAAAGACAATAGTTGAAAATGCTTAGGTAGTAATTTATCAATTGATGTAAAATGAACGAAACTAAGCATTGTGGAATCTTGTTGATAATGTATATAAGGATTGTCAATTTTTCGCTGATCAAACTTTATATTAATAACTCATCATTGTCATGTAATTTGACCCCCCAAATAGTAGTCGATAGATTATTGAATCCCATATTAACAAATCTGATCGGAATTGGGGTTGGTAGCTCAATGATAGAAGCAATGCTAGCTTCGAATACCTAAGGGGAGGTCATGGGTTCAAGTCTCACAAGGAGTGGAAATTTGCCGTTCAAAAAAAAAAAAAAAAACAAATCTGCTCGGAAACCCACCACTGCGTCGGCCGGTTTCATTGGTTGGACGACCGTCAGTCAGACCTTAGCGGCGTAAAGAGGTGGCGTCGGCGTCAACGATCAACAAATCAGAAACCATCACCACCATCTAACACCGAGAGATGGGTTGCATGTGGTGCATCAAAGACGGGAGGCAACCCGATGGTGATGCGTATCAAGAAAGTGTGATGCGACTGAATGGCCGGAGCCATGGCTACATCTGTATATAAGGAGCCGAAAGGGCATGGTGTGATGAAGCGGTGAAAATGGTGCGACAAAATGGGCTCCCTACTCCGATTTCTCTCTCTAGAGATAATGAGCTGCAAAAGGGTTTAAAACCCACCAGCAAAAACAAATATTGAAAATACCCTAAAAACAAAAAATTACAATTCTACTATAATACTGTTCATCAACTTTGTTTGTTAAGATATAGGAAAATGTATCATATTGTGACCCGGATTCATTTTAAAGATCCGGCCAAACTAATATCTATAGTTTAATCAAATGTTAAATCAAAACCAATTCAACTTATATCACTATCTTAAAAGACTTTGCATAACAATTATTATCACTTATGATTTATGAATCTGTTTAAATAACAGTAACTATCTATCTATCTATCTATCTATGTTATGTAATGATTTTCTATTATTTGTATCATACTTAATAAATTGAAAATGATCAATAAGTAAAAGAAATCTCACATTCATAGACCCCCATATGCACAATTTTCTTGCATATTTACACCTTATTTCAATGTTCCTCCATGAAAATGACATCTTTGACCAAAAATTGATTTTAATCATGTTAAATCTTTTTCATATTCATTACTTGTTTTTCCTTGGAAAAACGCATCCTTTTATTTTTATGATTGAGAAAGACAAGTAATTAACAAGTGAGATGTGGTGAAGATAGATTAAACTATCATAAATTTTTGGACTTCTAGAACATAAGTTGTTATATTGACATTTATATATGCTTGTAGTATTTATATATAATTGATTAAATTATGATATGGCTAGTCTAAAAATAAAGAACGCCATTACTTTTGTCACACGGAGAAGTTTTGTGACCCAAAGCTCTAATGTGATAGTTTGTATAATTGAATGAGTGAAAAAAGAGCATGGAGCATTAGAGTTTTAATGCAAATAACGAGTTCGATCTATTAAAAATTAGTACAAAATGAGTTTCTATTAATTTGGACACAAATAATTATATTTAACTACATATAATTATCACTTGTGGGTTTGGGCCCTCCTTAACGAGAGTTCGAACCGAGAAAAAAAATAAAGCAAAGTTGAATAAAGTATTGCTGCTCAAAATGGTTTATTCAGTAAAAATATTGTAAGAAATTGGGTAGAAACTTATCCCACGTATATATATGTATACAAGTGAACAAACCCATTGACGGATTTAGACTAAAATTTCAGGGGTAAGATTCATATTTTGTTACCGTCTTTCATACAATGTAAACGAACAATCAATAATCTTTTTTTGTATTGATAGAACTGTCAACTTATTATTGTTTTTTGTACCATAATGTATATATTTTGGGCTCAATACATGTACCCGATTTCTATCCGAAAACAATCAGAATGGATTGTACCCATACCCGAACTCAGTTATACCTTACACCTGATACTGTTTTTTAATACCCCATAAAATACCTGAATTTTTAAAAATTGCATATTATAAAGCAAATAATTTGTTCTGGTGAAGTAATGTTATCATATCTTATTTTAATTATTTTTACTAATTACAACAAAAAACATTAAACGAATTTATTATTATGTAAAACAATAATAAAAAAACATACTTTTTAAAACCGAGTATAAAATATTGGTGTCCAAAATCCGATTATACTCGACCCTGATCATACCCTACCTATGTACAATACCCGATTATACTCGAACCAGATCACACCTACCCGGGTACATAGGAGAAACCATGATGGCTTTGGTGATTTCTCAAACCTTACTCAGTTTCTCTAAACACCCAATTTTTCTATACCCATTCATACTTGACCCGGTTCCATGCCCGGATTCGGGTATTAAGAACACTCCATATATGCATCTCCACCTTAACCAACTAATTGGGCTTAAGACTTAGCTTCTATCTTATAATTAACAAATGGTATGGTCAATGGGTTATAGACTTAGGGGGGAGGGGCGCTTATCGTGAGTTTTTTCAACTTTACTGATTTCAACTAATCCTGCATTGCCACATCACTTCACTGAAACACATTTTTGTAGGCAACACTACCCTGAACTACCCAACCCATAAAAAACAAAAACAACCCCCCCCCCCCCCCACACACACAAAATCACTACCAGAATTTGCTTCACGGATCCACTACCAGCACCACCGACGACGGTGTTACCGTGCTGGTAGTGGCCTACCCGTGAAGAATTCTGCTAGTGCCCCATCTCCCTTATAGGCTTCTATCTTTTTTCATGTTGGGCTAATATTAAAACTTTGAGAGTGTTTTAGATATTTAAAAAAAATGAGGGCTAGCGTTAATTTAATTTCAGGGATAACATAACAAGAAAACCGTAAAAGAAAAAAATTGCACTATGCCAGAAAAGTTGAGGGGGAGCATCACCCTACTTACTCACTATGTCCGACCCTATAGTTGATTATTAGCAATAGAGTCACCAATGGGGTGGTGGTCCATTGGCAAAGGCAAAGTCTTTAAAACACCTAGGTTGGAGGTGTTCTTGGGTTCAAGTCTCAAATACCACAGAATTAAAAAGAAATTAACCTTAAAAAAAAAAAAAAGCAATAGAGTCGGTATGTTGGATAAGCTCTGTACTTACTCCAATACCTACACATGCGTAGGAGAGGTGTCGAGTTTGATCAAAATGGCCTAATTAAAAAAAATATGTGTTAAATGGCCTAAAAGTTCCGACTCTAGTTTGGTTAACCAAGTTTTGCTTGGAACCAATATCTCTACTCTGAAATAAGATGAGTTTGTTGACTAACTAGTAACTAGTTAGCTCTTTTCTGCTAAACAAATGGCTTGTTGCCCAATGGTCTTGATATGTTACGTAAGACTAATGGGTATGGGCTCCGGCATAGGGGAGGCAAGCCTATGCCGCCCCGGGCTACACCACCCCCTAGGGCCGGCAACGGCATAGGCGGCAGCCAAAAGCCGGGCATGCCGTGCCAATTTATTGTTTTTTAATTGATTTTTTTATTATTTTTAATAATTCTGACTAATAAGGAGGCCCGTCATCATAGTGCACACCACCCCATTGGAGGCCCATCATTAAGATGCCTCTCCCCCACTCTTACGTGACACCTACGTGAAGGCCCATCATGAAAATGTCACCCCTCTCCACACCCAGTAGTCTAAGTGGTGAGAAGACATGTCTCTTTGTAGACGAATGATGTAGATTTTAGGAGTTGATGTAGTTTGCTGAATGATGCAGATGACTTGTTCAGTTGGAGAAAACATGATGGCTTTGGTGATCTCAAGTTCTCAACTAGAACATCATCAATGCTAATGGTTTGCTAGGGTATTTTACTATTATAATTTATATCTATGAGATTAAAATCAATGATCTGTATCAATTTTTTTTTTATCCCTTCTAAGTAACCATTGGCTACGTTCGTCTACCAGTTACAAGGTGAGTAACATGCCCTTTTTTTTAGTTCTTGTTTTTTTTATTGGAAATGAATAATTTTTAGATCACAATTTTGCTATTACTACAGGGGATTTAGTGCACAAATCACCACCCAAAACTACATATTGTTACCTATTAGATGAATTAAAGTTTGGATTTGTAATTGTAATTGTAACAGCATGGCACTGTGGCGTATCACTAGAAACATGATTACAAAAATGCTTGTTTGACCTTTTGACTCAAACATGTTGGATGCCTTGTGGGCCGAAACGAGCTGGGCTATAGGGTGTACTGTGTGCATAGAATCATAGGCTTGATTTTTATTTACATCGGGCATGCTGATCATTGGCCTTATTGAAAAAACTTTACGTTTTGTTAACTATGTGAATAATGCTTTAGGGATGTTACATATAATATTACTTATTAGATACTCATGAAATCGTGTAATATTATTTGATTATGTCTAATTAATGTTAAGTTTAGTTGCTTTACATATTGGAAGCTACCTCAAGATTATGTGAAGGTTATTATTATATATTTACTCAATACTTGTGGAGTTTGTGATCTTAATCAGTGTACATACCATGTTTTCTGTTACAGTGAAAGGCAACTGGCGCATTTAAAATAATTTCCAGATTCTTGAACCTGTCTGATCCGTTTACTTTTAAAGTTTTCTTACTTGACCCGTTAAGCATGACCTAAATCTATCCATTTATAAGTGAATGCTTGAACTATTTCAGTTTTGCTACTATTAAGTATAAGTGTATTTATTTGACCCATCTCAACTGAACATATTTTTTAAACTTTGATCAAATACTATTGCACATCAACTGAACCATAATGAACCTTTTTAGTCTGTATCAAAAATTCAGATTTTTTAAAACTCTTTCTTGATGAGCATACCACTTAGGCAAAAACTAAAGAACCTTGAAACTTGTATGTTCTGCAATATGCAGGGTCATGCTGGGAAAACATTTGCATTGGGTCTTTTCTTATTAGAGATATGATATATACTTTATGATTCAATCTTTTTAGCTAAAATATGTGTTTATTATTTAGTTATTCATATCATCCCAGGTATAAAAGGACTTCACTTTGATCTATTTCATTATTTTTTTCACAAATTTTACTTTGGTAAAAAAAATCAACTCTTTTATCTTCGTTCATTCTCAATTAAGCTAAATTTTTGTTGAAAATATTCATATTCGTCACCATCATTTGACTTTATTATATTCCAAGTAGCTTTTTTTAGATTAACAAATATAGATTCTAGATACTATAGCATGTATCGTTTCTCATTTTTTTTTGTCTTTCTTTGCTAAATGACATGGATTTAATTTGGTTCTTTTTACTAGGCTAAGAATTTCGCGAGTCTATAACAAAATATAGTTTAAAGAAGGAACTCACTCGTAAGAAATTAAGGAAGAAATTAGGTCAACCTAAACCCAATGCGTCTCATATTTCATTTAAATTGAAGATAACATCAAGCATGTTAAACCTTTGTTTTAGATCGACTTTAGTTAAACTTGGATCACTAGCTCAATGCAGACCATCTTATCATTCTTGTAGATGTGCACAATATTTTGTACTTAGTTTGATTAATGGGTGCTGCGAAATACAATGAACCAACTATCAGGTCTTCCAATATGAAAACTGGTGATGGGAATTACATTCTTTGAAACGTCTTAATCCATGTAGACTTTATCTTATATATGTTATTGAATGAAATATAATAATCTATTTAGTGGATTGATATATATTTAGAGAAAGAAGCCAACTTAAGGGAAATTGTTCTACTTGAAAGAGAGAAACAATGAGGAATTGATTGAAGACAGCCAAGGAGAAATGGTGGCTAAACTAAAACAAATGAGGGATTGTGTTAAAAATCTGGTAGGCAAGTTATTTCCAGAAAATGCAAAAAATTATTAAACAACTTTCAGATTAGTCTGTTTTCTCTTGAATCCAGATTTTATGGACCTAGCAGTAGCTTATTTTCCCAACTATGCTTTTGCTGCATACTACTATGAAGGTACTTTGATACATATTCATATGTAGATTCAGAAGGTGTTTTATATTTCACATTGTTACATGCTTGACATAGCATCTTTATATTAAATTTTTAGTCATCTTTTTCTTTAATTATGATGTTATGTCTCATTTAATTTTTTTTTTGGTATAATTAGTTTCGTGATTTATTGATAGCATCCGATTTTTTAAAGACTGATGGCAACATATGGCAATAGTTTTGCTATATGGGGTTTACGGTGATATGTATTGTTATGGTTATGCAATTTGTGGTCCTTATTCACTTATGCCAATAATTGGTTATGATGGTCACCTTTGTGATGCTCGACACTACTAATATCCAAGTCCCTATTTTCAAACAATGAATAAAAAAGTTATCACACTCAAATTTATAGAAACGCATACACCATGCTTAGCGACAACTCGTCTGTGTTGGAAATTTGTGCCACCCCTAAATCGCGCAAGTATTATGGAATGAAAATGTTAGGAACCTGTAATGGGTTGGTTCGTATTAAATATGGCAATCCTATCTGATATCAGTTGGGCACCTGCCACAACACGCGAACAATCTCACTAGTAATATTTATATAACCAAACTTTATTAATATGATTTCCACTTATAATAGGTGAAGTTTTTATCAACGAAGGTATTCTCCTACACATGTTGAGAATGGTATTAATAGGTGAAGTTTTACATTAATAACACTTACCCATAGATATGTCATTTAGAAGAAGACGGTATATGATTAAATACACAATGGAAAAAAAATTAGGAAGTCGTAGGAAGGGTATCAAACAGAGTATGATAAAACTCATTCAAGCGGCGTTGGAACCGTCTCATCGACCCCTATGATCTTAACTTTTAGGTTTTTGATTTTTTAGATTTTTAGCTTATAGTTTTTATAATATTTGTTATATCACTGTGTCTTCTATGTTGCATTGTATCTTTTCTTTATTTAGTCATTGTGTCATTTCTGCAATTCATTGTGTCATTTTTCCTCATCATTGTGTTATATTTCGTGAGTCAATGTTTTTTTTTGTATCCTTCTTACCATTCTCATTTTTGTTACACTCATGTGTAGGATAACTTGACCCCTAGAAGAATAATATAAAACAAGAATTCAGACTAGAATTCGGTTGACTCGTTATGTTCTTGTGGGTTGTAAACGATACATTTTAGGTGGATTATTGGGATGATGGTTATGTTATATATCTAGTGTTCTTTGTTATAGGTTTGACTAAAGGAAACTTAGGGATAGCAACAGTTGCTGTTTGGTAGCCTCTGAATGGTAATAGTTCATAGTCTCTTAATTGTTAAGATATAATATTAAGTATGAATGGTTAAGAGGTAACATTTTAATGGTTGCCTCTTAACCATTCAGACTTAAAGTTACCTCTTAACCATTCAGAGGTTATAAACCATTAAGAGTAACATCTGAATGATCATTAAAAGGCTACCAAACCGATGCTTAGTGATGTGTTATTATGTAATGATTTTATTAAAAAGAAAAAACAATCTATATCAATCCAATCCAATCCAATCCGTTCTGATATGTTTTTACTAAACTTTTATGGACTCGTTATTGGGTTTGCCTATATTAAAGTTTTATTTATATAAAAAAAAAAGATAAAAGCTACAGACTATTCTTTATGTCTAATAAGATTAAACTCAAATAACAAACATTATCCACAAAAGAATATAGCATATACTAAAGTGGTAAAGTTGATAACTAGAGGCCTTCCTATGCACAAGTCAATTATTGTGAAAATGATTTGCATCAAAACTTGTTTTAGTTAAATGCTTTAAAGTTTAAACTAAGTTTTAATTCTCAATATAATATTCTAAATGTTTGCATCACAATATACATTTTCATATGAATAAATCCCACACGTAAAAAACACAATTACATGTACAACAAGACAAATTAGAAACCTAATATATTTTCTTAAATAAGTTTATATTTATCATACATGGATTAGGTTTTAATGAAAACAAGGTTGAGTTGGAAAAACTGTGGGAACTCCAACGTAAAATGTGAATTTAAAAAAAAAATTTACATACTGATGTAAAAACGGGTAACTCCGCCGTAAAAAAAATGAAAAAAATAATAAATTTTTATGATGGTTCTATTCAATATTTTATTATGCTTTAATTTACAATCACACATTCATTATTGGATAAAATAAGTGTGTGGTTATAAAGTGAGTTCCTCTTGTTCTTCCAACTCAACCATGTTCTCAATACTGATGCATGAAGAGATGGGTGACGCTGATCAGGTGGATAATTTTGTGGATGACGAAGTAAGTATTAATCACGAAGATGAGTTAGGCGAAAATCCAAATGGTGTGATAAGAGAGATACACGAGACAACTTCGTTGGGGCTCAAAGTTGGAGCTCAATTATCTGGTTTCGATGGTCTTATTCGGGAAATGGTTGAGGCGGATGGGTTACAATGTGGTATGCGATGAATTTTCTATTTACTAATGTTAGAGGTATATGGGTTGATGGGAAATCGGGTATGGTTCGTGGTTTGGTGAACAAATTTGGGGTGGATTTTCTAGCTATTCAAGAAATAATGTTGAATGGGGTTGGGAATTTTGATTACTCTAGAGTATGGGGAAGAAATGATTATGAAGTTGATAAGGTCAATGCTTCGGGTAGGTCAGGTGGCTTGATAAATATTTGGAACCCGAAGAAGTTTAAGAAGATATCATCACTGGAGAATCGGAATATTCTTTTAACTCCGGGCTCTTTAGTGGAAGATGGGACGATGGTGAATGTGATTAATGTGTACGCGCCACAAAAAGTGGTGGCAAAAATGTGCACTTTGGGACATGTTGAAAGGAGTGATTCAAAGTTATACGGGTTTGTGGGTTCTTCTTGGTGATTTTAATGCGGTTAGATTTAAAGAGGAAAGAAAGAACTCTCGGTTTGACCAGCTTAGTGCCAGGGATTTTAATTCGTTTATCAATGATGTTGGGTCTCATGAATATTGTATGAGAGGAAATTGGTTTACTTATATGGTGAATAGAGATAATGATTTTAAGATGAATAAAATTGACCGGGTCCTAGTATGTCAGAGTTTTTTTTTAATAGGTAGCCTTTGGCGTGTTTGAGGGCTTTACCTAGAGAATTTTCTGAATTAAGCCTTTCCGATGGTTTAATTCATGGTAAGACAGGGATGGGTGTGAGGAGGTGGTTATCAAGGCTCTCGAGGGGTGTGATTTTGATGCCCCCTGACATTCTTATTGCAAAAAAGTTTAAGGTTATTAGGGAAGCAGTGGGAGAGTGGTGGAAGAAAGAAGGAGGAGATCTACTCGACCTCAAAGCAGATATTGAAAGGATTGAAAAGCTTACCGAGGAGTGAGATTTGGAAGAGGAAGAATCTTGGGTTTGGGAAGAGTGTAAGAAAGGGGTTGATCAAATAAATTTGTTTAAGACTAGAGACTCGCAACAAAGGTCTCAGGTGAGATGGGCTACGAGTGGGGATGATAATACAGCTTTCTTTCATGGCTGTATAATTGGTAGAAAGGCTTTAAATGCCATTCCGGGTCTTTTGGTGGAGGGAGAATGGGTGTCAAAACCATCCTTGGTTAAAAGGGAGGTGCTGAGACATTTTAGGAGACATTTTTTTTAGCATCATAAAAGAAGACCGGTATTATTATGTAGTAACTTGAAGCAGGTGGATGAAGCAGGTAGGGATGATCTTATAGCCCTTTTTTCTAAAAAGGAGATTCGGGATGCAATTTTTGATTGTGGTTTTGATAGAGCTTCGGGGCCGGATGGTTTCAACTTCAGGTTCGTAAGCATTTTTGGAAATATCTAAAGGAGGATTTTTTAGACTTATGACTAATTTCCATAAAACGTGAGTCATAAGTAGAGGGTGTAGTACTTCCTTTATTACCTTGATTGCTAAAACTAAGACTCTGGTGAGGTTAAAGGATTATAGGCCTATTAATCTTGTGGGAGTTATAAGCAAGGTAATTTCGAAGGTGAAGGCTGGAATGATTAAGAAGATTATTAGTATGGTGATCTCTGAGACCCAATCCGCATTTCTAAAAGATAGATATATTTTGGACGGTCCTTTAATAATAAATGAGTTGATTGTGTGGTTGAAGAAGAATGGTAAATGCGCTTTTGCAGTCAGCAAGATCCGCGATTCTGGTTAACGGGGGTTTTCCTGCTAAGTGGTGTTCGTGGGTCAATGGGATTTTGCAGTCAGCAAGATCCGCGATTCTGGTTAACGGGTCTCCTACGTATGAATTTCATTGTGAAAAAGGCATTAGAAAGGAAGACCCGTTTTCTCCTTTTCTGTTTCTTATTGTTATGGAGGCGCTGGCAAGTATTTTATCTAAGGCAAGTAATTTGGGTGAGCTTGAAGGCCTTAGGGTGTCGTATGGTGGTCCTATTATGTCACATCTATTTTATGCAGATGACACTCTTATAATGGGGAAATGGTCATTAGAGAATATTGAGAAAGTGGTGCGGCTTCTCAGAATTTTCTATATATGTTCCAGTATGAAAATAAATATTCATAAGTCGCACTTGTTTGGGTTGGGAGTTAATGGGGGAGGAAGTTAATAGATTGGCGGCCATTATTGGTTGTAAGGTGGCCAAGATGCCTTTTGTATACTTGGGGATCACGGTTGGATCAAACATGAATAGGGTGGAGCATTGGAACCCGGTGATTGACACTATAAGATCCCGATTACAATCATGGAAGGCGGAAACTCTATCGATGGGAGGAAGATTGACTCTTATTAAGGCGGTCCTATCGAGTCTTCCTATATATTTTTTCTCACTCTATAAAGCCCCGGTGGGAGTGACAAATAAAATCGAGAGCATCATGAAGCACTTCTTATGGGCAGGTACAAATGATGGTAGGAAGCGTCATTGGGTGGCTTGGCATGTGGTTACTACATCTAAAAAAGATGGGGGGTTTGGGAGTTTCTAAGTTGGAATATGTCAATGCCGCTTTATTGACAAAGTGGGCTTGGAGATTAAAAAAAAAGGGTAGCTTATGGTGCAAGGTTATAGAGGCGGTTCACGGGGGTCGAGGCAGGTGGGGTTTTATGCCTATTCAACATAAGTATACAGGTTGCTGGAAATCTCTAGTACTTGAAGCAAGACGGGAAAGGGATCGAGTATTATATCAGATGCAAGGTAGGAAAGGGGGAGGAAGTCCGATTCTGGAAAGATTTATTGTTTGGTACGACTAAACTTATGGACCGATGGCCTTGCTTGTTCCAACTAGAGAGAAATAAAACTTGCCTTGTTAAGGATCGGTTTACAGGGGATGGGAATTTGGTCAACTTGCTAGTAAATTGGTATAAAAGTCCAGGTTCCATGGAAGAATTATCCGAGATGCAAGATGTGGATTTTGTGCAAAGCCAAGTGGTTCTCAATGATGTTCGGGATAGGTGGGTGTGGGATGACGGATCTCTTAATTTTTCTGTTTCGCAGGTTAAAAAGCTATTGAGGAATGAGCGGGATCTACGTCGTCAGTAGGTTATGAAATAGGAGTCTTGGGTCCTGCTTAAGGTGAACTTGTTGGTTTGGAGAGCTGAAATGGATCGGGTTCCGACTAGGCTTTCTTTGGTTTGAAGACATATTCCTATCCTAGATGTTACATGTCTGATGTGCGAGGCTGAAGAGGAAAGCTTGAATCATCTTTTCATCGGATGCGGCTTTGCTTTTGGTGTTTGGAACTTAGTTGGGAGGTGGTGCAAAATGGATACTATTTTCGTTTGTGATTTTGAAGATCTTTTATTGATGTACAAGAACGTCTAAGGTACGAAGTGGGTGAAGAAATTTGTTCGGGGTATTGTCATGATCACAGTTTGGACTATTTGGAAGAAGCGTAATAGAAAGGTTTTTGAAGGGGGTCTCCTAAGGTCATCAAGGTTATTGCTAAAGTGAAATTGTTGGCGTTTTTATGGCTTAAGAGTAGGGCTAGATTTAAATCTATTAATTGGAAGGATTGGTGTGTTTATCCTATGTATATGTTGTGAAGTTGTTTTGGCGGGCCATGTTTTGAGGTTCGACGGTTTTGTTATTGAAGTTCACTGTTAAAAAAAAGTTATTTTAAAGTATATAGAAAATATCATCCACATATTTTAGTCTAAATTAATATATATATATATATATATATATATATATATTCACACACCTAGGATATGCATTTATAAACAATGGTGAGCTTTTCTTATTAGGGTCAAGTTATACCACACAATGTAACAAAAATTAAATGAGTGTAAAGGATACAAAAAACACAATGGATCGGGAAATATTACGCAATGCTTCACAAAATATAACACAATGCCAATAAAATAACGCAATGAATCGCAAAAATGACACAATGACGAAAATAAAGAAAAGACACAATACAACATTCAACCTTCATTTTCTTCTACAACCACATTCAAAACTTCAATTTATTTTTCTCCAACTTAATCAAAACGATGGTGCATTGGACAGAAGAGGAAGAACTTGTGTTAATCATTGTGTACAACAACAATGTGCGCGGTGATGGCGCTGCAACTAGTCGGGGTAGTCAAAGTCGGGCTCCACAATGGGATAAAGTTTTAGCCGAGTTTGGTAAGTTAGTCGGGGGAACACAATGTAGTTTTGATTAAATCTCCCATAAGTACAGGGACCTCAAATCGAAGTGCCAAAAATTTGAATGATTTTATAAAAATGTCAAAAACGAACTCCCTAACAAAAGTGAAGATGTGGTCATAGCATCCACTTACGTCGAGTATGTTTTCGAGACCAAGCACGACGTTACACATGTTTCGGCGTGTCAAATGTTACGCCCAACATTAAGTTAGGTTTTATATTTTCTAGTTATTTAATGTATATATAATGTTTTCTTATTTAATGTAATGTTTTTTTTTGTTATTTATTGTGATGTTTTTATTTTTATCTAATGTAATGTTTTTTATTTTATTTAATGTAATGTTTTTTTTATTTTATTTAATATAATGTTTTTTATTATATTTCATCTAACATTATTAAAATAAAAAAAAAATGGATAAAGTCATTGCTCACCTTGACCCACAACATGGTCAAGTGATTAAGCTCAAGCTTTATCCATTGGCATGTCAGCATTCATGTGGCGTGAAATGATAGGATAATATTTGTGCTCACCTTGAGCCACAACACATAGTCTAAGGGGGTGTTCTTTTTTGTGGACTATAATGGAATTGGAATTCGCACGAGAACTAGAATTTTGTTTGGAGTGTAGGGATGTGTGTGTGTGCGCGTGTGTTTCATAGAATAAAATGTAATATGGATGAAATTCTAATGTGGATTCTCATTTGTATGTTAGTGTTCAATTCCAATTTCATTTCTTTATTTTGTTCAAATGAATGACATAGAAAATGAAAGATATCTAGATTCCATTTCAATCCGTAAAACGAACTTTACGTAAAAATAAGATGACTCTGAATGTTGCATCTGTTGGTTTAATCCTAAGTTGGGGTGAAAAGATTGGTAGGGTTAATGTTTATTAGATAGATAAGTATTTGATAGTTTAATTAAATAAGATGACTCTGAATGTTGCATCTGTTGGTCTAAATGTTAGTTTAATTAAATAGTTTTAGTTTATTAGATAGATAAGTATTTGAGTTCTAATATTGGTTTAGAAAAACTTGTTTAGATTTAGTATAAATAGATTGGTAGGGTTAATGTTTTATGTGTGGTTTTGATTTCTTAGTGAAAAAGACTTTGTGTCTAATATTGTTCTTCGTTTTTTATCGTGATCGATCCAATTAGCTCCAACAGCATCCATTTCATCCGTCAGTGCAAGTCTTTGGTAAAACGCAACATGAGTAAATTTTACGCACATATCACCAATATAACACCAACGGTTTCGAAATATATGTAACCAAATGGAAAAAGATACTTAGGTATCACGTAATAAGAAATACCTTGTCCTATTTACTTGTATTAGTGTTTCACGTAGCAAAGTAGGCATTTATAACTATCCTTTGGTCATGGAATTTATGTGATTCGGATAGGGTGTTCTTTGGGTATCCATGGATCATGGGGTGTAACTCTTTGGGTGTTGTGTTGATTTTATCTAGTCGGTGGATTGTAAATAGGTGGCCAGCGACCTGCTGGTCATTTTGGGTTTTAATAAAATGTTTTGTTTTACTGTTAAAAAAAATAATAATAATAATAACCAAGTTTCTTTTTTACTTATTAACAATGTTTAAATTAAATGACCATATCAAACTAACGAAACAGCTATGGTTCTTATAAAAGGGAATATAACAAAAATAAACATTGACTATGTCTAATAATTAAAATAAACATGTCTAACGACTAAATTCTAGGGGTATCATTAATAACAAGAATGTGCATTCTTTACACGTGTCAAAAAGGCTAAGTTGTAGTCATGATGTCCAAAATAAGCTACATTTGGTTTTATTTGAAAACGGCTAAATTTTGGGATTAAATTGAAAACGGCTAACTTATAGGGGTTAGATTTATATTGAATTTTATGTTGAAACGACTAAATTTAGGGATCTTTAGGGTGAAAACTTTAGGGACTTAGATTTATTTTGGATATTTTTTTTTATTAAAATGGCTAACATTTAGGGAGTTTTAGGGGTTAAATTGAAACCCCAACCTGAAATGGCTAAAGTTTAGACTAGTGGGAGTGGGGGCGGGAGAGGGGCGGGAAGGGGGGGAACACCGCCGCCATAGGGGCGGGACTGTGAGCGTGGGGCTGGGGGTGGGGAGTTGAGCACCGGCGTGGGGGAGATTGACTTGCCACGTGGCGCGATGTTATTGGCCCATAAGATTTGAACGTTAGCTTTAAAAAAAAAAAAATAATAATAATAATTTCAAACGGCTATAAAACCAACGGTCAAAAAAATAATTTTTTTATAAATTACCCCCATTTCACTACAAAACACCCACTTTAACCAAATTTTATACACTTTTCAACCAAATTTTATACAATTTTCATCCATATTTTATACACTTCCTCAACCAAAAATGAACCCTTACAACCGAGGCTTCGACCCAAACAACCCATACGCGTTTGTCCCAAACCCGAATACACCACCGGTTCGCCCGATCCCAAACCGTCCACCCATTCCTTCACCTTGTCCCGACTACGCGGGTTATGCGGGTTTCATTAGTGGGCAAATTTATCCGAATTTCCCATTCAATGATTCTCTCGTTCCTTCACAACCTCCTTCACAACTTCCTTTAACCCAAACCGTACCCGAAACACAACCCCAAAATGTCGCGGGATCATCTTCGGGTAAAACCCCCCCTCCAAGAAGAAGTCACAGGAGGAAGACCCCGGAGGAGAAAGCAATAGCCGCCGCTAACCGCCAACCACTTAAGTGGACACCCGATGAAGAGCTCGCTATAACGAAAGCGTGGATAAGCGAGTCGGAAAAACAAGAAGGTATTTGTAATAATTTTTTTTGCTAATATTTTTTTTTTATACACTTGGTGTTGCTAATATATATTTTTTTTTTTTTGTAGGAACTAGTCGCCATAAAGTTGAGTTTTGGAACGACATAAACGCCGCGTTCCATGGGTTGATGGGACGAGAGTTCTATCGAGCAAACGATAGTCTCTCGTCCAAGTGGACAGAGATAAACAGGGCAATGAACACGTTTCAACCGCATTATTATTACGCAAGAAATAATCCAAAAAGCGGTGAAACGGATACCGACAGCCTAACGCGCTCGCTGTTAGCGTTTCGTAACGAAACGGGTCTCGAATTCAAGTTTCTTCATTGTTGGGAAATCGCCAAGAACCACTCAAAATGGGCGTACGTCCCCACTGCAAGCAGCTCCGCAAAAAGGTCGAAAACAAATTCGTCAAGAAACCGTCAAACTGATCCTGAAAACGTAGAAGCCGTTAATTTGGATGATGACGAGTTTGAAGAGGAATTGAGTCGCCCACCCGGCCGAAATAAGTCAAAAAAGCGGGCTGGGAAATCTACTGCTTCGGGTTCGGGTTCTGGATCAACCGGCGCCTACAGCGCTGACTTGCAAGATTTAAATGCCACCATGATCCAGTTCAATACGATTCAAGAAAAAATGCTCGAGGAGAAAAAAAATATTCGCGAGGCGTTTGAAAAAAAATTGACTATGAAAGAGCGCAAATTGTCTATCAAAGAGCAGCGCGAAAAACGCGAGGATTTGAGATTTCTCGCCATGAACACCGACCATATGCAAGGGCCGGAGTTAGAGATGACGCTTCAAATGAAGCGTGATATTATCGAAAAATATAATCTGAAATGATTTGTTAGTTTTTAATTTTTTAAGGTTTTATTGTATTTTTTTTAATTTTCTAGGTTTTTTTTTGTATTTTTCTAGGTTTGTTATTAATAAAAAGTATTTATTATTATTATTGTTTTATATAAAAACTTAAAAAAAAAAAGAAAAATAAAATGCCACATGGCACTTCCCCCCACCTCTTCCCCCCCTTTCCACTCCCCACAATTATTTTCCCCCCCACAAGTGCCACATGGCGCTTCCCCCCACCTCTTCCCCCCCACCACTCCTTATAGTCTTAGGGGGTTTCAAATTTCAAACGGCTATACTTTAGGTGTTAGATTTATTTTGGATTTTTCATTTAAATGGCTAAATTTTAGGGAGTTTTAGGTGCTGTTTGTTTTTTCTGCAGGAAAAGGTCTGCAGTCTGCGGACCACATCTGCAGACATCTGCAGGAGAAGAGGTGGACCAAAGGTCTGCAGTCTGCAAGAAGAAGACTGTTTGTTTGTTAACGTCTGCAGGCTGCTGAAATAAACTTAAATTTAAACAAACTGAGTTTTTACAACAGTCTGTTGGTAGATGGTGGTGGTGGGTGGACCGTGGTGGTGTGGACCATGGTGGTGGGTAGTGGTGGTGGGTGTGGTGGTAGGTGGTGGTGGTGGGTGGTAGTGGGTGGACGGTGGTGGGTGGTGGTGGACGGTGGTAGGTGGTGGTGGACCGTGGTGGTGGTGGTGGGTGGTGGTGGTAGTGGTGGTGGTGGGTGGTGGTGGTATTGGTGGTGGACGGTGGTGGTGGTGGTGGTGGTGGTGGTGGTGGGTGGATGGTGGTGATGGACCGTGGTGGGTGGTGGTGGTGATGGACCGTGGTGGGTGGTGGTGGTGGACCGTGGTGGTGGTGGGTGGTGGTGGTGGACCGTGGTGGTGGTGGGTGGTGGTGGTGGACCGTGGTGGGTGGTGGTAGTGGTGGTGGACGGTGGTGGTAGTAGGTCGTGGGTGGTGGTAGTGGTGGTGGACGGTGGTGGTAGTGGTGGGTGGACGGTGGTGGTGGTGGACTGTGGTGGTTGTGGTGGGTGGTGGGTGGTGGTGGTGGTAGTGGGTGGTGGTGGTGGTAGTGGTGGTGGACGGTGGTGGGTGGTGGTGGTAGTGGGTGGTGGTGGTGGTGGGTGAGGAGAAGAGAAAAGGAGAAGACCTTTGAAGACCTTAGAAGACTTTGGTCCAAGTCTGCACCAAGAAGAGGTTAGGAAGAGCTTTTGGAGTGAAATGTCTTCCGAAAAACAAACAGTCTGCCCGCCCCAAACGTCTGCCCGCGTCTGCGCGACGCAGACAAAAGAGGTCAGAAGTGCTTCTGGGAGAAAAACAAACACCACCTTAGGGTTAAGCTAAAAATGGCTAAAGTTTAGGGTGTAATTTTAGACTATAACAATGTTTATTTTGGTAATCAAATGTGTTATGTTTGTCCTTCACATGTGGTCTAGTGGTTGGCGACCAAAGATTCCTTTGGGATATCTACGGTTCGATCCCCACAGGCAACATATGGGGGACATTTGCTAAGTGATGGTCGAAACTAGCCTGCTTACAAGTGCCAGGTTCGATTCTGATAGCCCCCCGGTTTTCTACTACCGTGCATTTACTCCAGAGAGGCTTGTCTCTTGTGGAGGGTGCAACATCTGTCAAGTGACAGGTGGCGGGAAATTTTCCGGGTGGAAGCCTTAGTGCCCCTTATGCGCAGCCTCGACTCGCTTGTGGGCCGGTCACTCTCGTGTCAGCGTGGGCCCGGTTAAGACAACATAGTCTGACCATTGGAGAGTGGTTAGGGGACTCCCCTTATGGGGGGTTGTGATGATCTCTAGCACAACATAGAAAATTCGCCTTAAAAAAAATGTGTTATGTTTATTTCAGTGATTTTCTCTTGATATAACCGAGTTTTAAAAAGTCTAATCAAGCAAACCAATAAGCAAAACCGATGGAGCTCGTTCCCGTTAAACAAATATGATACAGGGTGTTGGAGCGCAATTGTTAAAGTTGGAGATACTGTGAAGTTACGAGATACAAATATACATGGGTTGATTAAAGGGGTAGTGGGTAATGGTAGCAATGTGCGTTTTTTGTTGGATTGGTGGCATGGAGAAGGGTGTTTGAAAGATAAAGGCCTTGTTTATTTATCCTTGATGTGGACAAAAGTTGTTCGATTGCTAGTCGCGTTACTCGAGATGGTTTCGTTGATCATTGGGTTCGAGAGCCGAGTGGAGATGAAGATGTCCGACAACTTCAAGAATGTGTTGCCGCTATGATCTCGGTTGAATTGGGTAGGGATGAGCATACGGTCCCGAAAACCGATCCCGAACCGAAAAAATACCGATCCCGTACCGAACCGATACCGAACCGAGGGTGTTCGGTATCAGTATCGGTACCCACATTTAGAGGTTTTCGGTTTCGGTATTATCGGTATCGGTATTTTAAGGTAAAATACCGATACCACACCGGTACCGTACCGATACCGAACCGATACTGATACCGTACCGGTATAATCGGTATCGGTATTGGTTTTTTGGACTTTTCGGTATCAGTATTGTCGGGATCGGTATCGGTTCGGTACCGATACCATCCCGAGCTCATCCCTAGAATTGGGTACATACTCGGATAGATGGGCTCTGACTGATGGGAATTCAGACTTTCACCGTAAGTGCGGTGAAAAAGATCTTAATTAAACAAAGGGATTTTCCACTTTATTATCGGATGCAATAGGTCTCATGGATTCCTTTAAAGTGCAACATATTTATGTGGCGTTTGGAGATGGATCGTATTCCAACCCGGTCACCCGGGTTGCCTTGACAAGAAGAAATGTGGGTATCCTGAATTCGACTTGTGTCTTGTGTGATTATGACACCGAGTCTAGTGAGCACCTATTCACGTCGTGTGGTTTCACGTTTGGGGTTTGGATAAAAATTGGGAGTTTTGTAAGTTTTTAAACAAGCGGTCGGAGGTAAAATCATTCATGGTATAGTTATGGTTACGTGTTGGGTTATTTGGAATGCGAGGAATGACAAGATCTTCAAGGGCATCGAGGCTAAAGTTCAAGATATTGTAGCGAATGTGAAAACTTTAGCTTTGGGCTATAAACACAACGCTCACTATAAACATAGGCACATAGCAATATAGCATGCATATATGGTAAATACGCTAATTCTGGTTTCAGAAGGTCAAAACCTTAGGACAAACAAACAGATAAAAACCGAACCCGAAAACACCTAAATTCTTAGCTCGGCGCACCCAAGTATGGTCCCCCGACACCGGGTCATGGAAGCGGCTTTCTGCCACACGGGCCTCTCGTTCCCAAGCGTCAAAACGTCGACATCAGACATCTTCTGAATATCCCAGTTCCACCCTTCCGGCCCGATCACACCTCCGATCACATAAATATCATCCTGAAAATCCATCATGGCAAACCCGATTCGCCTCTTGAATTCTGAAGCCGATATCACTACTTTCCTCGAGTACTGGTCTTGTTTGTATATAAGCCCGTGACTCATCACGAATAACGACCCTTTAACCACCGTCATCGGGCCTTGAACCCACGAATGCTCATGAACCCTCCACCCGTCTTTGGTTAACACCTGAACCGTCGTCAAACCCTTGTGCACTACGTGCACTTCGCCTCCTATTACGAACCCGGTACACCCTGAGTTATGCGTAAGGTGAAGATCGGGGATTGTAATCCAAACGTCTTTCTCAGGATCGTAAACTTCAGCTTTGGATATTGATTTTCGACACGTTGTAAACCCACCTGCGACCAATATCTTCCCGTTTAACACACAACATGCAAACATCGTCCGCGGAACAATCATGGCAGCCCGTTGGGACCATCGCCGGATCACTGGGTCATAAGCCCACACCTCGTTTGTTGCAAAGCTCCCGTCTTGGTCACCGGTCAATGGGTCAACCGCGTCACTACCGCCACCTAGGACAAACAGTTTACCTGCGGTCGATACAACACCGAAATGGGCCAAATTTCTAACTTTTGAAGGAAGGATAGGGAGAGTAATCCAAAGGTCTCGCTTCGGGTCATAAAGCTGCCACACGTTTTCTGGGTCGAACGCGCATACACATAAAAGATTTTCACGCGCGTTGACTTCTTCACGGGCTCTGTACAGCTCTGTGCTGTGAACTGCTTCCCGCCAAGAACGACATATTACTTCTAGTTTTGCGAATTGGAAGAACGGCACGCGTGCTAGACATCTGATAGCAACAGCGTCGGGGAGACCTTCAATGAGAACCATAATTACTACAGTATATAGCAACCTGCTAAGAACCAAAGACACCAATACCCTTCAATTGTGAGACACGGTACGTTAACTGATTAACTGCTAAAAAAAAAAAAAAAAAAAAAAAAAAAAAAAAAAAAAAAAAAAAAAATTCTGTCTAATGTGAAAATCACATGAAACTTAAAGGGATTGCTTATTAAAATGAGTTACTTGCTTTTTAAAATAAGCAACTCCAAATTGTTGATGCAAAACAATCACATAAGCTGTTTGGGCAAGCAATCCCTAAAACCCTCGAAAACAACTTATTGTTGTACCCAAACGCAATAAGTAGATTAGCAGTTTTAATAAACAATACGAATCGTCCCCTATAACAAGACTACAAAGAAAGAAGTTAAACAGTGATCAGATGTATTGTTTTAGAAGGTGTGGCCAAGGTGCGAGGCGAGCAAAAACATGCCTCAGGCTTGGTTTTAAAAAGCGCAAAGCGCACAAAAGCGACGAGGTTTAAAATCGAGGTGCAAAGCGCAAAAGCGGTGGGCTTTTCGTACGCGAGGCGCAAGATGAATATATATAATTTTTTTTATAAATGTTATAGGTTTTTAGCATCATTTACCCAAAATAGAGATACAAATAAGGTTTATACATGATTTAACTTAAATGTACAACATTTTTAGCTACATGTATAACAATTTTAAGCACAAAAAACCTCGTGTACGAAAAGCGCGCTTTTATTGCGCTTTTTTGGCCAAAAAAGCGTGCTTTTCATGTGCTTTTTGCGCTTTTCGTACGATGCTCGCCTAGTGTTACATAAGGCGCACAGATTGGCGCCTAGATGCGATTCGCGCTTAAGCGCGCTTTTTAAAACCAAGGCCTCAGGGGCTAGAGGTGGCGCCTCATGTACTTATGGGTCAAAATTAGTAAAATTTAGGGCATGTAGAAGACTGACATGTAAACACCAAAACAAGTAAACAACCGAAAGGGATTAATAACTTATAAAAGGCTTACAAGATAAAAAGGTTGAAACGTAAAACATATGAGAGACCGGAGACAAATCTTCTGATTGTAAATAAAGCTTATTTGGTTGTAAATAGAACAACAACTAGCGCACATAAAGCTCTCCCCTCAAGCCTCGGCTTTTAGGACCTAAACGCCTTGGATCTCTCACTCTTTTTTTAAAGCAAGTTAGGCATGTAAAACATAAACCTTCATGAAGACTTGAACAGCTACAAGCAACGAAACACATAACGATGTATTTGGGACTGCTTACTTGCATATCAAAATAAGCAATTTCAAACGCTCCCAAAACCGTTTACGCCTAAATCAATACACAGTTGACCTGAACTACAAACCAATCCCAATCTCAATTCCCAAACACCCCCTTAAGTAACTACACACACCTAAAAGATCTAAACGCCGCAACGATTCCATTTTATCTTCAACAATGCACAATCCATATCCACAATAACAATCACATAACCAAACAACACTCTAAAAACTTACCCAAATTCAACTTTACAACTCAAGATAATACAATTAGTCAATTACAATAAAAAAGATGCAATATTTCAAGATTATCCCACAAAACCAACAAAACATTCAACAAGATCAATAAAACCTAAACAAAAACATCAAATCCAAACAACCCAATTCAAATTTCGTATCAATTTCACAAACCCATGTCCCCAATTGCAAAAAAGATTAAAAAAATTGTGACTTTAAGAATCTTTAAAAAAAAATGTAGAAAATGAAACAAATCTTGGTCAAGCAAGTATAGACAAAGGATGATTGAACAAAAAGCAGGAAAATTTACCTTAAAGATGGAGAATTAGAGGGCTGGTTGATGATGAAGAAACAGAGGCAAAGTGGGTGTGAAGACAATGGTGGAATTTAATTTTGTCGGGTTTTTTTTTTTTTTTTTTTTTTTTTATAAATTTAGATGAAGAGAGAAGAAAGGGTACGGAAATAAAAAGATTGATTCCAACATGTTTTTAGAGAGAGAGAGAGAGATTGCGTGTGAAATGTAAAATTGGGGTTTTTATTATTATTATTATTATTAAAAGAAGAATTAATAGGCAATGATCTCCAGCCCAGTTGGCCCAGCAGGTTTGAGGTGAGAAGGTTTACCTCTTTGGGGGGTTTCTGTCCGAGTTTGGTCTCAGATTCGAATCTCACGCTCCACCGAAAAAATAACCGCTTGGGTTTGAAAGGAAAACTCGTGTGGTGCTATGAGATTCGATCATGGGCAGTGGTCGCTTTACAACACAAAATTTACCGCTGAAACACTACTCAAAAAAAAAAAAAAAATTAATAATGTGACAAAAGTTCAAAGGGATATTCCATTAAGATGTTCTTGTGGTATTGTTTCTTTTGAATTTATTCGTGTGGAAGGTTTGAATTGTATATTCGAATAATGTTTGATTCGAAATGGTTACAACTTACAATAATAATATGATGTATATGTTTTCTTAGTTTTTTTGTAAATGATGTATGATGTATTAATTGGTTGATGCTTAATACTGATTTATTTGAACGTGCTTTTATCTTGTTAATGTTAAAAAGATAGTATGAAATGTTCGCTTTTATGGTATGAAATATTTGTGCTTCGAGTTAAAAAAAAACTTGCACAAAATTGAAAATATTTCGGATGCCTTGTATGACAAGTAAACATGGCCTCCTTAATTGTCAATTACGTTATCATTTTAAGTGGTTGCCTTTGCGGAGTTATGTGGGTGCAGGTATGGTAACCTCCCTTTCGATTACCTCGGTATTAAAGTGGGTGGTAATATGAACCGAGTCAAAAGTTGGGATACGGTCATTAATAAATGCAAGTCACGGCTGAAATTGTGGAAGGCTAAGACCCTCTCTATTGGGGGCCGCCTTGTACTTATTAAGTCGGTTCTTTCAAGCCTCCCTATTTATTATTTTTCGCTCTACAAAGCCCCGGTGAAAGTTGTAGAAGAAATGGAAGGTCTTATGAAGAGATTTCTTTGGGCTGGGGACGATAATGTTAAAAAAATTCACTGGGTGGCTTGGGATGTCGTTGCTACGCCTAAAAAGTACGGTGGCTTGGGGGTTTCGAGGCTAGCAGATGTGAATACAGCTCTCCTAAGCAAATGGGCGTGGAGGTTTAAAATTGAAGATTCCTTTTTATGGCGGAAAGTGATTAATTTTTGCCACGGAAAGAACAAGTGCTGGGATATCCTTCCTGTGAACCGGAACTTACCTGGAGGGTGGAAGTCTGTGGTCCTTCATCTAAACAAGCTGGTTATGCGATCGGGTTCTTTTAACTCCTTATTCAGAGGAGTTACTGGCAATGGGCAAGAAGTTAGATTTTGGATTGATAAGTGGCAAGGTGACATCCCCTTTAAGGATAAGTTCCCTAATCTTTTTAGTCTTACTATCAATAAATTTGGCTCCGTTTCTAGCTGCTGGGATGTGGATCAGCAGGCTTTCAGATTCGAATGGCCCAGAATTCTTAATCTCGATGAAGTAGAACAGCTCAATCAGCTTCTCAGGAGTGTTCATGGGTTTACTCCTACTCCAGTTAAAGACAAGTGGGTCTGGACGCCGAACAAGGATGGTAACTTTTCAGTAGCCGAGTTTAAAAATCTGTTGATTTCTGATAGAGTTCAGCGGCGTCAGTTTGATATGAAGTGGATTACTTGGGTTCCTTCTAAGATAAAAATTTTTGTATGGCGCCTTGAAATGGATAGAATCCCGACCCGTATAGCGCTTCGTAGAAGGGGTGTAAGCATTCAAGATGCCTCTTGTGGGCTTTGTGATATGGACGACGAGACGACTAGCCATTTGTTTACTGGATGCGGCGTTTCCTTTGGAGCTTGGTCGGCTATTGGGGCATGGTGCAAGATAGGCCCCATTTTCGCTTTTGACATTAAAGACCTCCTAACTCTTCCTTCAGGTAGAACCCGTAAAACTGAAAGAATGATCATCCAAGGCATTATCATGGTGACTATGTGGGCTCTTTGGATCGCTAGAAACGATAAAATTTTTAAGGAGAAAGAGATTAGAGTTGAAGAAATAGTTGCTAAAGTCAAGTCCGTGTCCTTTTTGTGGCTTCGAAATAGGTCTAGGTTTAAAAAGATCGTTTGGGCCGATTGGCAGGTGAACCCGATGTACATGTTGTAATTGTTTCGGCCTCCGGTCCTTGTTTTGAGGGCCGGTTGTGCGTTTTCTAATGAAGTTCACCTTTCAAAAAAAAAACGTTATCATTTTAAGTGTTAAAATGACTAAAAGGGTATGGTAGATGGTTATTGTATGATTTTGGCCCCTCATAATTATGAAATTTATACCAAATTTATAGTTTTTATATATGTTAATCAACCTGACGCAACGTAAGAGTTTATAAGGCTATAGGGAGGGGGGGTATGAAGCGTCACGTGACACTTGTGAGGTCCATGTTTGAAGGGTGAAAATTGTGAGGAGTGGAAGGGGGGGGGGGGGGGTTGAAATGATAATTGACTTCTATAAAAGACTCATATGATTCTTGATTTAGGAGGCTTCTTTCTCAGATCAGAAGGATGATTGGTGTTGGAATGATAGTAAAAAAGATTATCGCTTCAGCTAAGAGATGTTTACATGGTAAAGGGAATGATGAGAGGTTCGGTTTTAAGTGGTGTAAATGGGTTCCAGCAAAATGTAACATTTTTATGTGACGCGCCTTTCTTGATCGTCTTCCTACCAAGATTGCTTTGCAAAGGAGGAATATTATGATTCAAGATGATAATTATGTTTTGTGTGACGATGGCATCGAGACTATGGACCATATTCTGACTGGGTGTGGAGTCGCGGCGGGGGTGTGGAATGGTATTTCTATGTGGTGTCGTATACCTCCGATGTATGCATTTTCTATTAAGGATCTTGTTCGAGTGTTTGAGCAAAGTGGAGTTAACGGTGAAAAGAAGAACGTTCTACAAGGCGTCATCATCATTACGAGCTGAAGATTATGGAAAGCCATAAATGAGAAGATCTTTTCAAACAAAGCGGTCAAAGTTATGGATATTATTTCTGATGTCAAAGCGTTGGGTTTTCTTTGGTATAAATATAGGGCGCGTCGGGGATCTTTAGATTGGGAGAAATGGTGTAATTTCAATGTAATATAATTGTTTGTTCGTTTTTGGCTTTCTATTCCATCTTGGTATAGGTTGCATTGGTGTTTAATGAAAGTTAACCTTAAAAATAAAAATAAAAACTTATTCAATCATTTGAAGTTTTTAATAAGGGCATTTTATTGGGCATCCAAAATTAATATTGTCACACTTAGCCTTTTCTATCTTTCTTTATATATACATATGTGTATATAAAGAAACAGATATAACTAAAGTAACTTCTTTTTGTTTAACTAACTAATTGTTGAGTTTAATTCAGCATGATCTTTTATTTACATGATTACATCTTTGTCATCGTCTCACTTTCTTTCTGTTTTTTATTAATTTGATTCCCATACTTTATATTGTATTCTATCTTTAAGGAAAAAGAAAAATTCACCACTAAAGAAAAAAAAAAGTTTAGGGATTTAAGGGGTGATGAAAGTTGTGGGGTTAAGTTAATATTTACCCTTCAATGCACATTTACATAACATTCATATTTATTGTAACACCACATAATACAAAACGTCACAAATTTACTAGTACACACCACACCAATTGACAAAGTAGTAACTATAGATATATATGATAACAATATGACACTTCAACAGAAGTACTTAGGCAACTTAATATGAAGCACATATTGTTGCTATGAAGATCAAAACATACGTGACATAAAATGTTAGAGTTTTCGATTTCGCTGTTCCATTGGGCGTGTCTGCACTTGTTCCCGGTGTTGTCTTTGATCCACTTCCTGCAATATACATGCAAGACTAGAAGTCTTAAAGAAAAGAAGCCAGAAAATGTTTTTTTTTTTTTTTTTTTTTTTTTTGGGGGGGGGGGGGGGGGGGGGGGGGGGGGGGGGGGGGGGGCTAAATCTAAATGATAAAAAAAAGATATGTAATTGATATGGTTGATCATGAATGTTCACCTGAAGGCGAGTCTGATGGGGTAGAGCCCGCAGGTCCATTGGCACCCTCTGGTACAAATAGTTAAAATTATACCATAAAAAACCTTAGTATTTCACAACGTTACACGAATGAAAGTAACTATGGGCTCTTGACATACCAGTACACCGACTAACTGGGGGAGTTTGTATATTGCAAGCACCAGGTAGCGCAAGTGCCAAAGTTTGGTTAATGTTCAAACCCGGGGGTGCACCTGAGCCATTACCGGTGAACACACAAAGGCACTGTGGTTGCGACTGAACCACGTTGGCTAGTTGTGAGCAACAAGAAGTTGCTGGGGTCGATGAGTTTCCAGAGACGTACCCAAGACATGGGCTCAAGCTCACGAGTGCGGTGGTGCATCCCGATTGAGCCATGGCAACACTACATAGACATAGCATGACCATGGCTAGACCAAATGCCTCAAATCGGTTTGAAGCCATTGTTTTTGAGGTATTTAGCATGTAACAATGAATATCTTTTATGCATGCAAAGAGTTTAGGAAGTGGAATTATATATGATGAATTGGGAATATGGAAAAAGTAAAAAAACTATTTTTTGAGGGATATTGGTGGCCTACTTTTGTTTATTTACGTTAGTATTACAAATTTAAAATTATTAACATGTTTTATATATAAGAATTAAGTCAAGAACCTATAGTTAATAAGCAAAAGTAGGCTAACTGCAAATAGATAATGTTTTGTTTTGTTTGTGTGTGTAAAAACAACCCGGCACCGTTTTTGGTTACCTTGATTATTATTTACATGTTTTGGATTAGGGGTTAAAATATTGCTTAATCTATCTATTATAATAAACCAAAGCCTAAAATCTTATATGACATTTAAAGAGGGCAACTTCCCTCTTAAGTCGGTCATATTATTAGTGATTTAAAATAAAAAAAAATATTTCTTTCTCATGTGCATGACACATGTACTTTCTCTATATTTTTCATTTTTTATAAGACATTGTTTTGGAAAAACAATTACACCAAATTAACGAGCATTTTATTATATTTCCAACGAGTACTAAAGTGCTATACAAAAAACGGAAAAAGAAAACGACTTTTTATGTGGTGATTTTTGAAATAGACACTTAAATTATGTATAAGTGAAGAAAACAGTTGGGAAACATGAAAAAATGATTGATTGTGTATTCATAATAAAGATTGAACATGTATATCATTCTTTAACAAATGTTCACTTTACACATTAGAATCGTCTATCATCATCATGACATATTATTTGATACCAAAATTTTTACAATTTTTTTTTATGAAAAACGGACTATTACTTTTTTAGTACACATTTTATCACATCATATTGGAATATTTGTCTATTTCAGGACGCTTCCATGGATGGACTAGTTATCTATAATTATATATTTTTTAGGAACCACCAAACCAATCCTATGTTAAAATTAAGGTGGCCATTGGATTCTACTAACAAAACCTTAATTTACTCCACTTTTCTAGGACGATCACAAGATCCAACCGAAGAGTTCTATAAATACCAACTTAAACCATACCATACCATACCATACCATAAAATCACCTCTTAATTACCACGAAACCACAACAATCAAAGATCTATCACGTACGTTTTGTAATGGCATCTACAAAAGTTGTCGCGGTGCTACTTGCGTTTATGGTCATTTTGGTTGTAGCGCGTGCCACCGACAACGAAGATCGTGATCAATCAGAACATGAACATCATGATCAAGACTTTGAGAATTGCGAGAAAAAATGTATAGATGAAGGCAATGCTAGTTCGTTTTGCACATTGAAGTGTGAGAAAGAATGTCACATGAAAGGCCATGTTGGTAAGTCATTGTAAAGTTTAAGAAAATTCATTAATCAATATAGATAATTTTAAAATCTATATACATTTTTTCACGGCCGTCTATTCAGTGCTAGAGCCAAGAATTAAACTTGAGACCTTTACATTAAATTAACATGGTTTTTCCAACTTTACTAACAAGATTTTAATGTATTAAAAACAAATATATATCCTAAATATAGAATTTAATATTTATGTGTTTATATTTTTTTAAAAAGTTCGGGTCCATTTGAGGGTCGGGCCCTGAGCCGGTGACCACCCGGCCCATGCTCAGGGCCAGCCCTGCATTTTTTTTTAAACTACAAACTCATTTTTATTAACACATAACCGTGAAAAATTAAATCAAGATAGCGGGCAGGCGGGCAACAAGCTGCACCGCCAACCCTTTCTGAATGGCAAACCCTAACCTACTAAGAACGAACCCATGCCCTTGTGGCACCGAGATATTTCTATGAATAACCCGTTGGACTCTGGTCAGGAAAGGGATGGCTTCCGGTGCCAGGGAGCCAAAGGTATCAAATGCCAGGGGTACGACGTGTTGGTTCTCCTCACAAGCTTTAGCATGTTTCTCAACTTTCTTCGCCTCTGCTTTCCGCATAAAAACTATGGAAACGGGATCGATCTTTCAAAAGTATAGTAACATGGGTTAACTTTTTAACGTACCATGATAAAAATACAATATCTGATACGCATTTTGGAATGAATTATCATATTTTTAACTAATTTGCATTTATGTTCTTTTATGTTTGCAGCTAGACGTATGGTTAGATAAGATATATTAACCTAAACATCGTCAAGAATTGAAGGAAGCTTTATTAGTATTTTTTTTTCTTTAATAATTGTCTTGTAATTATATAAACTATTAACACAATAAAATATTGTATTCTTCTCACGTCTTTCATTTAAAGACCATGAACTAGATGGTATGTAGTATATTGACATGTAATATGTTGTCAAGCTTTCTTATTTCTTGCATCTTCGTCGAATATATTTATGTTCGTTTTTATGTTATTGTTTTTCTTTATAATATAGTGTCTATTTTGTTAATTTTTGTGGTCAACATGTGATTTTTTTTAAACATATTTCATGGCATAAAAGTGTTTGATTCGGCTATTGTTCATTATCAAAGATATTTAATGGTAAAGGAATATTTTTGTTGTCAATTAATATGGTCATGGTTTTTTTTTTTTTAAACCATACGTATATTCAAACCAATGGAGGATCTAGAAAAAATACCAAAAAAATCGAGAGGTAAAGGATGTTCCCATGCTTTTACATTTTATAAAAAATATTTTAAGGGGTAACAAAAAATTTGTTTTATGGGTAAAATTTTATAAAAATACTTTAAAAAACAAACTTTTTCCACTTCACGAGGAAAATCGAGGTGTAACGGATGTTCCCCCCCCTGCTTCTACTATACATCCGCCACTGATTCAAACAACTGCCAGAACGGTCCTCAAACTAAGGATCAACGTATTGGAAAATCAGGCCCTTTGATCGAAGACAAAACACACGAGATTGAACGAACTCGTTCGACTCTTTTTATTATCAACCAAAGCACACCAAATACAATAGATCTAACCATCTATTTATACTAATAACATACTAATTCTAACCCAACTCCAACTCTATTTTAAATAATTAAATAAACCAACTAGATAAACATATCTAATTACCCCACTTGAATTATCTCTAACCTAATTAAACTTTATGGATAATCCTCCAAATCAGAATTATCCTTCACAACGGCAAAAAACCACACTTACGACATATACAATGGTGACTTATACCAATCTTTCTAACCAATTGTTTTAAAACTAGATCTATTTTTCAACCATAAATACAAAAGAGATTTCACGTTCGCCAAGATATCCCCTATGTATGCATGGTTAACAAGGAAAGAATTAATAAATTTAATCTTCCAAAAATACCATAATCATTATATTTCATTTATATATATTATATACATGGCAACCTGATAATAAATTAGTTGTTAATATGCATTCTCTCATCTTTTCATCAAGCAACTTAAGATAAGTTACTTATAATCATTATATTTCATTTATATATATGTCAACCTGGTAACAAGTTTGTTATTAATATGTATGCCCAAAGCAAGTATACTACATTGCTTGATTTGTATATTTCTATAATTCTATATATGTATGCTTTGCAACATACATATACATGAGTTTCTTCAGTTACATAAAGTTTCATATATAACTTGTAACAAATTTTTTTTTTTTTTACCAAAACGCGAAATCAGTCCCCAAAATTTATAGACTGACTATGTTTTCGCCGTTGTAATATTACACTGGGCGTAAACCTAGTCTTTTATTAAACAAGAATCAAGAAAGAATTAAATGCACTTCTATAACAAAATCAATCTGTTGCCTCTAGTAAAGATGAGCTCTTTCTGCAAAATCCACAAAGAAAACAATTATTAGCAACTTATATATTAAAGTTTTTATTTTCGGTTAATAATTGAAAATAAAAAAATAGGGCAGCGGCGCAACTTGTAGCCCGTTTACCCGCCTCCCACTTGTAAAAGTTGTCGGTTTTAATGATAATTATAATGTCCAGTTATGAAATAAATAAATAAATAATAATAATAATAATAATAATAATAATAATAATAATAATAATAATAATAATAATAATAATTGATATTCAATTGATGGTAACATTCAGCATGATTACCTAATTAGCAAGAGGTTTCTTGTCTAGTGCCCAAGAGTTCTTCAATGATAAAAGAATTTCAAAAGCTCTGTATAAGCAAGAAACATAAAGCATTAAATCAAGAGTCTACACGAATTAGACGGCGTTGGTTAGCCTATGAGAACTGCGTATCTGCTTATTGCGTTTTGATGCAATAAGACATCGTTATTGAGGGTGTTTGGGATGCTTATTTAAATGACGTATATTTTAATAAGCAATCCCAAACGCCCCCCCCCCCCCCCCCCCCCCCCCCCCCCCCCCCAAAAAAAAAAAAAAAGACAGCGATAAAGTCAAAGGTTTGACCTTTTCGTCGAATGCTGCTGGAGGAGTCTGCAGGCGGTAGGCAAGCTCACTAAGCGAACTGCTAGGGAGGCGAGGTCGATTGTTAATAGAAATTAAGACCTTTATATCTACAAGAAAATGGTAAAAGTTCTTCCACTGCAATTCTAGATGAATAACTAATGTTTTTCTTGAATAGAGTATTGTTTATAGATTCAACTTCTGCTAAAAACATGCTGTAAACGGGTCGATGATCTGAAAATCTAGACTCCCCTCGAACATAAGACATTTGGCGCAGCCCATTACCATACCACAAGATACGATCACACCTTCAAAAGAATTAAAACGTCGAAAATTAAACATGCAAGACGGGTCAAAATTCACTTTAATTGTATTTAAGGGGTGTTTGGGATTGCGTTTTGAATCTGATTTTTAGATTATTGCGTTTTGAAAACGCAGATAATCAGTTTTTAGTGTTTGGGATTGCGTTTTGAAAACGCAGATAATCAGTTTTTTAGGCTACCAAAACGCAATAATCTATAAGCAGCTCTACCCCTGCTTTTCCAAAACGCATAATCTATTTTGAATAATCAATCCCAAACACCCCCTTAGATGCCCATTAAAATGAAGCAGCCTGTTACCATGCAGGAGTTCTTCGTTTTTCTTTAGGACGCGTATCATATCCTGCATATCGATCTGAATTATTTGAATATTTATAAGTCGGAGGGAAGTATATGCACCCTTCGTTCCATCCCTGGAATATGCGCCCCCTCCTACGCTGTATCCGAAGCTGTAATCATTGAAAAGATCATGAAGTTAGAAGCTAAAAGATTGTCAAGCATAAAACTTTTTCGCATTTATAAGATCTTGCACTTGCCTGGTCCTTGTCCAACAAAGCCCTCCAGTTTCGCGTCTCAACCAAGGCCTTGGCTGACCGATACGATAGAGCTATTCGGTAATTTAAGTCGCCAAGCCATATGATTCGACTAGAGTCATTCAAATGGAACATTTCAGTGTTAAGAATTCAAGTTTAAAAACATATATGTAATAAAATGGTAGTAATAACTAGAGGTGGCAGACCTATTTATTTATAAGGGAAAATAACGAAAATAGCCATTGACTTGGTCAAATTTCGAAAATAGTCACCCCAACTGTCTCAGGAGAGACGTCTGAGGCACTGAACCGACTCCGAAGACGTCTAAGACAAGGAGCCAATAAAACGGTGCCACGTGTCCGACAAAATTCCGAGACGTCTGACCGCCGTCATGACGGCTCCGGAGATCTTGGAGACGGATCCAGGTCTTCTCGTCTCTCTCTCTCTCTCCTCTAATAAAAAAATCTCCAAGCGACTCGGTGACGTCTCCTGACGCCCAAAACGTCTCTGTGACGTCTCCACTGTGTCGGAAGCGTCTCTGTGACGTCTCCCAACTCCTAAAACGTCTTTTGCAACCGTGTCAGAAGCGTCTATGTGACGTCTCCCAACGCCTAAAGCCTCATGGAGACGTCTCGGGACCTGTAAAGACTTTTTTATTATATTTTTGACACGTGGCAATCGGCTATTGGTTCACCACTAAAGCCTCGCGGAGACGTCTCGGGACCTGTGATCCGTCTCTCCCGAGACGGTTGGGGTGGCTATTTTCAAAATTTGACCAAGTCAATGGCTATTTTGGCTATTTTCCCTATTTATAATGGGTTGATTCAGGTCATGTTTCGTTTCAAGCATGTCAAGTTTGTAAAATACAACAATTATTATTGAAATGATAATTGTAGTAATGTTGATCCATTTTAGTGCGTGCTAAGAGATACTTATTTTTAACCAAATTTATTTTGACCCGTTGCCTGACCCGCCCGTTTGCCGCATTTAGTAATAACATGAGGTCTTACTCATGGTCTAGAATCGTTTGAGGAGAGTTATCGTCTCTTGTTTCGTGATGACGTGGAAACCGAGTTTTTCTCATGATTTCAATCACATCACAGTTTCTTCTGAGTTCATCTCCATCCTTCTGTCCTGATGTTAAGTGACTACAAATGAAGCAAAAGCTTGTTTGGTGCAATGACATACTGATTGATATTGAACCCTGAAATAAATCAATAATACAATAGTTAGTTCAAATACTAAATGTTTCCATAATCTAATAATAATTACAAAAAAATCAAATTTCAAATACATAAACACACTAAAGAGATAAATATCATCATCATCATACTCAGTTAAATAGTTAATCCCACCAATAGCAAAAGCTAAGGTAAGATTTGAGGAGGGTAAGATGTTGACAGCCTTACCTCTACCCCGTGGGAATAGAGAGGCTGCTTCCGGTGAGACCCCCGGCTCAATAGTGGTTTTGTATCAAGCCTTAGACATAAGGCACATAACACTTAGCAATCGGGACAAACCCGACTGGTGCATGTACCCCCTTGTCTTTTGGCTATCAACGCAACCACCTGATGCATGATTAACCATCCGTCATTTTTAACGTTATTTTCACGAAATTAGTAAAATAACGTTAAAATTAGTGCAACTTTACTTTTGCCCCATGAGGGACACATATATACATTATCTGCGCACAGTCGTAAGCGGCCTAGTATTATACTTATGTTAAATAGAAAAAAAATCTCAATTTTAGGAATAATTTAATTTAAAAAAAGTAAAATACATAAAATTATTTGAGTTTAAAAAAATAATGAAACTAGTACTAAATATAAAAATGGATAGGGCAAAGTCTCTCTTTTACCCCTTCCCATTTATACAAACTTTCAATTAATTAAAAATTTGTTACCGAAATAATCTTAACCATTAAACTGATTTGATTAAGGGTACAAATTGTTTCCTAATTTTTTTTAATTTTCTTTTGTTTTTTTTTTTTTGCGAAAAAAATATGTCCAAACCACTGGTTCAAATGAAAGCAGTTCAAAAAATACTTCACAAGATAGATTATGTAACCGGTTCCTGGTCAGACCAACCAAACCGCACCCAACCACAACAATGTTTTTAAACAATTATCAAACAAAAGACTTCTTAATTACCTTATTTCCAAGATAACCCATCAATCCTCTACCAACACAAGACACCTTCATATTATGAACATGGTCTCTAAGATCACTCTTCACCCACACCATAAGATATATCCCCACCATTTGCTTACTCCCAACCAAACAATACTTATTATTATTATTATTATTATTATTATTATTATTATTATTATTATTATTATTATTATTATTATTATTATTATTATTATCTCTTTCCTCCATTGAAAAAGACCGACAATATGCAACCGGGTCATAACCCAACCCATTATCCGAATCACCTGACCCGTTCTCCTCATCCGAAGACCCGACACCCGGGTCATACCAACCGGGTCGGGTCCCAAACATGACCCGATCACTCACACTATATCTATTCTCAAATCTTGAATGTGGGATTGCCATGTGGTCACTCCCAGTCAACCTCATGCTTTGACTTTGTGATTGTAAAGATCGACGGTGGAATAGAGATGATGGGTTTCGGGTTACCGGGTCTTCGAGATCCGAATCCGGTTCGACAAGCGGGTCGGGTGTGGGTGATGGGTTGTGGAGTATATCGGTTGTTTCTGGTAGTGTGTTGAGTGTTTTTTGAATGAGTGTTTGCCATTTTTTGGCTGGACCGTTGTCTTCTGTTCCTAACACGTTTCCCGCGTTTAATGGAACAATTTCTTGAAACCTGGTTTTTTAAAAGGTAGTTAGAACTTAGAAAGTGTGTCTAATGTTTTTTTTTTGTAACAATTAAAATCAAGATTCTAAATCTTTTGTTCATAATGGCAGTTGTTAAAAAGCATGAATCGGGCTCGAGCTTAAGCTTGACTAGGTTCATGAGTTTAAACGAACAAATTGTTTTTATAATTTTTATGTGGTGTATGGCAGATTGATTTTTTAAAACAACTTTTGCGTTTTAGAAAAGCAAGGGTGGGGCTGGTTTTATATTATTGCGTTTTGGTAGCATAAAAATTCATTTCAAAACTCAACTCCAAACATTAAAAACTGATTATTTACGTTTTCAAAACGCAATAATCTAAAAATCAATTTCAAGACGCAATCCCGAACACCCTCTAAATAGTATTATATAAAGTGATTGTATAGAAAAGTAAAATGCTTAAGAAAATAATAAGTTGTCGAGCTCCATATTGAAAAACTACCCTTGAGCCAAGCTCGGGTTTTATAAATGGGGTTCAAACGAACAAAGTCTGAGCTCTCTTTGATTAAATAGGTTGAGCTTGTGTTTATGGAGCCCAGTTCTATTCGTCTGGACTCGTTTATATATACAACTAAATATAGTCATAAAATAAAAATCAAGTTTTGTTATTGTTTAACATAATCACTTATACTATTTTAATTATAAAACCACTCAAGTTTTACTATTGTGAAAACCTATATAATTGTTTAGTGAATTGCATAAATGATACAATTATGAAACTTTGATACTATGTAGTGATTTTTTATTTATAATTACCTATTATATCAAGTTAACTTTAAAATAAAAAATCATTAAATAGTAACCAAGTTTCATACACGAACTATAACTCACCCAAGAACATAAATGTGAGCTGAAGGTGAAGTGTGTAACCAGTCTTCAAGATTTAAGCAATTTGTAGGAGATTTTCCAGCCACATTCCAAGTAGCTACAAAGATCCTATTTATTTCAATTTTGAAATAAATAATAAGTTAACTAATCCATATATTATAAATAATCTTGAAATATATAGCAAAGGTTCAACAAACCTATAGTTATCAACATCCCTAACTTGGGCAAGACTTGGATCGATCTTGTTTGTTTGAAGATAATTTATGCTTCTTTCACTTGATCTTTCTGTTCATTTCTTAGCAGGGTTAAGTATAAAAAATGAAAAATAAAAGACAAGTTACTAAAGTACGTTCTCTTAATCCTTAAACCTACTAAAAACATCATATCATATACTCCTATTGTTCTAAAATAATGTTTTACTTCTAAAAGGTGAATATGCATAATTTTTTTTGAACGGTTAACTTCATTAAAACAGACGTGCCCTCAAAACAAGGACCGCCTAAAAAAATTACAACATATAAAAGTATAAATGATATATTCCTAAATTACTCCTAATTAAATTGGGCTACTACTTATTAGTTCAATCATATTTATCATGGTTTTTTAAACTCATTGATAAAAGGAGGAAAACTCACATTGGACTAAATAAAGTGTGTAATAATAATGTTTTTTTTCTTGTAGACAATTATTTTGAGACAAAAACAGTACAAATAACTGCTTTTGTAAATGTGGTAAAATACTAAATATGTGGGTATGACAAGTATGGTAACACCTCAAAAAAGATAATATTTAGGAGCCAATATTTATGTGTTAAAACTTGCTGGCCTGAATTACATGTTCCAAAACCATTTTAAAAATCTTAAATAATTTGAATGTTAAATATGATACAATATCTACTTCCATTATAATTTTACCTTTTGGTTTAATAATAATCTATTAAGTGAACTAATATAAAAAGACATTTGACAGATTTTTGCCCGATTCCAATAGCGGACCCAAAAATTATTTTATTGGGGCGATCGGGAGGTTTAACTGAACTTTTGAAGGGTGCAATAAATATTTTTTCCTTTAAATTACACTAAAATTTTGTAAGCGAGGCGCTCTCCCTACTTGGGATGTATATAGGTTCGCTACTACCCGTTTCACTCAAACGTCTAGTTTTAATTTATTTATTCTTTTTGATGTTAAAATAATGAAAACTAATAATAATAACTTGCATAGGATAACCAAAACTATATTTTAAAGAAATTTTAAGGTAAATAAGTGGAAAATAACTAGGGGCTACAATTATTGACATGACCCGAAAACCGACCCGAACCCGACACGAAAAAAACAGATTTGAGTCAAATAACACGACTCGTTTAAGAAAACGGGTCAGGTTCGGGTCGACCCGTATTAAAAATGGGTCAGGTTCGGGTTGACGCATATATATAAAATGGGTTGACCCATTAACCCGTTTAAGTATTTAGAAAAAAAATCTATTACATTTTTGTTTTTGTTTTCATTTCTATTTTTTTTTTAACGGCAATTTTTATTACACCTTAAATTCTACCTTACCTTGCACTTGCAAGGATTTAAACCACAACCTCACATTTGTAAGGGAGGACACCATACACTAGACCAAGAGGTCATGAGTTTATCATTTCTATTTACATGGTTAGTTATAATTGTGTTATTTTTGGCACACTATATTATTTATTTGTCACACTTATGTACTCACTATTAAACATTTTATTGATAACCCGCTTACAACCCAACAACCCGCTTATAACTCATGAACATGTATGACTCATTTAAAAATATGGGTTAAACGGGTCGTCTTCGGGTTAACCCGGATTTTATGTGGGTCGGGTTAGGGTTGAAATATTTGACACGAATAATAATATAGGTCGGGTTCGGGTTACACATTTCAACCCATCAACCCGCCAACCCGCAACCCGTAAAACCGCCAACCCATCAACCCGACACGATTCACACCCCTAAAAATAACACCATCAATGCCAGAAAAACATTCTGTATTTTTATCCCTATATTATGAAACATATGTATTTGTTTTTCTTTTGCATTATTCCAATTTGCATCAATATTCCCTATCTATATTCTATAATCAATAAACCATGTAAAATTAATAAATATATAAATTTAACTTGATAAGTGGTCCAAAGCAATAAATATTTAAAATAGTCTGAAACTGTACCTGTTCTTGTTTTTCTACTTTTGTTGATAGAACACACCTCTTTTTCAGAAAAATTGTTCCTCCATACTTCATCTCCACCTGAAAAAGGAAACCCATTAAATAAATAAATTAATAAATAAAAAAAAAAAATTGGTGAGTGTCACTGTGCAATTAAATTCCAACACAAAAAAGGATTTGAATTGACAGATTGCAGATCAAATGACAGATCTTGACCTGCAAAAATAAGAAAGAAAACAAAGAACAAACTTTGAGGAGCAAAGATAAACAGTTGCTTAACATACTGTTTTTGCAGATTAACATACTGTTTTTGATGTTGAAATAAAGCATTTAACAAGTCAAGTGATGCTCCCATGTGTTACACTCTCCTCCGTTGTGGACGCGCGAGCATCACGACGACGCAAACAAGGTTTCAGCGTCCGTGTTCACCTTCAGCCACAACAGTCCCATGCGAACAGTCATGGCGCGAGCACAAGCGACGGTGGTCGCATGGGTTAACGGGAAAAAATGACATTTGGTCGCGCTGCTCACCCCAGCCACAACGGGGTCAAGCGACCAGATCACTTGATAGTCACGTCAGTGGCTCACGCCCGTTCGCTCACGCGTCCACAACGGACTAGCTTATCATAATATTATTAATATAACACAAACTAAAAGAAAAAGAAATATAAAAAAAATTTACAAAAAAATGAAGAACTTCATGATGATGAAATGATTACCTCCATAACTGAAATCATCAGCATGAAAATTTTCACCTTTGTTCTTGACATTGAACCATTTCTTGATTGTTTTAGGCCATGTAACCTTCATTGTGATCAACATAAAGTCAAACTCTTCAAAAAAAATATTTTTTTTAAAAAAAAGTCAACAATACAAACACAATCTTGATTTAAAAAGAACCTTGCTTTTCTTGCATATTTCATCTCTCATTGCTTCAAATCCTCATAAATATGAATACCCACTAACTTAAATGCAAAAATAAACAATGGGTGTGAGAGTAAAATAATGTTGACTCAAAAAAGATTCATAAAAATTGAATCTTTTATTATTTGACTAACTGTGACATGAATGAGAAGAAAAGATTGGATTATTATGAATGCCCAGACACTGTGTTGGATGTTAAGTTATAAATAGGGAAGAAAGTTGCAGTTTTTCTGCATTTTTGTTTGGTAAAATGTAAACACAAAGTCAGATTAAAAGAGAGAACACAAATGAGTGTTGTAGCCTATATGTATATATGTAGTTGTGTTTGCAGGGAACATTGGGAAAATGAGGCAAAAACTAAAGGCCAAAGTTCAACTGAATGTCATATAATATAAAATAGGCTATTTTATGGCATTGGTCTTTAGTTGTTTTTTAATGTTATGTACTAGTTAGTGTTAATAAATACTTGAAAAGGATAGATGTGTTTAAATAGGAGTAGATAGGTGTGATATGTCGGTTTGAAAAATCAGGTTTATAAGGGGATTTTTGCGTAATTACGAATTTTCTTTTGAATTGGTGACTTGGTGGTGGAATATGATCGCGTGGTGACACTGGTGGCACGATGATGCTTCAGTGGCCCGTGAGTGGTTCCAATTGGCTGTTAAAAAAAGTTAAGAGTTCGTTTCACAGTTTCGAACTTGAACGTATATTTGTTGTTGGGGAATTTAGATGAACAACGGATGATCTGAGAGGCGTGTAGTCACTTTCAAATCCAATTATTTCGATGGTTCTCCTGAAAAATCCAATCGGATACAACTCAAATTGAGAAATAAGAACCTAGTATGTGATTGAGAGTGAATTCGTGAACTAGAGACGCTTTGAGAAAATGATCTTGTGTACCGTGCTTCAAGATAGATCAAAACCCTCCTATCTATAGGAATCATAAAAGATAGTTAATTAACCACCATATCATAACCACCCGGAAGTTAATTAACCTCATCATAATAACCATCCATGGATGTTAATTAACATCCACATAATAACCACCTATGGAAGCTAATTAACCATCTATGGAAGTTAATTAACCACCACATAATAACCACCTATGGAAGTTTCTACATAATAACTACCGTTGGTTGGTAGTTATTTAACCACCGGTGGGACTATGTCGGTTGCTCAGTGATAGTCACCGACTTAATCTGTCGGAGCTTTTAAGTAACAAAATTAAAATAGCCCTGATCAAGTGTGCACTCCGCACCTCCTAACTTGTATAAGTGTATATTTTAATTTCTCATTTAGTCGTAAGTGAATCCCGATTACCCAAAACGGCCCGATGACACTAAAATCACCTAACATTTATAATATTCATAAATCATCAATATTATTTAAAAAAATAATACAATTATAAATTTTTTTTAAAGGGTCAAACCACTAAATAGAACTCTTTTGCTGGTCTGACTGACTCAATCAACACAACCCGGTTGTTTTCCATTTTTCAAAATCGATAAGCGGTCTCATCCATAGTTTTTTTTTTTTTTTTTAATCTTTTCAAAACCGATCAAATTACCCAATGAACACCAATATTTTTTGTATATTCAAGTCTGTTTTTTACTCCTAATTCATAATGTCATGTTTCTTGTGGTCAAAATTTGGTTTTGCCTATAGTATAGTAATTATATATATACAATTGTAACAAGAGAAAAGTTTGTAGGAATATGTTCTATAGTAACATATTATATTTTAATAATTTACATACCTAATTGCCATAGTTATCAAAGGCGCTAGGCGCACTCAAAGCGCATAGGCCTTTAGGCGTGAGGCACAAAAAAACGAAGGCCTAAGATAAAAAAAAAAAAGCGAACAAAGAAAATAAAGAAAAATATATTATAATAATATTATTTTTCTTCTATTTAGTATCAAAAGTATTAAAATATTGATGTATTAGTGTATAGAAGCAATTTTCCTTAGATTAAAGTAGAAATATGGCTGGAATCTAGCCATAATTTAACGAATTTGGCTGGAAACTCTCCGGATTTAGGAATCAAGATGAAATATGCGCCTAAACCATCACCTGGAGAATTTAAGCACAATTTCTTCGACTCAAAGCACAAATGCATTGCCTCGCTTAAAAAATGGGCCTATGCGCAAGCATTGGTGGAGCTCTTTAGGGGCGGGGAGGGGCGGCCGCCCCCCCCCCCCCCCCCCGAATTTTCGCTCAGAAGTTTCGATTATATAGTATTCGTATAGAAATTTTTTGTTATATACGGCTTTGACCCCCGAAATTGGTATTCGACCCCCCGAAACTAGTGATTTCCGACCCCCGAAGTTTCAGGTCAAGCTTCGCCACTGTGCGTAAGAGGCGATAACTTTTACCAACTATGTTTTAAACCACATAAAATTGGGGGAAAAAAGATTCACAATTTCAGGATATATGTATTTGGACTTGGTATGGTTATGCAACATTAGCTGGATTTTATTGGGTTTTGAGCATTGCATGCCTTTCTTAAAGGCTTTAATTTATAAAAACTTGGTTTCTTTACAAGTCCATGCATGAAGAATGAGTGTTGGTTAAACATAGTTTTGGGATTTTGGGAATTTTCATAAGTGCAATTTCCTTAGATTACTTTCTAATTAAAGAATGCAAAAATTTATGCATCTAGCTGACCACTCTCCATTTCTTCAAGAACTTTGTCTTTAAAGAACCAAAACCAATGCATGGTCCCAACCAACATCATAACTTTTGTTCAATACAAGTCCATGCTTCGTTTCCAATAGTTAGAAGCTAAAATTATGTATAATCTATAACATCTAAAAATACAAGTTAAAGATTTATTACTTGGATTTGAACGGTTTAAGCTCTTGAAAGGAAAGAAACTTTCGGACTGTCTTAAAGACTTGGTGATTAAATATAAAAGATCTTGTTACATCAGCGCTCACGTAATTTTTTTTCAAGCTCTGCCACTACTAATAATACAAGTTGTTAAGTATCGATTACCTTGGATTTAAACATTTTTACATATTGAAAGATAAGAAAATGTCAAGTTAGTTTAAAGACATCCGATTACATGTTGATATAAGATCTTGACATATAAGCCAACTCGCAATCACCAAAATTTCTTCCATGTTTGTGTTATTGATCATTGTTTGTTTTGGAATATCCTTTTGTTTCATCTACACTAGCTAGGTAAGACCAAAGCTAAATTTTGGATTAAGCTCATGGATGGTTTCTAAAAAACTAACCATGGTGCATGTAGCAAGTGTGTTTTGTCTCCTAAACATATTCTATAGTATATTTTATTAAACACATAAATTGAATTCTCTAAGCAAATGGGAATCCTTCAACAAACCCTCTCATGTAGCCCACTACTCCCCTACTTCCCAAGTGAAGGTTCCACTAGCATTACACAAGAAAAGCTATTTGTTATATATTATGTGTTATTTAAGATTTTAAGGCATGTTCTTTTTTATCTTAGTTGTCCTAAAATAAAATTTAAAAATAAGATCAACAAATACAACCTTTTTAAATTTGTCATTTTCTCACTTCAACTTTATGGGTTTATATTTATTATTTTCCCAATGGCAAATGGCATTACTATAGCATAGATCCCTTCTTGATACAGCTATATTACTTGTAAAATAAAATGGATCAATCAAATAAAATTGACGAATGCACCTATTTTTGGACTTTTTTTTTTTTTTTTTTTGAACGGCATCTCGCTCAGGGCTATACATGAGCATAGTCCGGCCGACGTGGGATTCGAACCGGGCACTCCAGGGTAGGAAACAGGCAAAGCCTGAAAACCTCTCACCTCACCTGCAGCAAGTGGGAATTGAACCTGGCTCTCCAAGGAGAAACCAAATCCTTTCCACCACTAGACCACAGGGTCATTGGCACCTATTTTTGGACTACTTTGGATTGTAAAAGGTTATCTTCGTATGTATAAATGTTTATGTTGGTACATATTTTAAAAATCGACAAAATATTTTGGTATGTGTTTGAAAAGTAGAAAACAAGTAATTTTCATGTTTATAATGTTTCATTTCATTTTTTTTAGAGAACAATATTAGATATATATATCGCTAAATTAATCATAGCATAACCTTTTTTCATTCGTGTAAGTAGCCTTTATTATTTTTAGCACATTACACGATTATTCGCTTCAGCATTACTGACTTACTACTATAGAGTGAGTTAGTGAATGCATATGATTTTATCACCAAATAGTTGGTGTTCTCTAAATAATATAGGTGACTATTGTATTTGGACTTTGATTTTATCTTGAACACATATCTCAAAATTCTTATGTCGGAATTCAATCTTCGTCATCTCTTTGAATCACTTGCGTGTATGAGATGTTCGTCAAATAACATGACTCGTAATTCTTTGGTATTGACCAGCAGTGTAATATCTAACCCGTCATACAAACTTAACAAATATTAGATCCGACTATTATGAGCTCACAACTTTGTTTTTTATTACATATTTAGTAACATATTACGCAAACCAATTTTTTTTTTTTTAACAAGGCTTATATTAAACAGAGGACACAAACTAACTCAGCAAGAAGGTGAGGAACAGTATACACCAAAGAATACCAAAACAAATCAAAATCGACTTAAAGATCCAAATCGAAATAGGAACCGGTCCACTCACTCCCGCCTACCTACCATCTTATGTAATTTATCCTTTTATTTTTGATGAAATAGATTTCCTTGGAAAAAAAATAGTGTTTACTAAAAGAAATTTTTATTGTATTTTGCTTAAACAAATCAACTAGCCAATGATTATTGGGCATGTGTAAATCTATAAAAAATAGATCAACATGACACTTTAACTACTATTTTACTAATATTAGAGATCTAATTGATGATCAAACATGCAAGAAAATCGTTACAATTGTAATTATAAGGTCATTAAAAAAAAGGTACGTACAATTAGAGTTGGTTGGTGATTTGTCCCTTTTAAACCTTGTCCAATATTATAAAACATGGGGGACATAAAGATGCCTTGATCTTAGTTTATTATGAAATTATCATTATAGATAACATTGTTTAAACTTGTAAGTTAAATGTTAATTATTTATTATGTTAATGTTAAGTATATTTGGTGATTGAAGATCTATTTTGTTAACTGTTGGAATGGATTCTTTGTTATTATATAAAGTTTTTAGTTGGGATTATTATTCTAAACCAGGATGTTAAGTTGTTTAAGTAAAGTGATATGATTTTTATCGACTTCATTCTCCAGCAGCAGCGTATATAAATACGTAATAACTCGTTAACTTTAAGAAGTTATGACAAAATTATACTTTTAATCATAGCCAATAGGCCATTGACTTAATAACCTTGGTGAATTCTTTTGAACCAAGTGATGAGCGTTCAAACCTTACGATGCGTAGTTAAGTGGATTTTAGATGGTGTAGAATTTGAGAGTGTGTGTCGTCTTTCTATAGAAAAAAAAAAGGTAACATTTTTTTAAATTAAAAGTTTCCAGAAGTAGAAATTGGTATCACATTGGGTCCGGTCGTCACAACATTGAATGCCATGAAAGTCATTTGTATCATGAAGATATTATGATTTGTTGAATGTGATGTTGACCATAATGTAAATGCCACATTATGGTTGATTTTAGTTGGCGCAAATTTAAATGACATTCACCAGCATCCCCTACTAATTCATCTTTTGGTTATTTTCATTTAAAATTCTAACTACAATCATCCTCAAACACATCAATTCAATCTTTCTGGTTTTATGATTTAGGCAACCATTATAAAAAACTTATTGTAATCCATCACACAATACTTAATTATCTGTGATTTGCATCAATGTATATGTAATCATCAGTGTACAAGGGGAATCAATTCCATCAATTTTCTAACTCTACTGTGATTTAGAGTTTCTTCGTAAAAAGTGAGTTTTGCAACAGATATATGAAGGATCAATTGAGAAGAAACTTTAATGTGAAAAGAAAGAGAACAAAGAGCATAATTGTAAAACACTAATAATCTATCTCTTCTAACATTAATTATTCTCTCACTAATTAATTACTCAAACACATTTTGTCTTACACATATCATAATTCATCCTACGTATAACTATAATAACGCATAGACATATTAGAAAACACAAATACATCTTAGAAGGTATAACTTTCTTATATTTAGAAATATTGATCAACTTTTCTTCTATGAAACAAGAGAGGTTCAATGCGTCTTTATGACATTTTTTTGGTATGACAAGTCATCTTCAAAGAATTATTGTCGGCATTAACCTCAAGTTTTGCTATGACAAGTTATCATAACCTTTCGCAATACACAACCCAAGCCTTGAAGTTCTCGGGTCTCTTTTCGTGGAGTCTTTTTTTCTTTCTTTCAAAACTCTAACTCGTAACTCTTAATTTCTTACAAATATGTTTGAATCAATCAAATATTTACTAGTATCATAGCCTTAGTCTAGGTGGAAATTATAATAAATGTATAACTTAGGATGGTGCATAAAGGAAATGAGCATAAATAGGTGTAGGTGAGAAGGGGGTTGGGGGTGGGGTTGAATGGTCCATATTAGAGGACCAGTAGCCAAATTGACATGAGTGAAGGAGCCATAGCACATCAACTGACATGGTGGACTCTTGCCTTCTTAATACACAATCTACCAATGGTAAAAGGAATTGAAATATAACAACACTATACAACCTGTTTACAGAGGTTAAATTGTTACATGTTTGTTTGAAAACTACTATACTAGGTTATTAATAAACCTCATCATAATATGATGTAAAATAGTTCCACTTTAAAAACACTTGGCCAATAAATACAAAGTTAATCTCTACACCACACCAATAATGTTTTCTTGATCCGTTCATTTTGAAGTGCATTTTATTTCTTTTTCTCTGATTTAATCCAGTTTTTCTTTTATTTTATTTTTTAGTTCATGACTGAGGAGTGCTATAGTCTTAGACCTGTATGCGAATTAGGGATGGCAATTTCAGATATGAACACGATAACACGACACGAACCTACACGACCTTAACAGGTTTCGTGTTTGACTTTAACAGGTTTCATGTCTTTAACAGGTCAACGCGATAGGCCTTAACAGGTTTCATGTCTAAACATGTTAACATGTTAAGCACCCGTTAAGATATATTAATAATTTTATTTAAAAAATGTTATATATGGGGTGGAGGTATACCTTATACATATGTAGACTAAAGATAAAGAAACCCTAATTTACAATTTTCAAATCACAGAGTACACACATATGCACCGCTCAGTTACCCCATCTTCCTTCTCAACTCCACCGCCCCGCCCACCGTTGTAACACCCCAAAATTTCTAAATCCGGTTTTATGATAATATAAGCACACATGGCTTTTAATTGAACCGAATAAAACACGACCTATACGAAATTCCTAATCTGTGGAATTAACCCCGTTCCGTTAACCTTGTTAGCTAAACAAGGCTTAAACAATTACATGAGACTAACTTGGTTGATGCACCACAATTACATAAAACCATTGCAATTTGAGAATTAGGGTTTATGGTGGGAAGGAAGGAATGTTAACCTGACCATGCTATGAAATTTTGAACCATAAATAAAATAAATAAATAAGGAAAAAATATTAAAACTAAATAAATATAGAAAAAGACCAAAATGCCCATTTATTTTCGTTAGTTTTTAATAAGGTTAGTCATTTGGATGGATTTGGCAATGTTTGGGAAATGTTAGTGGTCTAGGTGAGGAAAAACTTTTTTTTTAATAGATTTAGCAAAATGGGAAAACCTTAGGGACGATTTTAGCTTTTCACTCTTTTAGTTGTTATCCGTAAGATACAACTAATTAGATGTAAAATAAAATATCATACCATTGCTTATGTCATTACCAAAAAATATATAAGAAATACAGTAAATAAATAATGATAATAAAAGCAAAAAAAGATAATATAAAATATAGGGGGAAGATCCGATACAAATAGCTTTTTTTGTAAGAACTGTGAGAATTAAAGGAGGGTATTTTTTTTTATTTTATTTTTTCAAAAAAAAATTTCCCCATATTGTTAAACATGTATTATAGTATTGAAAACTAAAAAAAAAATTGGTGTAGAGTAATTACGTGTAGAGTAATTACATAATTACTCTAGTGTAAACTAATGTATTTACCTTAATGACGTAATTACACTTAAAAAAAATTTAATTTTTTTTTTGTATTATTCATCTAGAAAGAATGTTTAAGCACATGGGAAAAAAAATTTTAAAAAAAAATAAATTTTTTTACCCCCTTTGATTCTCACAGTTCTTACAAAAAAACTATATGTATTTGATCTTTACTCATAAAATATAAAAAGGGAGATTTTAGAAAATATATAAAAGTTAGGATAATACTTTGAGGCTAGTGTATTTTTTAAGTTATTAGATATCATTTTCATCAATTAAAGTTAAAATAATTACAATTTATACAAAATAGTATTGATTTAGAAGTGAGAGTTAGAAATTTAATGCGATGTTGATGTCTTTTCTGTTTTTTTGTGAGGGTAAGTTCTGAAAATAGAAAACACTTCAAATGCTAAAGGCCTAAAACCAAAAAAATTAGAAGGTTATGAAGAAGTAATGTCATTAGCCATATTTAACTTGTCAATGAGCTCTAGAAGCGAAGGTGACGAGTTCAACTCTCATAAAAAGTAAAACAAAATTTTGTCATTAAAAAATAACTTGCAAGATCTGCCCAATATACAAGATTAACTTTGCTAATAAAATTACAACATTACCAATTTGTCTGATGTTCAATTTACCAATGAATTAATTTATCTAATTTGACGACAACAAAATATGGTACATCTACAACATAATAACGTATAGTCTATTACTCATCATTATTTTTCTTAACACCTTACGCAAATTTCATATTTAATGTTAGGCACTATAAATACCGAATTTATAAGAAATGTTACACCTTAAATGCTATTAGTATATGTGTTTGGACGCACTGGTTAATCGGTTATTGTTGACAGTATAACTCCACACGTATACACGTTTGCTGAGAGTAATTCCACTTATGTGACATCTTAAAAAGTTTTCACTATGGTTAATAAAAAAAACCAAATTAGTAAACCTTATTGTATTGGTATAAGGAGTTAGATATCACAATATTTTATGAGATTTATTCTAGCTAGCACCCTACTATCAATAAAAATAAAAACAAAAGTTATCCAAACAAAACCTTGAAGAAGAACATGAGGGTGGGGCAGCCTATAGGAGTATAGGACCTCATGAAAACATAGCTCAGCCCTACAACTGAAGTTGATGCTTCAAAATGCATGTGACCAACAAAACATCGGTATGGGAGAGGAAATGATGTATAATGTAGTATCTAGTATATGATAATATTGTGAAAGTGCAATGGTACAATTAGTACATGTAGAGCCACAATAATAATATACATGCATGTCTATTATTTTGATGAAAATACTATATGAATATCTCGTAAAACTTTGAAATTCAAGTAAACCTAACAAGTTGAAACATAAGTGATATGTGTTTGAATTGATGTTTTGATCACTCAACAATGATTTTTTTTAATATATCTCTACTACCTTATTAAGGAGGAGAGATGGGTAAGAAGGTAATTTCACCATCATTTTAAGATGGCATACAAAAAGTCTCATGTATAAATCTCTAACTTTTACCATTTTCTTCCATCTATGCCCTTATGTACAAGTCACTAATACAAATCAATTGCACCATTCAATACATTTAATTCATGTATTAACTTTTTGTTACCTAGAACCATTACCAAGTAATAGATTAATTCATGTAACTTTTTTTAATGGGTTAACTTTTTGTTACCAATGGAATTTGAATTATCACCACAAGAAAAGGCTAAGCCTTATTTAACACTTTGTAACCAGTAGGCTAAAGGCTCTTTGGTTCATGTGTGTAACTAAATGTTGACAGTACGGTGTATAAAGTTTTGGCAATTTAAAATGTGAATAAAAATATATACCCGCGGCAACGCGCGGGCATTCCACTAGTAGTTATAAAAGTGGGAAAGATGTTTAAATGCTTTTAATTCATATACAACCGGTAAAGTGAAAGACTCAAAGTCTACTTTAATGTTAAAAGGATAACAAGTTATGTGGGAAGGATGTTCGAGTATAATGTTATAAAAGTGCAACAGCTTTAATAAAGTTTCAAAGTGTCTGCACTTTTCAATTCCATGTTATGTTCATACTTAATTATTTATCTATAGGAATGGCGTAACATTCGGACTCTTCGGCATCACGGGGCACCTTCGGCTTCCTCCTTTAGGCTAGTAAGCCGCATGCGGCTAAGTGCCGCCACCCCCCTCGAGGCTTCACACGGCTTCCAAATTGTGGCGAGTACAAGCCGAAGAAAGAAGAAGAAAGAAAGGGGAAAGGGCGGGGGTGCAATGACGAAGCTTGAAATTCTGGATAGTAGGGGCCGAAAGTCAAGATATTCATTTGTTTTTCCAAATCGGTGGGGCCGGACTCAAAAAATACAAAATTTTTGGATAAAACTGGGGAATTTATACTACTGAGCCAAAAATCGGTGGGGTCAGGGCACCCCTTGGCTCTCACTAAGCTTCATCCCCGAAGACCAATCACATACACCCCCTGGCCCTGACTAAGCTCCATTCCTGAATGGGTGTATGTGATTGGTGGGTAGAGTAAAAATGTAGGTTTTGGTTTTAGGCTTGCATTTCTGGAGTTTAGGTTACTTTGAGGTTGAAATGACGTGGCGTAGTGTGATTGGTGCACCTTAGGCTTGAAGCCTAAGGCGCCCCCTCCCTTATACCAACTAATATTGTTCGCTTTGTCTATTACTAGTTCACGAATTTATTTTTGGTTGCCTGCATGTAAAGTTACCAGGTGGTCACTCATTCTAGTATTACTTAACTAAAGCACACTTAAATGGGGACTTCTCCTCTTATCCACAACCATGGCGCCCAATGTGGATTTGCCTAGAATGATATTTAAGGTGAGACATTCTTTATGGTTTAACATCTCTCCTATCCACTAACAATGTGGATTTGCCTAGAATGTTACAATCACCCTTCCCCTTTATGAATTCATCGTCCTCAATTAGGTTTATACCGTCATCTCAAACATTTATGTTAATTTGCCTAGTGTCCCTCTGAACTCCCAGAGGACTCACCATCCTTGACGAGGTATGCCCCAACATCTCAAATGACATACGAGTGATCTGAAACCATTTGTAACATATGGTCTTTCATACAAACAAATATTGCACATTTCTCCCGCTGGGGAGACTTTACAATAGTTCACCATCCTAGTACCATTCCCACTCAAACACGATTAAATGTGAAGTTCTTATTTCATCCGCAACCATTATACCTAGAACATGGTAATATTTGTGGTAGGTCATTCTTTGCCTACTTTCTCTCATGTTAACACGATCTGCGATTTTCGTAAGGTTTTAAAAATGGTACTACATTTTTGCATCATATTACAACCTTCAAGAGAAGCTTTTATTCATTGGCAACTACACTTTATATTGTCTCGCATAACCCAAACATATAGAGACGCCCCTTTAATTTTTGTGTCAAGAAGTGTACCCTTTAATCACCCATACAAATTGCTTTTCCTAATAATATTCACAATTCATTTGAGGGAAAGCTAAATGAGCTCACACGTAAACGAATCCACCACTTTGAAATTCGTTTTAAAGACACATTTGAAAACTAACTCTAGCATATGTCTACATTAATCTCCATACGTCTATGTCAACGAGAAAAGCCATTTTTGGGCGTATGATCAACGCTCTGAACCTAGAACAAGGGACCATTTACATCGACATACAACTTCACCCCACCGGCGTATGCCTATGTAGGCTACAACACAAGTCCTGCAACCATTGTTCTAACTTGTGAAACTTCACTAATCTTATCATAGTAAAACCATCCAAAGTTTGAGAGAGAAGTTTGATCTATCCCCGCACCAGAAAGTGATGTAAGAGTGTTTGCGGGCCCCTCATGGACAAGATATCCAAACTGTTATTCCCATTGAAGGTGTAGGCCAACACAGTCCACGTTGGAGTACCAGGACATCCTTAATACCAGTTAATGACCCTTTGTTTCTAGTTGATGAGTCATGCTCAGTTTGCCATGAGGTTTCTTTGGATAATTTTGGGGAGCATGCGGTCTATTGCAAGGAGATGCTTGGTACTATGTGATGTGCTTAAGCAGGCATGAATCTCTGCAAAAGATGAGACTCCTATGAATTTCCTAACATGCTCGCTTAAAAGGAGGTCCACTTTTTGCCTATCGGATGTTTTAGTGTTCGGTTGGGCAGAAGGGAAGCACACCTATGTGGACCTAATATGTGTGCCCCCTCGTTGGCCTTGGGAAAAACAAGTTTGTGGTAGGCCAGGTTGTGTTGATGGTAGAAGAAAGGAAAGTTGCTAAGCATGAAAAAACTTGAGCTAAGAGTCAACAAGTCTTCGTTCCGTACGCCTTTGATACGTTTGAGTTTCTTGCTTTTAAAAATGTCAGTTTTCGTACCTTATGATGTTAAATCTGTACACATGTTAAAGGATAACATGTAAATAACCCGTTTACACCTTTATAACATGCAAGTAATCACCACCATATCCACTCACATTAAATCGCAACCAAATTCTAATAACCAAATAGAAGTATGAGAAAAGTAATGACTATTTTTTCACAAAAGCATTCACCTGTCATTCTCCTTCTCTATTGACATAATTTAACTAAAAAAATACTTTTCTCTAGAATTTGTTTATTTTTTAAAAACCTAACACATTCCATTCTCCATCTCTATTTATCTTACTCACAACCATTTAGATTATTTTTTTTTATTTTTTTTATACACTCACAATAAATTATAAAGGCTTGGATTTGAGCCTGTAAATATAAAGGTTTGATTTTGTTTTCTCTAAATTATGAAGTGGCGTTTTGGATAGTTTCTTTAAGTTATTCTCTAAAATATAGAGATAAATACTAGAAAAGTTAAAGGCTAACGTAAAAAAAAAATTAGACCAAGTATCTCGATATATAAAACAAGGAAGGAAAATGATTTTTTTTTTTTTTTTTTTTTACAATTTACACTTCGTCGATAAAGTTGACATGTAGCGCGGGTTACCCCTAGGGAGGATGGGACATGATTCATGTGAATGAATGCTCGTAAGCCGTAATTAAACTTTGGCAACAACAGTGAATTAGGTTGTTACTTAATGGGCTGACTGAGTGAAAGCATTCTTCTTTTGTGGCTTATTGGGCTAAATTAACAAACACATGGATAAATAAAATAATAATCATTATCATCATACTCAGTTAATCTCACCTATAGCAAAGCTAAGGTAAGGTCTAAGGAGGGTAAGATGTAGACAACCTTACCTTTACCCCTAAGAATAGAGAGGCTGCTTCCAGTGAGACCTCCGGCTCGATGTGGTTTGGTATCAAGCCTTGGACATAAGGCACATAACACATAGCAATCGGGACAAACCTGATCGATGCATGTACCCCTTTGTCTTTTGGCTATCCACGCCACCACATGATGCATGATTAACCGTCCATCGTTTATAACATTATTTTCACGAAATTAGTAAAATAACGTCAAAACTAGTGCAACTTTACTTTTGCCCCCCTCCCAAGGGCCACACATATACACGTTATATGCGCACACCGTAAGTGGGGCGTGATCCAAACAAAGAGTTGAAAAATTCCCAACACTTGTAAAAATTTTCCAAGTCATAATTTTCCAATAGTCATAATTTTCCAAACAAGGATAAATAAAATAAAACAAAATACATTCATAAAATTTTTAATATCTCATAATATTATATTATAGGGGTAACTTTGTAAAATAGTAACCAACTTTCAAAAGTGTTCCAATTAGGTCACTCAACATTTTTTTTTGTCTCAATTAGGTCACTCAACATTCACTTAGTATGTAAATTAGAGGTTTTTTCATATATTTTGTAGGTAACTATGGTAATGTGGCTTTTTGTTTACTTTTTTCCTATCTATTAATGCCGACGTTAAGTGATGATGTGGATTTAGCATATTTTTTTTAATTTTTTAATATAATTAACATGTTATTTTCTTTTTTTAATACATCTACATATATTTAAAATCCTGACTCCAACATCTTCTCCTCCATGTCATTCTTGACACATATAAAATTTTACAAGACTCGATTTGAATGTTTAGTCATTTAATTGGGCCAAAAAAAGGATGAGTGACCTAATTGGAACACTTTTAAAACTTGGTTACTATTCTATGAAATATTCCCTATATTATATTTGATTATATATATAAAAACAAGTTACATTTAATGGGTAAGCGGATAACAGGTTGTGTCGCCATCCCTTTGTGAATCGCAAAGTCTATCATACGGAACACAAACCTTTGGTTTTTAGGGCTCTACGAGTCACTGGGGACCACCTTCTACACTCGTTTTCAAAAACACACTGCCTCAAAAATCAGAGATTCAAATGTATCAAAAGCAAACGGCACTAACAAGCGTGTCATAATATTGTATTCTAAAATATATAAAAAAAACCCCATTGTCGGAATAGGTAGATTGCAACCGTACCGGCGATTATTCTCTTTTATTCCGGCGAACGTAACTTCCGGTAGCCTCTCTCTCTCTCTCTCTCTCTCTCTCTCTCTCTCTCTCTCTCTCTGTATTTTACTGATTTTATAAAAATTAGGTTTTGAGGATATATTATTATTATTTGGAAACCCTAATTTTCCACTATTTTATCTGTTAACTTCAGTTGTGAATAATAATATTCACAGTTTTGTGTTTATGGACAGTGAAACTAATTGTGATTGAAATACTTAGTTTTAAGATTATAGGTTTTCAGTGATTGTGTAGGTCTGTTTATTTAGGGATTTAATTACATGTAAATATTTGAATTAAGTGAAATTTTGAAGATTAATTGGCTAATGATCTGATTGTTTGATACGGATTATTCGTATCGGATTGTCGTTTGATTAAAGTTAGAGATGGTTTATGTTTATGTAGTTTTTTTTTTTTTTTTTTTTTTTTTTTTTTTTTTTCCGCAGCGAATCCTTACTTTTTTCTGAATTTAGTTATTAATTTATTATCACACTAAAGATTAACACTGTAACTACTTATGTGACCTTTTTAAACGCAGCTGCAAACATACTTGGTTTGCATCCTTGGTTTTTAAAAGCGCGTATGCGTTGTGAGCTCGAAGTCTGATGTGTGATACACAAAGTGCGCGCATCACGTATGCTAGGCGTACCTTATTCAAGACAAAAATTAGAACTTAAATATGGATGAGACTTAATATTTTAGGTTGTTAACTTTTAAACATGAAAATATGATATATTCTCATCATCTATTGTCAGATTTGCTCACCCGATTGTCTAGTTTATAAATACTCAAGACCCATCGCATCATATGTGCATCATGTAATGTGCGCCTTAACTACAACAATGCGATCTCATCACCTCATCATGTGATGCGCATCATGCGCGCATTTTAAACCAAGGTTGCATCAACATGTTAAGCCTATATACATTATTCTTGAATTTAGATAAAAGTAAATTTATTTAATAAAAGAAATACTGTATTTTAGATGATATAGACAGAAAAATTATAATCTGAATCTTAAACTAGGTTCAGTTTGAATTAGGATCCATATTCTACAGCTAGATAGTTTATATAAGTAGATAGGTTTTACCGTAGGTATGATTCTAATTGCCTCATGTAAAGCGTTGGTCTTTTGTTCAATGTGTATTACAGTATCACTTTCATATTAGTGTTTGCAAAAAGTTATGTCTTTGTGTTTTGATTTTCAATCTATCTTCATGTGAGTACTTTCTGTTTTTTACAGCTCCGCTTGAACTGCTACATCATGAAAAAAGCTATGCCATGGAATGATGATGATGGCGATTCTTCGTCTAATGAGTCTTCAAGTTCTGAGTCAGATGCATCTGATAATGGTCAAATTCCAAAAAGGAGCAAAATGGGCCCTGGTGGTTCATCCAAATCCAAAGGTATTTGTCGCAATACGTTTTCTTTCATCAAAATGTAATTTTTCATAAAAAAAAAAAAAAAAAAAAAAAAAAAAAAAAAAAAAAAAAAACCAACTTTGTTACATGATAAGGTAATAGCTTTGATTGTGAAAAAAAAAGGTTCTAAACAAATAAACTACTCAAAGAGGCTTTTGAGAGCGAAATTATCCAAGTACCCTTTTCACCGTATTCGTGTATATAAACAACAACCAAGCCCACTATATCCCACAAACAACAAAGATATTAGTAGGGTCGGGGGAGGGTGGGATGTAGGCAAACCTTACCTCTACCCTTGGGGGTAGAGAGGCTGTTTCTGAAGAGACACTCAGCTCAAAACACACAGCCTAGGGCGCCTCAGGGCTTTGCGCCTACCCAATTTCTCAAAGGGGCGCGCCTCAGGCGCTTTTTTGTCAAATTTCAGTCGCTTTTATCCCTGAGGCGCGCTCCTCACGTACACAGGGTATTTTTTATACATAAAAATGTTGTACCTTGGTGTTTTTGGCTTGTACATATAGGTAAAATCACATAAAAACCTTATTTATTGCTATATTTTGGGTAAATGAGGCTAAAATCTCATGGGATATATATGGGATATATAAAAAATATATATATATAATTAGTGTGCGCTTCGGGTACAAAAATCCCACGCTTTTTGCGCTTTGCGCTTCGCGCGATGCGCTTAGACCTCGTCGCTTTTGTGTGAGGCGCGCTTTTTTAAACCAAGATTTCAGCCCATTGATTCAATGGTTCATTTTTCATTTTTTAGTATAAATATCACGTCCAAGAGTAAAAAAATTGTATGTGTGTGTGGAGGGAAATAGACCAAAAGAGGTTTATAGTTGTGCCAATATATTTTCAAGTGTTACCAGCTCCTAAATCGTTTTAGTAAGAAGATGAGCTTTAATGAGTTTTTGTAGTCACTTAAAATTTAATTCAAGTACTCTTGAAAATCTATTGTTGGGTTGGGTTGACATGGAACACTTTTTGTCCAAAGTCTGTTTTTTGAACAATTAGTGCATCAGAGATCATCCATTTGACATGTGGAAAATGTCTTTTGCGCTTTTGGTGACTTTCAAGTTTCATCCATTTGGCATGTTCCGCTTTTAGTTTTGTTTTTTTTCTAAATTTGATCATTCTTGTGTCGTGTCTGGTTTTGGTTCCTTTGAGTTGGCATGCATTTATGCAGTCGAGTCCACAATGTGGAAAATGTGCAGGACCAGTCACAACAGGTCGGGTTGGTTGATTCGTAACATTTTGTCCAGAAGCTTGAATTCATTATAAACGATTTTGTTGCCAGATATGATTAAAAAAAATATATTGTTTTAATAATAATCTTACTTTTTGACATGTTTTCCTTTTAGCTCGTTATTATCTTTTCTAAGAGGTGTCTTCGTGTCTGTTTTGACTCTTTTGACTTTACACATGTGCAGTCAAACTCGCGAGTCGCAAGAGTAAAGGCATTGACTTTGAAGCATTAAGTCAACATGGATATAAAGGCGGGTTATCCGTTTTAAAAGTCCCAGCACCAAAAGAAGATGATAAGAACCGTGATTGGTCATGGTCAACAGGTAAGGAAAAACGTGATGCAAATGAGACCGAAGAAAGTTATCAAGAAAGACAAAAGACACGAGCTGCTTTACGCGAAGGAGAAGAGCTGGCACACGCGATAACCCAAAAAGAAAGAAACCTTTCATTTTCACAGAAGGAAAAGAGGAAAAGGGACATTGGACAGGCTAGTAGAGGAAAGAGCTATGTTGAAGAGGAGAAGAGATTGTTGAGGGAAAGTGGTGTTTATTCTGGTTTTGATTCTTGATTTGTTTTTTGAAATTGTTGTTTAGAGGAATGTTTGCCAATTGTGTCGGGTTGGAGGGTTGAATTGTTCGATTTGAACGCGACAGAGTTTAAGTTGATGCTAATTTTATCTCCTTTGTACTTTGAGGGTGTTTGGGATTGAGTTTGGAGATGTAAAAGTGCTTTTGGTCAAAAGTGCTTATTGGCTTATGACTTTTTGAAAAGGAGTTTTAAAAAAAAGTGTTTGGATTAGCTTTTGAGATGAGAAACGTCAAAAAGTCAATAAATTGTTGTTTTTTTAAGTGTTTCGCTTAATTTATTGTGAATATTGGTTGTATGGGTGGTAGACTTGTAATTTTTTTTCCAAAAGTCAAAAGACAAAAGCCAAAAGCCAGGATTTCTAACTTTTCAAAAACAGCTTTTCCACCCTTAAAAGCCAAAAGCCAAAAGTCAAAACAGAAAGTGCTTTTGGGTTACACAAACAGCTTACTGACTTATTGGCTTTTTGGAAAAGCCAATAAGTCAATAAGTTGTTTTGAAACTCAATCCCAAACACCCTCTTTGTAAACTTGTGTTAGAAAAGCTAGTTATTATGCTTCTGAATGTAACATCATTATCTAATAGTAAGTAATATAAGTTATTTGCTGTTTTGAGGTTGCTTATTTTACACTGATTACTTTTAGAAAGAGAGAATAATCTTGAATTTATATCAATTTGCAGTTTATTTATTTGACCATATGTCCATATGAAGCAAATACATTTGAGATTTAATATTGATTATTATTAATAATCAAGGTCTCGGAGGCCGAGTACTCCCCGAGTAATCGCTACAAGGTAGGTTGCCGAGGACTGAGTACTCCCGACTCCAACTAGAGAGCGCCTTGCGACTTTTGCAACATTTATTAATAATAAATTTATTATTATTATTATTACAAAGAAGTTGGGTAGCTTAATTTTAATATCATTTTGTGGTTAATTATCTGATTACTTGAAGAGAAACAAGTTTTAAATATAATTATTTGAAGATATCATCATGCCCGGGTTTGGTCTCAAGTTCGAATCTCACGCTCCACCAAAAAATAACCGCTTGGGTTTGAAAGGAAAAACCCATGTGGTGCTATGGAATTCGATCATGGGCAGTGGTCGCTTTGCAACACAGGATTTACCGCTGAAACACTGCTCCAAAATAAAAAATAAAAAAATAATAATAAATAAAAAATTGAAGATATCAAAATTTACTCACCTCTTAAATGACATAACTTATATTCAATACATCTGATTATCGGTTTCTACTTATAGCCAGCAGACTGAGATTTCATTTCAACAAAAACTATAAATTATTTCAAGATACACTCAACCAACAAAACACATATAAAGCAATTCGATGCGGTTAACTACTTTTTATAAAGCACCGAATCTAAACCGAACCATAAAACACGGATAGCTTCCCGAACCTAAACCCATCAACATTGCGCTGTTAAGCCGGTTCCAGTTTGACGGTTTTCTTGATGGCCATAGCAGCAGTCGAATATAACTCAGACGCTTATCATATAATCATAGATTCGTATTTTTGGTTATCAAGCCAGGTAAGAAGACCTGCTGGGGAGAGTTCTGCAAATGGCTTTAATTGTGTTTGGAGTAGTTCTGCAACAACCACCTACAAGAGATGCTCCTATTTCGCACCACTTATTCACGTACGAAACAAAATCTTCATCCGCCACTCCCGTGTTTTGCTGTCACAGAATAAAGCCGTGTATAAAAATAATATGTGGTTTTTGACCCGTTGGCTTATGAATATGTCAATTCGGGTTATGTTTTATCTTTAACTTGTTAATTTTGGGATGATGGAAAATTTCAGCTTAAAATGGACCATGTCACATTGTCACATCAGTTGAAAGTTGCCAGCCCAAAGCGTAATTTTAACGCGTAAAACTTACTAAATCAAAGATAAGATTATTACGGAAATAATATTTTACAAAATAAACTTTTATAAGAAGAACAGCTTTTGGATAAACCCAACCTGAAATTCAGCATCATAAGTTTCACCACTATTTGGATATATATTTATAGTTGGAGAATATTAGTCCCAACCAAGGTTTAAAAGTACGGAAACGAGCCTCGAGGCATAAGCCCGAGGCGGAATTAAAAAATTATATATCTTGAAAAAATAAAACACTAACTAATTTCATAATCAAATTCATCAAAAACACACATAAAAGAAGACATGAAATGTTACAAAAAAGTCTAAAACATCAAAAGCATACCTCAAAACCCCTGAGGCGCAACTTTTCTCACCGCCTCAGGCCTGTGAGACGCACCTAAAAAATTAACCCTTGGGGCGACGCCTCAGACTCGTTTTTTGTCTAGAATCGCCTTGAGGCGCGCCTCGACCGTTTTTTTAAAACCATGGTCCCAACACACTAGCTCATAAGACAATGTAAAGGAGGGGAAAAGTACTCACCACCCACTGCTTTAATTCAGCATCATAAGTCTCACCGCTATTTGGATATATAAGTATCGGTTTAGTTGTCACCTGAAAGATTTATCAAAAATAAAGCAAAAACATCACCACGGTGTATAGAAAAGGACGGTTCAACTTACTCGAGGGACTTGAGCTAGATTTTATTTTGGGGCCTATTTTTGAAAAAAATAATATCGATGAAATTATTCTAAATAAATATTTTGAAACCACGTCAATCTTTAAATTATCATTCCAGATTTGCGAATAAGAAAAAATCGCAAATTTCAAAACTTCATCGGTTCATCCTGTGTTGAGGGAAGAAAATGGTTTCAAAGGAAACATCTATAAAGCATTTTGGCATCAAAGTAAAGTTCCTTTAAAAGAGGCATTCTAACCCAATTTTTAAACCTAACTTTTTAAGAGCCATTCCAAAGCCTTTTTTTTATACTTAGTGCATAGATACATAAAAGAAGAATCAGAATAACATGAAGCAGTACCTTTTTGATAGATTGAATCAGACCACTAATAAATCTAGGTGGTGTACAGTTGATTCCTACAGCAACAACCTTATGGCATGAGTCAGCAATTTTTGCACATTCAGTCAATGAGTCACCGCTGACCACATTTACACCGTCTTTGGAGTTAAAGGAGAACCATGCAGGGATTCTTATTCCTTCTTCAAGTAGCTCAGCATATGCCTGTTCAAATATTCAAAGAATATCGCAATTCATAACCAAAGTTTCTTAATAAATGAACAAAAAGTATATGCAGATCAACCCTGGCCCATTCGACCGAAACTAAAACTTGACCCGTTTCAACCTGAACCCGCATACCATACAGTATGAGAAACTTTATAAAACATATTTTTTACTAAACCTGTGCTTCAAGCTTGTTCGGCACGGTTTCAAAGGCTATTAAATCAGCACCGGATTCAGCTAAAACTTGAACTCTTCTCCTGTGGAAACTCTTCAAGAATTCCAGATCCATTGCATCACCATAGTCTCCACTGTAAAATGAGCGATGAATTTGATCACAAACACAAATATCACATGTAGTTCACTAGATATTAGCCGAAAGAAGCTGAGCATCATTAAAGTAACAACTGATGATAAAACTGAAGTTACCTATACTCAGAACCATCGGCCAAATATGCCCCATAACTCCCAACAGATGCAGCAATTAAAATAGGCCGATTCTTGAGAATTTTACCATCGCTACTAAAATTACTAGCAGAATTACTGCATCTCTCATAATATATCTTTCTTGCCTCACATGCAATATCTACACTTCTCTTAAGCATCGCTTCACTTTCTTCCTTCGAGAAGCCTTTGGCTCCAAACCCTTGTATCGTTGCCTGTCAAAATACCATTAAAAATTGCGCGTGCGAGTGTGTCAGAGAGAAAGGGATTAATGCTAGTGAGTACCATTGAATTACCTGATAAGAAGCTGTGATTATTATATCTGCACCAGCTTCAAGATAATCAAGGTGTACCTACAATAATCAAATGCATTAAAAACTTAATCTTTGTTATAATAACTTTCTACCAATGCAAAAGGAATCTACATCATCATCATCATAATCATACTCAGTTAATCCCATCTATAGCAAAGCTAAGGTAGGGTCTGAGGAGGGTAAGATGTAGACAGCCTTACCTCTACCCCTAAGAATAGACAGACTGCTTCCAGTGAGACCCCCGGCTCGATGTGGTTTGGTATCAAGCCTTGGACATAAGGTACAAAACACTTAGCAATCGGGACAAACCCGATCGGTGCATGTACCCCTTTGTCTTTTGGCTATCCACGCCACCACATGATGCATGATTAACCGTCCGTCGTTTTTAACGTTATTTTCACGAAATTAGTAAAATAACGTTAAAACTAGTGCAATTTTACTTTTGCCCCCCAAGGGCCACACATATATACATTATATGCGCACACCGTAAGTGGGGCGTATAAGGTAAAAATAAAAATTACAAATTTACATGCTAGTCGATATTAACAATGTTCACAAAAAAATGTTGGCTTTATTCAAGCTGCATATCATGCAAACAGGACCACTGAAGATATAAATGTTGTACTTATCATACTATGGCTGTCACTGGTCCCAGAGCTTAGTATGCTGACAATGCATCTACCTTCCCCTTCCATTTATGTAAAAAACCATACATTAACTACACATTCTTTCATGCAAATTACAGCTCAACAGAGGCCTAAGTGCCTACCTAGGTAAGTCAGTAGAGATGAGCTCCGTACCATACCATACCGTACCGTACCTAACCTAACCGATCCCCATACCGAATTTACCGATACCGATTTTCGCCAAAACCTGGTACCGATACCGAAAATATACGATACGGTACAGGTAACTTAAGGTAAAATACCGGTTCGAGCCGATACCAAAAATGGACTGGTATCGGTATTTTAGTTATTTTATACCGACATGCTCATCCCTAGTTAATAGACAAAGGAGTAAATTTTCATTCAGCGGCATTTTGAAACTTAACGAGTAAGCGGTTACCACGTAATACAAAGACCTATTTAATACTGACCGATTCAGATGTAGCATCTTAATGAAATTATTAATAGGCTACAAACAGCCCTAAAAGTAACTTATAACAATTAAATCAGCTCGAATTTTATTTACAACAACAACAACAACAACAACAATAATAATAATAATAATAATAATAATAATAATATACCTGACGAACAAGATCAGTAGAAGTAAGGAGACACTTGGCGCTCCATAACGGATCGTTAAGGTCAGCACCGTGGCGTTCAAGCTCCGTCGCAAAGCCGCCGTCAATAACGGCAACGCCGCCGGATTTATTAAGGAAATCGGAGATCAACGTCTGTACGGTTCCGTTGTTTATTCCCATTGTGTGTGTGTGTGTGTGTGTGTGAAATTAGTTGGGTGATGCAGTGAATCTGAAGGAAGAGGAAAGATGTATTTATAGAAAGGGGGCAAAAGGTGGAATCAGTTTTGAAACTCATTTGATGAATTTGATAAATATTGGATTTTTTTTTAATAACCCCTCCTATCACAATTCACAACTGTCATGTCACGTGTTGCCGTTGTCACTCCTGGTTAATCACTTGGCCGCTGTCACTTTCAATTTGTAACTTACTTTCCTCTATCACTCTCGAACTAACCGAACCCTAATCGAGTTAGTTTTTTTTTTTCCTGACGTGTCACTTTTTGGTGATGTCGCACTGTTTAGTGACATGACATGCTGATGTGGCAGCTGTTACGTTAGTAAAAACTAATTGGGTTACGGTTCAGTTAGTTTGAGAGTGGTAAAGGAAAACAAGTTGCAAATTAGGAGTGGTGGCGATCAAGTGGTTAGAAGGAGTGGTAATGGCCAAGATGTGATAGTTGAGCTTATTAAAATTCAATAGCCCATAAAACGTTTAAACATATAATATAGTTTGGAAACAATCCCTACATTTTGGTTTTGTAAACATATGAGTTATACAATTTAAGTATGTCTTAGAGGCCTCATGTGGCATCTCGGTTGCCTGATGGCCAACTAGACAATTTGTTCGGTTATGATTAGGTAACTGGTTTTGTCATGTTATGGACTTATCGGAGGAGCAGTCACAATTCTGAACTGGTGATGTGCTCGACGTGTAAACATGCATGCACTTTGTAAACCACTACTTTATAAAGCAATGAGGTTATTCCTTGTGAGAACAAAAACTAGACAATGTTCAAGCATAAAACATGAAGATAAGAGTTTTAAACATTTGGTATGTTATAATCTACTCTTTTGACACGTTACTACTATCTAGATTTTAAATTCACAAGTTTATTAATGGGATCATGTAATGAAAATTAAAATTAAAAAAAAAAAAAAGACAATTGATAATGTATGTGATATTATTATATCTTTGTCTTAAACTTTTTAAAATGTAAATGTATTACCAACTTTTCTAATTATATTATAGGTTTGATCATCATTATTAATAGATATTACAATAGATGTTTAAAAAAACAAGACTAGACCGTTAATTACTTAAAGGGTGAAACAAAAGTGTTATAACAAAGTAGAGGGATGCTCGTGCGATGTGGCGCAAACACAACGCAACAGCGATGATTCCATATAATGGTGACTGCCGTAGCAGTTTCCTAGTTAGATAGCAGCTACTTGACCAAAATAATACAATTTAAACAAGAGAGAATTACACGGATTGTCCTTTAATTATTAGTGAAATTATATCATATTTTCTTTATGTTAATTTTTCACTTTTTGTGTCCTTTCTTTTCTAACTTTGCTACACCCTATGTCATTTAGGGTAACCACGGTTAAAAAACCAGGTTACCAAAGACATGTGCCCCTCACGTGAGGGGCAAACATGTAATTTCACCATATATCTCTCTTACTCATTTTTGCAGGTCAATGTTCCAGATTGGTCTACGATGCTGGAGGAAGATTGCCCTTGGAACAGATCCGAAACCAGTGGCGACACTTGAAAAAATATTTCAAGGGGTCGAAAGTCACGGAGCTCTTAAAACCCTCAAAACGAAGAGGGCCGGATCTAATATAATGAAATTTTTGGTCAAAACACATAAATTTACACTACTGAGCAAAAAAAAAATAGGGGGTGGCCGTGGCCTCCATTATGCTTTGCCAATGGCCGAAACGAAGGCATTGGACACCGGATTCCGTCACACAAGTTTCTCTCGAGACTTATTGCGAGAACAAAATCACATTGTTTAGGTTATGTGATCTGATTAGTATTATTACTACAGAGTATAAACTTACTTTTACAAATTTACTAATTGAATATGTTTTGGTTCTGTGATTTTGTTATATTAAATGATTTTGATGGTGAATTATTTTAGATTTTGAGATGGAACGAGGAAGAAGTATTTAGTTGTCATGAATTATGAAATTGACGAAGGAACATAAAAACGAAGGATTGCTTTTGGCTATGGTTTTAGATGTTTTTCACATGTCATGGTGAAAGTTGAATATTTTTTAAAATTTTCACGTTTCTAAAAAAATTACAATTTAAAAAAAAATACGTTGTAGTTTTTTAATCAGTGTTGGTTCTTAAAAGCCATGTCAGCATGTTTAAAAAAATATAACACAAATAAATGCAACATATAACCTTCTCATTAGGTAAAATATATAGGATTAGAACATCAAAGTAAATTTAAGTGACTTAATTGGAACAAATTTTTTGTATGAATGACTTGATTAGAACAAACCTAAATGTTGGTTACTATTTTATAAAATTACCCTTTAAAGAGCTGTTTGGTAGGATCTGTCTGATTAAGTACTGAATTATTAGGAGGGTCTGAATGGTTCAGCACCCCCTATTAGCTGAATGGTTAAGAGCTTAATAGAACCATTAAGATGTTTTTTAGTTGAAACAAACGCTCTTAATGCTGAATGATTAAAAGCTGAATGATTAAGAGGTTTATTAAGAGGTTAGCAAACACCCATTTAGTTCGGATTAGGATCACGGAAGGTGCCGTGTTTTTAAAATAATTAGAAATAATAAAGTTCGATATAGTGGGTATTGAACTATAGATTATCCAAACGTCATGATTTGTCATTCTGATCTATAATTACTATACTTGGATTGCCCCTATAGTTATTAATATAAATAAAATACCGATACCATACCGGTACCGTACCGATACCGAACCGTCGGAATCGGTATAATATATTAATAGTATATAATATAATATATTAATAGTATATAATATAATAAAGTTTTTAAATAAAATAATAATATAAATAAAATATTAATATTTTTACTATTCATTTTGTGTCACTATTCATTTAGTTTGATTATTAATATATAGTAATAGCTTTACTATTATTAGATATTTTTTTTAATTGAAAGACTAGATTAAAACAAAATACGAAATTTACATCACAATAGAAGGTAGACAGGCAACAAGCTGCATCGTTACCCATTTCTGAATTGCGAACCCTAGTCTACCAATAAAATTTTATTTAAGTTGGCATACAAGATATAAGATATCATATTTTATATTATGATTATATCGTGTATTTTAGTCGTATAACATGTCGATCCTAGCCCTTTAAGATCTCATAATATGATTTCATACGACATAATAAATTAATGATACATTGATGATACCAAGGCATCATGGCCCCTTTTTCCTATTGGAATGTAAATAAGATTAAGGCTTTCTTGTAATATATTTACATTGTAAGGTACCTTATTCAGAGACAACTTAAGCTCTCTACCATCAGTGTCGTCACGCCACACACAATACTAGAAGCATGATATACATTCCAACAACTATTACATGTCCACAAGCAACGCTCAAGGTATTTTGTTGATATGAAAACCAAACTTCCATAAGCACTAAGGATTGTAGCTCAGTTGGTAGAACACCTCGTTTACATGCGCGCTGATGTTTTTTAGGGGAGTGCATCATGCAATAAAAAAAATTGATTTCTTACTCCATAACTTTGAGGGAAGAAGAGAACAATAGTCTAACAAGGGTTCGGTCCGATTTAGGTGCCCAGTTAGGTGCCAAACAGACCTCATCATTGATTTGATATATTGATAAGGTGAATACCTAGTCTATTCAATGCTAGGCTGAGTATCAGGGCCTCAAAAAAATCTCTTTTCTTCTTATGAACTTTAAGGTGTATGAAGTTTCATATTCGATTTTTAAGTAGAGCGATAGAGACTTCATTTCACTTAGGTTAATCTAGGTCAGAGGCAGACCTACGTCAATATAACCCCCTTTAAAAAACTTTGGTAGTGTTCCTGAATCTAAATAAACATAATGACTCAAAGCACATGGAGCCATCTACTTATTTTTCTGGCAAAAATAAAAATGGCGGATAACAATTGTCACTGATCCTGCTCCATATCGTACACTTGATTGAGTTGTGCAATATATGATATCTCTTTTAACAATTGTCTGAACACATGTGGCATGTGGGTCTACCTTAGTGTATTGTGTCTTTCTCAGTGAAAATATTATTATTATTATTTTTGGTCTTCCAAATGTCAGCATTTCTCCTTGGTGAATCATCATGCTTCACACTCTTCTACCCTCTCTCCAACTCAAACTATTGTCTTTTTGTTAGTGTTGATAGTTGATACAATTTACTTATAAAAAAAGAATCTCGTATAACTTTAATGTACCAAACAAGTTATGGTTTACATTTGTTCGCATTATGCACATATGGTCGGTCACTTTATGAGATTGCTAATGCTTTTACTAAGTTTTACCCTCTCGTTTGTTCTTTCTCATTTAGATCGAGCGTTCATGAATCATACATATCCAGTTTGAGCAATTAGTAATAATTTTAATTGGTGAAAAATAATATTAAGAATAATAGTAGGGAATAAGATGTATTAACTTGTTTGGGCTGTAAATTACATAATTTGGGTTAGGATCAAATACACAGTGAAAGAAAAATAGGAAGTCGTAGGAAGGGTATCAAACGGACTCTGATTAATTGAACGCATTTAAACGACATTGGAACAAAATAAGTTTTAATAGTATATTCATCGGCTATTAAACAAAATAAGTTTTAATAGTATATTCATTGGCCATTAAATTGTGAAAAAAATGAAAATACAAATAGGGAGGTATTTCAAGTATTTTTCAAAAAAAAAAGGGAGGTATTTCAAGGTTTCCATGAATATACTATTAAAACTTATTTTGTTTAATTAAAGTGTCACGCTATGTATGGAGATTTGATTAAATTCTTAATTTGTTTTCACTTGTATTCAAGATATTTGGAATTTTAAAATATTATTTAAATAAACTCATGTGTATATTTAAAAGCATAATTTAATCTTTTTAGTGAGATTCAAATAGTCGTCTCCCATGAAAAAAAAATAGAATTATTCATATGCTAAAATACCGATCGTTCATAATTAAAGTTTGGTTAAGCCTCCCGCTCAATCCCCACCCCACCCACACACACCATGAAAAATAGGTCTCGTGTCCATCATAGAAAGACCTTTAAGTATAAAAGTGACTCAAGTAAAGGATAAAAACAATTTAAAACCCGACTTTTACTAAAAAGTTATATATTTCTGGTATGAATACTCAAAGTTCTACTATCTTAATGCAAACATGTATTTTCTCTATTGTTAGAAACTGCATAATAAGTGTGATAGAGTTGGCCACTTAAGATCTTACAGATCCCACAAGCAATTACAAGAAAAAGCAAATGACAATATTCTAATCCTACTAAGGGGTTGTTTGGTAGCCTCTGAATAATCATTAAGAAGCTACATCTGAATGGTTCATAGTCTCTTAATGGTTAAGATGTAATCTTAAGTATGAATGGTTAAGACTTAACATCTTTATGGTTGCCTTTTAACCATTAAGACTTAAGGTTACCTCTTAACTATTCAGAGGTTATCAACAATTAAGAGGTAGCCTCTGAATCGTCATTAAGAGGCTACCAAACATCCCCTAAATCCAAAAGCCATCTATCCTATATGTTAAGAAATTAGTGGGCTACACCCATGCTCCGGGGGAGCGATAAAAATAACGTTAATAAAATTGGAAAGAAAAAAAAAAGAAACATAAAAATCCAAGAAAGTACATGTATATATACATTGTTTGTTGGAGGGGGGGGGGGATTTTACGCAATCAATCGGTTTTGATGAAAATTATGGGTATTCACGCAACCAGAGACCAAACTGTTGACCTAGCTGGGTCACTGGACCAACTAATCCGGATATAAAAACTTAACTTGAGTTTTGGGCGGCTTAAACTAGTTCTTTAAAGAAATCTAAAGAATATTTGTGTTAAATTCTTAAAACGATATAAATAGTTCATGGACATGATTAAAGTAAACGGCCAGTTCAATTTTACACGAATGATTCCAAGTTTCAAATTGTAAACCACGAACCCAACCACAGAAAAATTAAAATGATTGAAATAATTGATTAGTTTTCGCTTAAACGGTTCTCAAGTATATGTTTTAAAGGGTTATTAGATGGGACAAACAACCAAAATTATTTGACTAATAGATGGTTGCTACTTGCACCAACTTTCCTCCATCGATAACACCATAGATAGCATCCTTCATGAACCTCCCTAGCATCCACCAAGTGCTGATAATTATAACTTCTGGCAACCCTTTCCTTTCCTCCTTTTAGGCATAGCAGTAAAATCCATCGAAAAGATAATAGTATTTGGAAATATATTCACTCAATTAATATTAATATATTATGATCATGCTTTGTTTAGGCCATAGGGTGTACATCTTAAAATTTAATTTCTTATTTATTAACTAAAATACTATATTAATTTGAAAATTACCCAATTACTTTGTGTTTGGTTGTCAATAAGACCAAATTAATTATGAATTGGAGATGATGTTATTGATATGATATCACCAAAGATGAAAGTACTTAGAGGGTGTTTGGGATTGAGTTTGGAAATGCAAAAGTGCTTATTGGCTTATAACTTTTTGAAAAAAGAGTTTTAAAAAAACTGTTTGGATTAGCTTTTCGGATGAGAAACGTCAAAAGTCAATAAATTGTTGTTTTTTAAGTATTTTGCTTAACTTATTGTGAATATTAACTGTATGGGTGGTAAATTTGTAATTTTTTTTTCCAAAAGCCAAAAGGGGTGATTTCTAACTTTTCAAAAACAGTTTTTCCACCCTTAAAAGCCAAAAACCAAAAATCAAAACAGAAATTGCTTTTGGGTTACACAAACAGCTTATTGGTTTCTTGAAAAAACCAATAAGTCAATAAATTGTTTTGAAACTCAATCCCAAACACCCTCTTAACTTGACCAATTAATTCGGTGTATATTTTTTTTAACTTGACCAATTATACTTGAGAGTAAAACAAAACTAAATTTTATAGTGGCATCCAAGCCTTTTGGTCACTCCATCAATGATGTTTAATTCTTATCTTGTAATTATTGATGATGCGTGTTACACGCATTCATACAAACGTATGGTGAACTAATTCTAAAGAATGTTTATGATTTAAATGATAAATGTAAATATAGAACTTGAAATTGATCAATTTTTTTTTGTTATCCTTAGGTTTCATAGTTACCAGTACTATAATAGGGATCCACTTGATCCAAAGTCAAACCCGATGAACAAAAGTATGTCATAGAACACATTTCGCATCTTTCGTTTAGTAAACAAGTTTAAATGAGGGGATAAATATTATTAAATATTAATAAAACTAATATTACATGAAGGCTCGATTACGAGTTTCACATTTCAGGCTTGAGATTGGGCTCGATAAATAAACGAGCTTTGTTTTAAACTCAAGCTCAGCTTGGGCTCGATAAGGCTCGGCTCGTTTCGAACTTTTTACCGAGCCGAGCTTGAGTAGCTCGCTAGCTAATCGGCTCGTTTGCACCCACAAAATTAACAAAACCCAAACTCAAATTACCATATTTTTAGAGTTAAATGCCAATTTAGTCCCTGAGGTTTGTCAAAAATTGTCACTTTCATCCAAATCTTTTTTTTGGTCAATTTAGTCCTTGTGGTTTCATATTTTTGTCATTTTAGTCCCTGCGGACTAACAAGATTTGGATGAAAGTGGCAATTTTTGACAAACCTCAGGGACTAAAATGACAAAAAAATGAAACCACGTGGACTAAATTGACAATAAAAAAAAGATTTGGATGAAAGTGGCAATTTTTGACAAATCTCAGGGACTAAATTGGCAATTAACTCCATATTTTTATTTTTATTTCATTTAGATTGTATGAAACTACGGCGAAAAAAAAATTGAACGTTACTCCTAATTTTTTTTCTAGATCCGCCACTACTTTCGTTAACTAAGATCACTCAACAAGTTCAAGTTATTTAACCGATTCCAAATAAAAAAACTTACATGAATCAACTTATACAATCAACGATGGTCTACAAGGTATGTACCAAACAAGATAATGTTTTCAAAGTGCTCTCATATGACACACTTGCATATCTTTCATTTCAACAAGTTCAAGTTATATAACTGATTCCAAATAAAAAACATGATAAATCAATTTAAATGATCAACAACAGTCCACAATGTTGGATTAGTATGTCTGATAATTATTTAACGTTACCACAAAGAACGGTACACACGTACGCTTCAATAATATAAATTGTATAGTCAAAACATACGAAGAATGGTACACAGTTAGACTCCACGGTATGCAGCAGAGCAACCCATTCATGATGAGATTTTGGACAACACCAATTGGAGGGACGTTGTTCTCGAATGGGCCTGAAATTTTTTAAAAAATTTCTTTTGTTTCTTATAAATAAAAGGAAAAATGGAAATAAATAATCCCAACTATTCACTATTGGCCAATAACAGTCCCAACTACGAAAATCACCAATATTGGTCCCAACTTTCGACATATTGGAAACCAACGGACCCAAACTAACGGAGGCTAACTCCGTTAGTGTGATGCTGACGTGGCATGCCACGTAGGATGCCACGTAGGATCATTTTGCCACGTGGCATGCCACGTAGGGTGCCACATAGGATTATTTTGCCACGTGGTATGCCACGTAGGATCATCTTGCCACCTAAGCATGCCACGTCAGCATCACACTAACGGAGTTAGCCTCCGTTAGTTTGGGTCCGTTGGTTTCCAATATGTCGAAAGTTGGGACCAATATTGGTGATTTTCGTAGTTGGGACTGTTATTGGCCAATAGTGAATAGTTGGGATTATTTATTTCCATTATTCCTAAATAAAAATATTGTTAGTTGACTTAGGGGTTGTTTGGTTGATTAAATGCTGAATTATTAAGATGGTCTGAATGGTTAAAAGTTGAATCATTCAGTATTCTTTATTAGCTTAATGGTTCAGCACTTAATCATTCAATTCAGATGCTGAAACAAACAGTCTGAATACTGAATGATTTAGACCTGAATAATTAAGAAGCTGATTAAGAGGCTACCAAACAGCCCCTTAGAAAACTAGGGTAATTTAAAGTTGAGGTCTCAAATTCATAGTTTGGTTCTAACACTAAGATCTTTTTTTTTTAATTAATTTCTCTTTACCAAAATTTGGACCCAATTTTTAATGTTATCTAAGCCCAAAATTTTTTAAGGGTTTTCAAGGGGTTTTTGTTATAAGGTTGGTGCGGTAATGAATTTAACAAAATGTGGTAGAGATGTAGAGCATAACTTTATCGAAATATAAGAGCATTCACATTCCGAGAATTAAATATATGTGAGCGTGTCCATCAAATTATACGGGGTGAGTGTAAGTGGTTGTGAGTAAAGCATAATGAGAATATTTGGTGGAAGCACTTTTACCACTAAATATGAAAAGGGATTAAATTGTCATCCTTCAAATTTGTTATTAATTTTTTTCTATCGACCCCAAAACAGTGACTAGGAATAAAAACATACTAACACGTATCCTATTAAGAATTTGACACGCAATAGAAATTCAAATTCAAATGTAATAATTAAAAAAAGAAAATGCTAAAAAATTGAAAACTGCTTATTAAAGGAAAAAAATGAAACATTTGAAAACTGCTTATTAAAGGAAAAAAATGTTATTTTTTCCATCTTATGAATATAGAAAGCTATCATTTTCGATTACCAAGACATACATGATAATCTATTTTTCCGAATAACCTGTCAATTTATATTAACGTATAAAGTTTTTCTTTTATTTTAAAAATTTCTCGCTGAAAACTATAAGAGGATGCAAGTTGAAACCATGTACTTTGTTTATTAAATTTACTAGTGGTATTGAACTGCCGCGTTGTGGCGGGCAGTGGCGAAGCTTGACCCGAAGGTTCGGGGGGTCGGAAGTCACTAGTTTCGGGGGGTCGAAACCCTATATTTTCAAAATTTTCTATACGAATACTATATAATTGAAACTTCTGCGCGAAAATTCGGGGGGGTCGGCCGGCCCTCCCCGCCCTTACTATGCTTCGCCAGTGGTGGCGGGAACCATTTGTTAGGCTCGGAATAAAAGAAGAGTTGTGGCTGCAAAAGTTAGTTTGTCATGCCAAAACAACACTCATCTTTACTTCTAAATCGCCAATCAGCATGCTAATTGTGTTTTCCGGACCGGATATTACAATTCTGTCATGAAAACAATATTTCTTGGCATGAGATTTTAATACTGTGTGGCAACCACCCTTGCGGGGCGCCGTGCCTAAAAATCGACTACTCGACCTCCAGCAGCCTCCGCCATCTCCCGATGCGCGGAAACCCGAGCCCCACCCACCCGAAGGCACGACAGTGTTATAGAAGTCGGTAAAACCTCGCCGCCCGTCAGATTCGAACCGGCGCCACCCGTATTCGATCTTCACCCGGATACCAAACTATAAATGTTGGAAGTGGGGATTGAACCTTTGATCACATAGGTGAAACAAAGGTCACTCCACCACTCCACCACTATGAATGGATGGCATGAGATTTTAATAGATTCGTATTACAACCATGCCACTACATTTAACAAATGATGAAAACAACTCTCTTGTTACCACATTACGATTCTGCCATCAAAATACCATTCCTTTGGCATGCCATCAAAACCGGTTTCACATGTAACCGTAATAAAAAAAATCCAAACTGAAAACCGGCTAAAACCAACACTAAAACCGATCAAACAAACCCGAACCAAAACCTGTACACAAACCGGAACCGAAACTGGCTCAAGAAAATACATTTTGACCATAAAGACAAATATATATATTTTTTTTTTGTAATAAAATTCAATTTCCTTATTTAAAAAACCCTAAAAGTTAATGAAAGTTAAGTTTTATGTGGTTTATACGATTTTAAAAAGTGTGCAAGTGAACCGGAGTGGAATCGAAACCGAAACCGGGTAAAAAACCGATTTTATGGCCGACCAAACCAGTACGGAACCAAACCAGTTTGACTTGGAACAAGTCAACATCCAAACCGGTTTGGGTTCTTAAAAAAACGGTGTGTGTGCCTATCCCCATGCCAGCCAACAAACAAACAAAAGTCGTCTCCAATGCCAACGACCACGAGTGGCGGAGGCGGTGGGAGTAAGACGAGGCGACGGGAATAAGGCAAGGCAACGAGAGTATCCTAGAAGGGGGGGGGGGGGGGGTGTACACTGATAGGGTGGGCGGGGTAGTCCGTGATGGTCGTGACCATGACGACCACCACCTCCACCAAAACATCATGGCCACGAGGCCAAAATCTCGTGACAACCATCACGGAGAAAAAAGACTGTTGTGGATGAGGTGTGATACATAATTGGAGTTGTATGAAGTTGCTACGATTCGGTTTAAATATCAAAACATACATAAAAAAGCACACAACAGTAGTTTAAAAGAAGCACATGGTTAGTATTATTTGCTGCAAGAGATGAACTTTTTTGTCCATTGCATACCTTTCATCCCTAATTCCCTATAAACTATTGTGTTCAGCCAATGAAATGTTATGATAAGCCAAACATAAATGATATTGTTGAAAATTGAAATTCACAATTTAAAGGGTTTAAATTTAAGTTATCTTGTTAAAGGGCACAATGTACAATATAGAATGAACAATAGTTTGTCTTGATTTGGAGGACTAGAGAGTTGGAAGTACGTATGTATAAACGGTGTAAAAGTACTATGTTTATGTGTAGGAAGATTAGGTTAGTTATATAAATTATATTGCTAAACTTTTGTTTATGGTATAGTTAACAGGAGGGTTGCTAACATGTGTATAGTGTCTGGTTATTTATTACTATGTTACCTTTGTAAGAATTTGACATTTGGATAAATCATTATATAGTTTATTTAAACAAAATATTAGATTTTCATTGCAAACCCTTGTACCTTTGTACCGAATATATCTCATTGAATTATAAGATAAGTGCATCCGTAGTGGGTTGGGGTTCCATGGGGAGCTCCTATTGCGTTGAGGGTTTGATGGCCACCCATAACGTCGGGAACACCGCCCCCGGGTATATCACAAACATTGTTGTGGATGTTAACAAAGGAGTATCTGTCTATATAAATTAACTTATTACTATAGGAATATTGACCTTTTGTTGTACAACTACATTACATATCATGGATCAAATAATTGGCCTCAAAGTACTATAATCTAGCTTGACATTCCATTTTGATCAAATATTTACCTAAAACAATAGGTAAATATTTACTCACATTGTTTCTTGTGTTCATCATCTTCCAATCTAACCAGACGATATTTACGGTATGCACCTTATTTTTCTGGCCGGCTGCTCGTTTTTTCAGGTGCACCTTTTATGGTCACAAAACGTGTTCAGTTTAGATAGAGATCCAGTTAGGGTAACCCAAAGAACAACTTTTGACTCCTCTACAACATCGAGTCACTTGAAAAAGGTATTTTAAGTTACCGAATAACTGGCTTCATAAAATGGTTGGCTTCACAAAATGGAGAAGTTGTAGTGGTTGATTAATCTTTATCAGATGTAGCTAAATTATGCATATCTCTTCGGCATTCAAGATCTTGGGGATGATGATTGTATTCTTTCAAAACATCAAACAATAGATGATGAATAAATAGACACTAATTGATAACAATATTTTTTGGTAAGTATTTTTTCCACTAACACCTATTTGAGAAAAAAACTCGTCATCTTCATCATGAGAGTATTAACTACTTTCCTTTCATTATTAGGTGGTTTTGCTACGCTTGCTTTTGTATATGCACTCATTTTTAAATTATTTGAGACATGTTTGTATCCAAATGCAAAAGGAGTATGTTTGAACTGAACACTTGATCATCACCAATGTTTGTGATATGGGATTGATGTTTGTTATCACCTTATTATATTTGTATCTAAAACCTTATCGTGGAGCATATTAACCTTTTCAAATTGAATTGTTAATAAACAAATTTTGATGATTGATATAGAGGTGACTTTTTTGACACATTTACTTATCAACGAGTTAAACTAGATTGGGTTTCATCTCAAATGGCTTAAGTAATTTTTTTTAACTAACAAGGAAAATGGGTCAAATGGGTTGAATGCATCACAAGGTGCCTATAATCTACTTTTTTTTTTTTTAAATTCTATATTACGTTTGCCTCTCTTAAAAATCTTGGTTATAGAGATTCCTTTATGTTTAGTGTAGTTCTAAAAATGTTGAAATAGCACACGGTTTATATAAAGCATCCACATAGCGTGTACTTTTACAAACTTATTCTAGGCACTCAAGAAGTATGGATGCTAAATTTATAACTAACTAAATCTATGTTGCTGCTTCCTACATAGTACATACTGCATGTCACAATAACTAATCATCTACAAGGCTTGAGGGGCATATTTTTTAAGGCTCGGATGTGGTACGTAAATCCTTAAGGACGCCACTGCACGAGAGGATCGATAAACTAAATATAGAGTATCACATTGTATATTACCGCTCCCGCAGCAACGCACGAGTTTCCTACTTGCAAATATAAGATTTAATAACATTTTAATTGGTGGGCCTAATTAAAGAAATCTTGCGAGGTATAATTAAATAAATCTTGTGATCTGTTGGGCTTATACCATTGAGCAAGATACCGGCAGCCCAAAGGAACAGGCGGGTCTGGGCTCTGGGGGATACGGGCCGAATAGGAGCCCCTTGGTTTCATGGGTGGGTTACAATTACATGTGGGAAAATGTAAGTGGCATAATATTCATCCAATTAACATAGTGTAATTTTTTTTTTATGGAATTCCCTTGAAATTAATTACACTACACATCATAGTTTTTTTCAACAAAATAGAAGCTGAAAGTATAAATTTATAGTTGACAAAAGTTAAAGAACTGAAATTGGGTCTTGGTGTGTCCCAAAGGCCTAAAAGGGCAGGTCGTATTTTCGTAAGATCTTAACAATGCAAAAGGGAAAACTAGGATTTTCGGTAATCAACCCGGCTTATAGACCCTTTCTAACTCATAAATAGGTTGATGATTTTTGGATGTATTTTCAAGTTTGAGGTTTTCGAATACTCAAGGTTCTGGTTTTATTTCGTAAATCGCCGTTAAAAAAAAAAAGAAATTGAAATGTCATAGGAAAGTGGGGTAAAATTTACTATTTAGATTAAAAAAAAATAGTTATTGATAAATATTTCTTAGTTTGTTTAAAACATTATGTTATATTGTATGTCTAACTTGCTAATTTCATCACCTAAAACTTTTGCACAATTTTTGTATGTACATTGTTACGCTAATTTTAGACAATAATTAGATTTTTTTATTAACTATATATGTTTTGCTAGAATTCCATATTTTTTGACTAACGAAATACGTCAGTAACCTGAAGAGACAAAGAAGAGAGAAAATTATATTTAATTTACTGAAGTTAAAATCAAACGGTTTCATCTTATTGCCCCGTAATTGTAAAATGTTCTTCTTCACAGGCTTCTATTTACACCTATAAAAGAAACATTTTACGTACATAATGAAGAACTCGACAAAACAAGCTAATCAATATACAAATTATTTATCGTTAAGAATACGCCTTCAGAGAAAAATGTTGTCAAATGATCAAATAACAACACCCAACTAGACATTATTGTCATTTCGACTCTCTTTTCCTGATTCTGATCCTGTAGTCGGCTTTTCGGCATTCTTGTAAGTATGAAGCATAAAGTTGCACGCTCCAACTGCTTCTCCCACCGTTAGATAAATCCATTCTTGCCCGATCACCTCTATCAACTTAGCTTTGTTCATCTTCTTTATTACCTCTCCACCAGGATTCGCCAAAACCAACTACAAATAGTAATACCTATAAATTCAGTCACTTGTCGCTCAGATTTTAAAAAGTTTGTAAAAAAATGGTATAGATACCTTTAGCCCTCTTCTTTCCATAACCTTTTTAACTTCTCCAAGCATTGTTATCCCACTTGTATCAATATTTCCAACAGCTGCAATCACCCAAAACATTTTTTTAAAAATTTTTTCTATGGTTATTTTAATTATATAAAATGTTTTATTTCACCTTTGTTCACTTACCACTCAATGCAAGAATGACATATTGCAAGCTATTTTCCTTTGAAGACTTCAATCTATCTTCCTCTTCATCAACCCATCTCACAATCCTGACACATAAAGAAAAATAAATTTTTTAATTTTTTTTAAATAAAAATGCTTTTTATGATTACAAAGACAAAACATTGAATGAATATACCTTTCCCTTAAATAGCTAGAGTTAGCAAAGTAAATAGGTGCTTCAATTTGAAGTATCAAGATTCCTGGAACGGTTTTCGCATTTTGGTATTGATCCATACTTCTATAAATCGTGGAATCGGGTATGTGACCTAGTGTCGATGTTCTTGGCCTCGAGACAAACAGGAGTACCCTAAGCAACGACAACGCGACCTACATTTGTCCCATTTGATCTTAGATTATAATCCTAAAATTTAATAATGAGAAAAGATGCTTAAAAAGTATAATATAGTAAGTACTATACCGCGATAACTAGTCCAATTTCAACACTCCCAAAGACAACACCAAAGTATGCACTCATGCATACAACAAAGTCGAATTTGTCTAGAGTCCATAGGTGAATCGCTTCTTCATAATTAATAAGGCCAAGCATTGCGGATATAATAATGGAAGACAATACAACAAGTGGAGTGTAGTGAAACAATGGGGTTAGGAATAGCAACGTGATCATCACCGCAATAGCCATAACAATGTTTGATATAGCAGTTTTGCATCCAGCATTGAAGTTTACAGCAGAACGCGAAAATGGCCCTAAATATCAAATTAATAAAAAAACATAAATTAAAAAAATATTCCCAAACATTTATCAAAAAGGGTATAATAGTCATTTTACACACCCGTGGTGAGATAGCAAGAAGTGAATGAACCAGCAATATTCATCATGCCAAATGCAATCATCTCTTTGTTACCATCAATATTGTAATTTTTGAACATAGCAAAGCTTCTTCCAACAGCAATTCCTTCCTGTTTGAAATTACATTATTACCCCTTATAATAGACATTCTTTAATTATTTGTACTTTGTGTATGTATCTATGTACCAAAATTATTTAAAAACAATTGATAGTGGAGTGCAAATAATTGAACTTGAAGGTACACCAGTGGCTACCGAAGCATTTATTTCATAGCTAAAAGTTTATAACATGTTTAAAATGAGAATATAAGATATACATGCTTTAGTGACTTGTACATCACGTTTGAAAGTATGTACATCGTACGGATTTTTGGTAAATGGTAAGTTGGTAAGCCATATATTTGATTAAACAGTAGGTCCGTGACTGACATTGTGTTTAGGCATTTTGTGAACAATTTTTTTTTACAAAATAATTGCAAGTGGAAAGAAAATTATTGATGGTACAAGTGATAAAGCAGAAAGGACAAGTGACTTACAGCAAGGGCAATGACACCCGTGACTATGCCAGTTTTGATTGCCGTAGATAAATATGGTGATCCAAAAGACAAGTCCATTATTGTTATTGGATTTAGCCCTTTTTTCAGTTCTCCAATCTGTATTTCACATTACAAAATAATTAAATATTATAGTTCTATTATAATTGTAAATTATATTAATTTTATTTTATATTAAGGAATCACTAGAAAGTCATATATAACTGACTCACCTTTAACTTTTACCAAAGTTCATATTATAAAAAATAAACTATATAAACTTAAAGTAGTTGTGAGAAAATAATGTGGATCAAGAATTAAATGATTGATATGTGAAATAACATATAGGTTTTTTTTTTTTTTTTTTTTTTTTTTTTTTTTTTGGATAAATACATATAGTAACAAAAACACAGGGCAAATTACATAAGGATAGCAGGTAGGCGGGCAACAAACTGCGCCGCCATTTTTGTAAATTGTATGGTAAAATCTGTTTTAGTGGATAAAGAAACTAACCACTTGAACGCCATGTTTCTCCGCATGAGTGAGATAAACGAGAACACTTCCTAGAATCACCGACGTGAGTGGTGCCATTGCCGAAATCCAAAAGAGCTTAGGTCTTTTCGTGCTCTGTTCATATCAATTGTTGCATTAGTATATGTATCTTTCATATCTCTAAATTACATATATAGAGAGAGACGTGTTCAATATAAAACTTCATTTAAATAAAAAAAATTCAATACACTTATATCTAGTCCTCTCTCGATTTAGTGTGATAGACAGAGTTGATTGATTTAATGTGAGAGATAGAGTTGAGAAGGCAATTAGCTGTTACATAAACGCGTTACGTATAAAAGTTAAAGAAAAAAATAAAGTATTTTTATGATTTATGTTGTATCTTATCAAAACTGATTATTTATTATACGCCACTCTATGTTGCATTTTAGAATTATGGATTATTAGATCATCTTTTTTTTTGAACGGCTAAACGAAATTTTATTCCACCAAAAAACGACCTATACAACCGTACCACCCAGGATCATTAGATCATCTACTATACTATAAAGGGTATGCTATTTTTTATTTTATTTTTACTTTACAAATTTCACTTTTTTAGAAACTAAAATTAAAATAAGTATACTTACTACATATCTAGCAACCAAGAGGTAGAACAGGAAGCATATACCCAAAACTGCACTCTCCCATCTCCACTGCAATAACATATAATATTTCATTCATTATTTAATATTTAATATTAATCAATTAACATACAAAAAGGCAAAATATCTCAAAATTCTATATATTATTAACAAATAAAGGAATAATAATAATCAATGATTATTTGAAGAACCTTGTGAGTTTGAGAAAAGACAGATCTCAAAACTGATACGAGGTCAGTGCCATGAGTGAAGTGTTCCAAACCCAATATTCCTTTCAACTGTTGCAAGCAAACAACCGTTGCCGCACCACCCATAAACCCTACTATCGTCGCGTGCGACAAGAAATCAACGATAAACCCGAGCCTGCATGGATTAATTAAACTTAAATATCCGTTATTAACCCATGACCTAATGGTCTAGTGATATGACGTATGTCTTATAAAGCATTTAAATGTAAAAAAATGTTTGCTTAAATACAACTATCAATTATTTACCGTAATTATATACATTAATTAAATGTGTATAATATAAACTAGTTGTGCAATATTACCTCAAGATGCCCAATAAAGCTTGTAAAACTCCAGCAAAGAACGTCGCCGTGAAAGCTAACTGAAGATATAGTTTTGGCTCTTCATTAGCGTTCACCACTGCCCCTAACATGGAACCGATTAGCAGCGATGCCACCGCCACTGTCCCCACCGCTAAATCTTTTGAACTTCCCATCATTGCATACACTAGTGGCGGAATGAAGCTCGAATCTTCAAAATTTAAAACAAAAATAATAATAACACAAAAATTTCATGTTAGTTATTTAATAATTAATACTATATATTATAACCGTCAGTTTTTTTAGCTGACAGTTATAGTAGCCATGTCTCTACCCTATAAGATAGGATAGACGTAAGATTTGCCTCGCCTTACTTAGGTTTGCCATCACCTTAGTTTATGAATATATATTATGTTTCTTTTTGTATTAGCTTTAATTTAATACACTATCCTTCACAGGACAGATGATAGAGGTAATGTTTGCCCTCATCTCAACTTTCCAGACATAACTTTATGGGTCAGATATTACTAGTTACATTTGTTTGTTTGTTTACATACTAAAACTACACATTATTATTCAAGATGGTTGTAAAAGTAGGGATGAGCATGGTACCGCTCCGGTACCGGTACCGAAATTTCCTAAAAGTGGATACCACTATACCGGTACCAAAAAAACAAAAAATGTGAGTACCGGTGGTACCGAAATTGATTCGGTACCAGGAATTCGGTACCGGTACCGATACCATTTGCTCATCCCTATGTAAAAGTGTGGATATGGAGCTTACACAAGCCAAGAATCGGCGGGAGATTCGCGAGCTTCGCGTAACTAATCCCTTGAGGAATCGCCAAACTCGCAATAGTAATACCAGCAATAATATCCGACTTTAAAAAACTTAAATTATAACTAGACGCCCAGTCAAAAAACGGAAATATATACTGGACAGCCAGTATAAATTTCCGAGACGCCTTTTGCCCTTTAAATTGTCTAAGAGGGTCATCAGGAAACAATGTTTCCTTGACAGTTAACTTCAAGGATTTTATAAACGGTTGTGGTGGCGGAATAGCTACTTTATGAGGCTGTTGCTCAAACTTTGACATTGGATATTCATAGTCTCCGGTACACATAATGTAATTAGTGTGTTTTGAAGTTTGTAATAATATTATTTGGTTGTGGGATGAGATAGGTGGTGATTAGTGGGTTTATATACTAGTATTTGAGTGGGTGTGTGGGGCCAAAACAATGACCATACTGTTGGGATTGTGACGCGCTGACGCGTTGAGTGGAGATAATAGTGTACAAATTTTCGTCGCTAATTAACGATGTTTTGAAAGACCGGACATGGAACAAGGCCTGTCTTGTCTAGTAACTTGATTTGATAGGATAAATAGTGGTTTAAAATGTAAAGGTAAGGAAATAGGAAGGCAATAAGTTTGATGCAAAAGGTTGGAGGTGTATTATTGATGTTAAAGTGGAAAATTTGGGATAATTGAGAAACATGTCACCTTGGACACCGGTGGTCTATTATAGTGATAATACGTTTATGGTTTAGGAATATTTTCTAGTTTATTATTAAGTTTTAAGTTAAATATAACTAGTAAAGTAATATTACTACACGACAGAAACTTGGTCACTATCTGTCGATACTTGTTTAAATTGATAGAAAACTAAGAGGGTGTTTGGGATTGCGTTTTGAATCCGATTTTTAGATTATTGTGTTTTGAAAACACAGATAATCAGTTTTTAGTGTTTGGGATTGTGTTTTGAAAACGCAGATAATCAGTTTTTTAGGCTACCAAAACGCAATAATCTATAAGCAGCTCCACCCTTGCTTTTCCAAAATGCATAATCTGTTTTACGTAATCAATCTCAAACACCCACTAAGAAAAACAAAATTTTGTAACTATTTTGGTAACATTGATACAATGATACCGGTGCTAGACTTAGAACTATTAATTAGGAAAAGTAACTATAAAAAATATCCTAACAAATGGGACGACCAATTAAAATTTAATTTTAATATATCATAACAAAATTCTGCTAGACTTAGAACTGTTTGGCCCCCCTGGTCACCAGAATTTGCGTTTTGAACAAAAAAATGGACTTTGGAACCAGACGGCCAATTATTCAGACCCGTGTGGCTGGGGTTCCAGACCTAGCCACTTTATCGTTTAATCCATTTCCAGACGTTAAAAATGAACATGTGAAAATAATATATAATTTGAATTTGTTATATTGGTGTCCATAAACGGATCGATTCAAGTTTGAGTTTTACCAAGATTCAATTTGTTTAATTTTAGAGATTTGAACTTCAACTAGATTTTTCCAGCCTTGTGTTTAAAACTTGAACTTGGCTTGTTACGATTTTATTTTATTTTATTTTGTTTTGTTTTAAATAGGTCCATTAAGCCCTGGTTTTTACAAAATAGTAGACCAAATTCATTTAGAAAAAATAATTTCTTTTTTCTCACGAATAGTTAGTTTTTATTTTATTGCTATCAAAACAGATTTAACTAATTTTATTAAAAAACAATAATAATTGAATGCAACGTGTAGTAAATGTTGATTTGAAAATAGTTGTTTATTAAACAAAGTGGGTTAACTTTATGGAAGGCAGGAGGATGCATCTTCTTGTTTGCTGATGACGTGATCAAAATTACCGGTGAAAGTGGATTTTGGCAGGTAACGGAAGGCAATTAAGTGGCGGTTATAAAAGAAAAATCAACCAACAAACCATTATAATTTTTTACTAAACTTTTTAAGTTCATTGTAATTCATGCATACGTATCTTAACTTTTGCATAATTATTAAAATATAAGTGAATTAATCTCTAATAAACCACCCAAAAATATCTAGAAACACATTTTACATTTCAATATCACTGGTAGCTTTTGTTCATCTTCATAGCTAGGGGTGTCCATAACTTGTCAAGATAGACCGAATCATCCAAACCAAGAAAATCAGCCAGTTTTCATAGTTTCTTAGTCTTTATTAAACCACCCTTTTAAGTTTCAAATAATAATAATAATAATAATAATAATAATAATAATAATAATAATAATAATAATAATAAAGTTTTTTTGGACTCTTGGTGCATATGTCTTGGGACTCTTGGTGTAGGTTTGACACGGTGAAGATGGGATAGGCTCAATTTTATATGTTGTTTTTTCGGATTTTGGTGTTTTGTTTAGTTTGGATTGTTGTTTTCCGGGCTTTGTTTTCCCGGATTTTCTTGCTAGCTTATTAATAAAGTTTTGTTTGGCCGTTCAAAAAAAAAAAAAAAACACTTATAATTTTTTAAGTTTAAATTGTAAGTATCTCAAAACTTAAACTATAAGATAGAAAAACTTGTAAGACTATATGTTAAATTATATTAATTCTTTATGCCTAAAGAGGTCAATTAACTATAAGATTTTGTGCTTTTAAAAAAAAAAAAATAAATAAATAACACTATAAGATTTTGTATCAAGGTTATCAAATTATTTAAATGAACATATACGAATATAGTCTTAATTACAAGTTTAAAATGTACCAAAGGACTTTTGCATTGGTAGTATCAAGGTGTGTAAAGTGGTGTCTCTCTATGTAAGGTTGAGCGTTCGAGTCCCGTGGTATAACAACACTATATGATATGTTTATGCTACGATTTCAATTTGCGGACAACAAACAACATAAGCTCATTATACATAACATAAGCCATGATTCCATTTCACATATGAATACGAAGTTTCCCCGTGTCACGACAACATATTATACTTATGATGGTTAGAGATCTATTGTTACATCCGTTTAATTGTAGTAATATTAGGACACGTTAAAGTCGCTTAGTGGATTAAATCTAACTAGTTGTTGGTTGATTTCATGTTTTCCCAATTTCGAGCGGACTAAAAATTGGTAAACATAAATATCATAGACTAACAACCAAAACATTTAAATGCATCTGAGTCTATCTTCGGGCGGTACCAGTTAACGTTATCTGTCTAGACTGATTATAGCACGGGCAACGGACCTAACTAAGTTGGATCAACTTCGATGACACTAATAAAACTTGTTGGATCTTTACCAACTATTAATCACGATAGCTATTAATAAGTTGTTGTACATAATGTTATAACCATAAAAATAAATTTAGAAAAACTGGTATGATAGTTTGATTTTTATGTTGTAAAAAGAAAAAGAGTTAATTGTCAATTTAGTCCCTGAGGTTTGTTAAAAATTGTCACTTTCATCCAAATCTTTTTTTTGTCAATTTAGTCCCTGTGATTTTATTTTTTTGTCATTTTAGTCCCTGAGGTTTGTCAAAAATTGTCACTTTCATCCAAATCTTGTTAGTCCATAAGGACTAAAATGACAAAAAAATGAAACCATAGGGACTAAATTGACAAAACAAAAAGATTTGGATGAAAGTGACAATTTTTGACAAACATCAAGAACTAAATTGGCAATTAACTCAAAGAAAAAAAGAAAAAAACCGGTAGGATAGTTTGGGTCAAATTTGAGAAGCTTTAGTTGTTGCTGGGAAATTAATATCTTATTTAGATTCTTGGGACCCATGACCATTTGGTTGGACAAAATTGCCCTTGAAAAAAAAATCTTACAAAAAAAAAAAAGTAAATAAAGGGAGCACTAAGAATGGATATGAGTGTTCGAGTTGTGCCACGTGCACTCGCAAAATTGGATTGGATTCACTGCATCTTCGGTCGGTCCATCCCACCCCGTTCGGTCACGATCGCTCATCATCACAAATTGTTTTCATCTTTAAGTTCTAAAAGAATTAACAGTAAGCTTTTACTCTAAATACCAATGAATCAACATGCAAATGACCAACCAGCCAGTGGAGTAGTATGGGGGTTCAATGATATAAGACCTATGGTTGGAAGGTCATGGGTTCGACTTTTGAGAGCGCCGGGTTTTATCGTTTATTCCATTGTCGTGCTTTCGAGCGGGTGGATAGTTGGGTTTTCCCCGGAACTGGTGGACTTGATGAAACCAGGAGCTCGTCTCTCTTACATGTTTGGCTATGCCGGGTGGAAGGGATCCTGATTTGACTGAGTAGGAACTCTGAAGGAAGTTCTTGATGAATTTCGTTGGCCGTTAGAAAAAAATCAACATAGTATCATTATTACATTTGTGGAAGGCAATCACAAATACCAATAAACCACAAGACCACATGCCTTTTTTTAAATGAAGATACGTTATTCTAGAATTGATTTTTAATTAAACAAACACAACCAATTACAAGTGATACGTAGGTAAACGGGCCCCAATTAATTTTAAGTAAAAAAAAATCAATACATCTCACTATGACCCGTTTTTGTAACTTCCCCCCCCCCCCCCCACACACACACACATTTTGTGCGAATTGCGAGAACGCTATCTAAAACCATTCAAATTCAAAATTTCTTTTTACACTTCTCTTTATTACTAAAATACAATCTAAAAAACACGATTTACGCGTAAAAATTCAAACGTATACGAAAATAATTTGTTTTTACACATGTGTAAATTTACTGTTTATACATGTGTAAACTGTTTCATTTACACATGTGTAAAAAGTTATTTTGAAAGTGTTTTTGTAAGAAAAAAATGAATTATTTGGAAAGAAAATTCATTAATTAATATTGCATTTTGATTATAATGAGGTTTGTATTAAATTTTTTTTGATTTTGATTGATTTTTTTACTTGTTCTCACGGTTCTCACAATATTTAGCGTTCTCAAGATAACCCTCCCCTATATATATAGGATTAGAATCATATGAAAACTCCATTGAGTTATGAGAACTAGAGAACCCATCTGAACCATTCACCAAGTGACACATCAACACTTTTTTAATTTTTTGAATTTTTTAATTAGGGGTATGAAAGTCTTTTTGTAAACAATATTATGGGCATTTTAGTAATAACAACACCCCACCCCCACCTAAGTTACCTTTTAAATAATAATAATAATAATAATAATAATAATAATAATAATAATAATAATAATAATAATAATAATCTCTCACCACTCTCTCTACAAACCTGCTCTCTCTACCTCTCTTTCTAACGGTCTCTCTCTCACCATCTCTCTCTATCTATAAAAACAATAGATCTGGTGGGGGGGGGGGGGTTTCGAATGGGTGGTTTGGTGGCTCGACAGAGGCGGGGGGGGGGGGGGGGGGGGGGTGGATCTGATGGTGGTGGTTGATAAAACGTGGTGGGTAGGGGCTGAAAGTGGTGGATCTGTCAGGAGATGATGTTGGGAAGAAGATGATGTTTTGCGTTTAAGGAGTTGATGCTGTGGAGACGAAGATGAATGGTGTAGTATCTTGTAAGAAAACACTTGTGTAAACATCAGTTTTACACTAGTGTAAATATGAATGTATAGTCGCTTTGATGTAAGAAAACACTGGTGTAAACATCAGTTATACCAGTGTAAATATGAATGTATAGCACACCATCATCTAGTTTGGTTTTTTACACTAGTGTATTTTTGCAGAAGTTGTGTATGACAGATTTACACTGGTGTAAATCATCCTCATTATATGTTTTGTTTGGTTTTTTACACCAGTGTAATTGTTGTAAAAGTTTGTGTATGGCAGATTTACACCAGTGTAAAAAATTACACAAGTGTAAAAACGAGAGTGATATGACAGGATGTACAATTTGATTTTTTGTTTTAAAAAATAAAGTTAATTTAAAAAATAAAATAAAGTTTAAAAAAATAAATGAAATAAAGTTAAAAAAAATGAATATTTTTAAAAAGTTTTGTATATGACACAATGTACAATTTGATTTTTTTAAAGTAATTTAATTAAAAAAATGAAATAAAGTTAAAAATAAAATATTGAATGATATAATATTAATTTTCTCTCTCCTATGGGTTTTTACCTAAATACCCTAAATGTACTTTAATATATTAAAAAATATTTATTAATCAAGTAAAGACAAAAACTCACATCCTTTTATCTCAACAATTGGATCATCAAGATCAACGATTCACAAGAATTCTCTAGTTCTCACAATTCGGTACAGTTCTCACATGAACCTAACCCTATATATATAATTAAAACCTGATCATGTGACGAGATACTTTTTTATTTTTTGTAGAATTTTATTCAATAAATTCAAAATTCGAATTCACCTGAAGGCTTATTTAGGATCCCTTGCTACGGGCAAGGTGAAGACAATGGTATCATTATTTATATTGGTGCTCATAGTAATGATTAGTTGTTTCCCTACTCAATATTGTTGATTATCAGTTCTTTGATCTCTAGTCACTTTCTATTTTCGTGAAGTACTTGTAAGTAGTTGTAACTATCAATTATTTGATCTATCAATTATTTGATTTTGATAGATCATCAGTTCCTCAATAACTTCTAACTTGATGATAACAAAACTAATTTATTAATTAAAGGTCACCCGGTGTTAAATTAAAACATTTCCTTTATTTGACCTCTCAATTTTTTTTTGAACGGTAAATTTCTACTTTTTGTAAGACTTGAACCCATGACCTCCCTTTTATGTATTCTTAGAAGCTTTGCTTCTACTATTTGACCTCTCAATTGTAATTCACACTTTCCGCCAATGAATCTTCTTCACACACTTTCATTTTGTATCACCAACTTTCTTCTTATTGTTCTGATGAAATATAGCTTTACATAAATCATAATGGTAATAAATTTAATTACTTTGCCTCTTATGTAATTTTGGTTTTGAAAAAATCTGCTTATTCTTTAACTAATAAATTATGTCTTGTTTTGAGTTTTTTTTTTGTAACAATTGCATTCTTACGGTATGTTCCCGAGTTTACTAAATAAAAGAAAAGAAAGGAAAGGGATACCATGAGAAAAAAGAAAGGAAAATATATAATTTTATTTCGTGTTCCTGAGTTGAAAGGAAAAGAAAAGAATCTAAAGAGTTTATGTGTTCCCGAGTTGAAAGGAAGAGAAAAGAAACGTATGTTTTACAATTATACCCTTGTAAGATTTTATTATAAGTTAAATGAGAGGGTAAAATGGTAAATAATATATTTTATATTTTTTTTCTTTCCCTTCCTTCCGCTTCCTTCCAATTTGGAAGGAAGATTATTTGAGAGAATTTTCCTTCCTCTTCTCTTCACTTCCTTCCTTTAATGAAACTCTGGAACACAAAATTGTTTCCCTTTCTTTCCGCTTCCTTTCCTTTCCTTCTATTATTAAACACTGGAACACAGTGTTAATCCGGACAGAATGTTACTAGAAACTTTATAATAACCTCTAATTGATAAGGGATTGTTCTGCCAATAATACATATGCTATATCATGTTATTCTTTCGTGTGATGCTAAATTTAAATTCAACATATATACTTTTTGTCTTTAAAAAAGGTTTCGATACAAATGTCGATATAAGAATATACACATAGGGTGAGGTTCTTGTACAAATGTCATATTTTATGAGAAGGCTTAAGAATTGTTAGGATATAATACATCAAATTGTGTTTTAATGGTTAAGATGAACTTATGATAGTTTTGTAAATAGAATATGGTATTTGGTAAAGATGGCAAAAGATGAATAAACACAATAGTTGATTTTTTAGTTGCCCGAATCCTTAAAAACTCATTAATGAAGAAAAAGTATCATTTTTTATTACGAGTGTTACTGTGTTAGATTAGATGCACTGTTTAGACAACTATAAGTCTACATGAATTTTTAATTCTTAATTATTTTCACATTCTGTTTTTAGTATGAGTGATTAGTCATCAACCAATGGTATATATGGCACGTGGTGATGGCTTTTAGAAATTATATCTTCTTTAGAATATCCGCTCCATATAAAAATAAAAATAAGATATTATTTACATGACTTCAGCGAACAACGTTTTTCCATGCAAACATCTTTAGTAACATGGCTACATGAATTTCCCATCGAACCACCATTTGGTGACCTCATACAACCGAAGTGGCTATGTGGATTAATTTAAACCAATATTTATAATTATAGTGGAAAACTTTTCTAAAAGCAGAATGATTGCAAATTTTTAGGAAGAAACTACCCTAGGTATAACCTTCTTTTTTTGGATAATCCAATCATGATTGACTAATCCAAGGATTAATTTAAGCAAATTCTTAGAAAGAAACTACCTAGGTTTTTTTTTGAAAGGTTAATTTCTTTTAAATCCTGTGGTCTATGGGACTTGAAGCCAAGACCTTCCACAACCTAGGTGTTTTTAAAGGTTTTACATTTGCCAATGGACCACCACCCCATTGGTAGAAACTACCTAGGTATAACCTTATTTTAATCACTAATAATATATTCGGATGACTTTCCAACAATAGCCCATGACTTTTTTTATGGAAGGCTGTGAGTTGGAGACTCGCCCAAAGCAATTTGCTTCGAGTTGAGCCAGAGGCCGGGTTTTCCTTCCAGGCGAGGTGAGCTGGGTCATCGTGTTCTCTAAGAGGGTGTTTGAGATTGCGTTTTGAATCTGATTTTTAGATTATTGCGTTTTGAAAACGCAGATAATCAGTTTTTTAGGCTACCAAAACGCAATAATCTATAAGCAGCTCCACCCTTACTTTTCCAAAACGCATAATCTGCTTTGAATAATCAATCCCAAACACCCCCTAAGAAACAAAGCACAACAGACATAAAAGGTATAGCTTGAGTAAAATTGAATAATTTAGATTGCATGTCTTAGCGGATTTTCTAAGCGCTAAAAACATGTATACATGATACATCATGACAATCGATTAAGATTATATTTATTGACTTTATGGAGACATATATAATATTGTTTTGGATTCGATTATTAGAGGCCTGAAAGTAAGTTGTGAAATGACTAAAGCTCACTAAAGAGTTTATACAAACGAAACCTAACCCGTGTGAGGGTTTAGTACACTTCGAACTACATTTTGATAACAAACAATAATATGGGGCTAAACGTACGAACCCGTGTGAGAGGGAAGCGACATTCCTTCAAATGGAATTGTAAAAGGTGCAATTCCTAATAACCCTCAAAAAACCATGTTAGCTAGTGCTTAACTCCTGGTTTGCGGGGATGTGGGTCATAAAACCATGCTAAATAGCAAACTATAACCGAAATCAGGGGAAAATCAAAAAAACATAAACGTGAATTGTTACCACACATGACGTAAAACGTAGGTAAAGACAAACACAAACTTATAGCGCGAGCTGACATAAAACATAGACAAACTCAAATCAACCAATGGCATGCGAGCAATCATACTCTAATTGTTATATACAGTAATTAAATGGGTAAGAGAGTATAAAAGACGTAACCGAAAGTTAAAAGAATTAATAAATTCTGATTATTCAAGTTACATTTCTGTATAATTTAATATAGAAATATAGATTTGTTTTCCCGTAACGAACTTAGCAATTGATTCCGTTAAATTTTGAATATATATACTACATTATAAAGGGGGAGACATGGACAAATATGTCTAAACTGTCAAAGTTAAGATGTCATTTGAAAAGACACATGCTTTAAGCCTATAATATCATATAAATATTTCCCATATTACCCATTGATGCATTGTTACTTGTACATTCATTGCCTTCACTCTTCACATATCATTTTACATGAATTTTAAGATGGCATAAGGAAAGTCTCATTTTTAAAACCCAAATGTCATGTAATTTTTTTTCCTTTATACCCTTCATGCAAAACCTACTTGTACATATTCTTTTATCATAACCTTCAATTACCATTAATCTATATCTATAATATCCTTATGTCTATGTTTGTACCACAAAAAACTACACGATTTCACCTCCGCGATGATATCCACCACAATTCCATGTTTATTTAGAAAGATAGTTTTCGGTTGTAGTATAGACGAACTTGTGCCATATGACCGCACATCATGTTTTAAGAAAAATGTTTTTAATGTGGAATTACTATATGTGGTGTATGAAAAAAAATAATATTAACATCTTTCACATAAACAATACATTTACTTACATACTTTATTGGTTTTAAAAATATATGTTTTCTTATATACTTAAATTATATTGCTATTATTTGTATTTATTGAAATTTCTATGACATTATTTGGTTTTAATTACATATTATATATAATCTATAATCTATATCTATACTATATTATAAAGGAGGAGATATGTGCAAATATGTTCAAATTGTTCAAAGTTAAAATGGCATACCAAGGGTTTTTTTATAATTTTCTAAATTTTACCACTTTTCTTCTCTAAATGCCCCTAGAAGATAATTAACTTTTATATAAAAATGGAACTCACCCAAACTAAATAAACACACGGGATAGTAATATTTTTGAACAAATTTCATATAATGACGATGAAATATAATAATTTATGTTACCACAATGAAAAACCTTATCCCAGCTAAACTTGTATGAATTTTAAAACTTTGCCTTAATAATACTTATATTATAAACCCTTTTCATATATATGTGTCTACCCAGCGGCAAAGTGGACGGGATGGTTCGACTCACTGACTACATTGGGCAATTTTTTAGCTGCTGCCTGCTGGGTCAAGTTAGGCAAGTCTATTACAAACTTACAAATCACAACTTTTTATTTTTAAATGGACAATGACCTTCATATGATAGTTTATACAATATCATATTATTAAAGAAAACATGCAGTGCTAATCCATTGGCAGTAGGTGATATTTAGTTGGTTGTTAAAGAAAACATGTTCAGATTAATGTTTCTTGTTTATTGAACTTCTCATTTTCAGTGGTTGACAAGTTAGTTTTTTTTTTTTGAACGGCCAACGAATCAATTCCGAGCACTCTCGGGCACCCTTTTGGCGAATCAGGTACTCGAGAGTACCTGGGCCACCAATTCCCGGGAAAACCCGACCACTCACCTGCCCGAAGGCACGACGGTGAAATAATCGGTAAAACCGGTCGGGATCAGGACTCGAACCCAAGCCAATGGCCGGGTCATCCCTCATTTCCCCTCCACCAATGTCCTCCAAATGTAGCTAGTGGGAATTGAACCCAAACCTCTCATAGGAAACTTTAGGCCCTCAACCAACCAACTGGGCTACAAGTGTTGGACGGTTGACAAGTTAGTATTAGTGGGATCACTATATTTCAAAGTAAGTTGGAAAATAATGCTATTCACGAGTCGCAAGATGATCAATAAAGTGGTTAATAATTGAGTTAAGGTTTTATTGGCATTGGACTCTTATTCTTTTGCATTTTCTTCACATACATTCTTGTCGCTTCTTTTTTGACTTTCTTTTTTGGAAAAAAATGTTGAAACGACACACAGCATAAAAGTGGTAATGTTGATGAACATGGGTGAGCATGGTCATGGTGGCTACAGCACAGGCTCACACCTACAGTAGCCATTTCTCTCCTCTTGGGCTTGCTTGGTGGGGACTGGGGGTGGGGGTGTTTTGGGTTCTATAGTTGACTTACGTTTGTCCACGTACGTAAGATTTTATGGCGAATCATAACTGAATTTATTTAGTTTTTATTTTATCTTTGGAACAATAATAAGCCATATCATTATGAAGGAATACTTTTTTTTTTTTTTTTTTCAACTTAGCTTTAGATTACACTTTATGAAACTAAGCAAAAGTGGAAAAATAGATAAGATATTTATATGATTTTCAAACTTATTTTAGGGTTTTTGAAGGATATAAGTGACACGGAGTTGATGCAAGAACTAAGGGACATACGACTACAAATGAAATAAACGTTCAACGAATAGTTCGTGAATTGTTTGGTGAGAAGCTTGTTTGTGTTCATTTATTTATCAAATGTATGAACGCAAGCAAGAAATTTTGTTCATTAAGTTAAAAAATCGATGTCTTTCTCCATTTGTCTCGCCTCTTGGATCGCAACGAACTTTTTGTTTTCGGCGGCTCTTTCTTTCATTGTCTCCAAACGCCAAGCTCCAAGGTCTCGTATATCTTGAAGTCGTTGATTCATTTCTTTAAAGTCTTCTTTCAATTCGCCACATGTCGAAGACGACTCCGCCCTTCCCCGCTTTCGCGTGCTTCTTCTACCGGGCGGTCGGGCCAACTCCTCTTCCTCTTCGGGAACATCCTCATTTAAATCGACGTTTCGAGCATCGGAAGACGGAAGTTGGCATCTCTGGATCAAGCAAAGATGTTTTGGACCGTTTGGCTTTGTGCCTAATGGTAGACGTCATGCCCGGTACGTTAGCTCATTTAGGACTTCATTTTAGAAGCCCCCAACACCTCAGGAGAACGTCCCACACGTTGTGTTGAACTCTTCCAACGTTTTTTTCTTCAAAATATCTGCATCGCTACAACCGCTATCTCAATTATCCTTCACACGTTGGAAAACTTCTTGAAAGGCATGGCATCTCGCGTTTATATCTGTCCACTTGCCTGAAATCGAGTCGTTTTCCCGATATTCTCCTCTACCCATCGCCTTGAAAAATGTTTCTCAAATCCTTTGCCAAAATAGAGAACTTTGATAGTTGGCTACAAAAAGTAGAACATATATGTTAGGTACACTATTACACTTTAAAAAAAATAGAACAAATATATTATTATACTTTATTTTAAAAGATAAATTGAATTATAAAAAATAATATTTACCAACATCGGGATCTTCCAAAATGTCTAGTCAAGCTTGTGCGAGCGCGTACTCCCCGTCTTTGGTCCAACCTTGTTAAGGCCTTCGTGTACGAGGCAACACATCTCCATTTTTTTATGAGAGCATTTTTGGGTTGAGAGCTCTCGGGGTCGTGCTCGGGTTGCGTCTCCGGCACGTGATCGAGGTCTGGTTTTTCTTGAGAACCCGACATACCACTTACGCTAATATTCATATTGCTTGCGAAACCCATTGGACCTTGAAAATATTGTTGGGGCATGTTAAGTAGTTGCGAAAACCACATCGTACTCGTGTCGAAATATTAATAGTTAAAGGTTGGTAGCGGTTGGGTGGTGTTTGGGCGATACGCGTTTGGGTTAGTTGGGCGAGATGAAACACCGAAAGGGGGCGAAATAGATGCCAGATAATATATTTTTTTAAGTAGTAAAGAATTTATAAAAATTGAGAGAATGTATAAGATGGTGTATAAAAATGGGGTGAGAGTTGAGGTTTAAATAGGTAAAAAATTGATTTGTTTTATACAACGGCTCTTTTTTAACGGCCAAAATAATATAACCGTTGGTGTGGTGTGTTTTGATTGGACGAAGGAAGCAACAGCACAGCGTGAAATCTTTCACGCTCTCACCAATTCAAGGCCGTTGGCGCCCTAGGAGCGGTGTGTCGGCGCTAATAGGGACACCAAATGCTCATTTCACGCCCTTTTAAGCTGTCACTACACATGGTCTTATAAACATCTATATTTGTTTAGATATATAATAATTCTCTAACCTACATATGTGTAGGAAATTTATTTTCCAAGATTCTTACATGACTATTTAATTACATCATGCAGTTTATAGTGGCGGATTCAAGAATTTTTTTCAATGGGTTCACGGTTTTTGGATACTCCAACTTCATAGGATCGGACATAAAAATTTCCGGGTCGGTTTGGGTCGATTAGCTCATCAAATGTTAGTTGAACAATAAAGTTTAATTTTTATTTATGTTTAGATAGTATGATTAATGTTCCGATATGATCAATCACGAGTTTCCACCTACTTTAGCTTTACAAGGTTCCTAGAAAAATTTAGAGGAGTACTCATCTAAATTATCATTAACTTTCCTTTTCTTATTTTCACGGACACATTTATACCCGGTGTTATCTTTGGCATGAAAGCCATCTCCGGCAGTACACCACTGTTCCGGCTGTTGTACCATGGGAGACAAACCGTCTAAAAGAAGGCGCGAAATTTATTTTAAGGGAAACATGTAAAATACGTGCATCAACCAAAAACATCAACTTTTTGGTTTTTCTTATTCTTACAGTTGAGCTTTCCTACGAGACGGTACGGTTGAAGCTTTTTGAAGACATCAGCTCGAATCAAGATTTGGTACATTTTGTTTGTATCTTATTTTGTTTATTTTAGTTTTTTTGTAAACGGTATTGCACTTTATATTTCTTACGAATAACAAGAGCATCATTATTACAATGTATTCACTTGATGTAGTTAGAAAAACCGGAGAAATGTTTTGATGTTAAGCCGTGATAATGTATAAGTCATCGAAACACGATCCTGAAAACCTTTGAAGTTGCCTCAAGGTTCGTCTATTTAGTACTCCCCCCCCCCCCCCCCCCCCCCCCTCATTTCTCTTACAAGATCTAAAATATGATCGTTTATAAAAGCTCACTATTTTCCATTTCGACGTGGGATTTTTTATTAGAGTTTCAACATGAGGTTTTTTTTTTTTTTTTTGCATAGGGTGAATGCTAGTGTACAGTCTCCGAAACCAAGCACCTAACAATGCATCAGTTTCCTCTAGTAGTTAAACTTATTATCCTTGAAACTTTCATATCACATATTCATGATTGATAAAACGAGAATGGCTAAGAGGAATAATATTAAATCAAGATTTCAAATATATTTCTCTCTACAAGATAACTTTAGTAAAGCAACTATGGTACCATAAATTATGCAATCAAAGATTAATCCAAATTACGCAACAAGAATGTTCAATTCCTTTCTTCATGTACCTTGTTTTTATGTGTTGAATATATAATTCCACTTGTTCTTAAAATTATTGAAGTCGAAGAGTGTATCTTTTCACCTAATATTCCTTTTAGATTATAAAGTATGTAATTACATTTGCATTATCATAGGGTTGAAACTCTAGACAATTGTTCTTTTGCTCACCAAATTCAAACGTACAAACAAAATCACCTAACCTTTTCAAAGACATGATTTAAAAGAATCATGTTTAATTCACATTTGTGTATTTTTCATAAAGTTTTGCTATTATGATCATCGATTAACGAAAGGCAATCACGAATAGGAGTTTGAGAAAATAGAAGCGATGATTGTTTAAACGACCAAAAATAGAAGTGATGATTGACTTATAACGCGCGTGTGACACATCAATGTACAATAACCCTATCTTTGGTGGAGAAGAAGACATGGAGTATACTAGTATAGGTCGAATGTAACCATGGGCCGACTGGTGGTCCAAAAAGGAATATATTGGATGTGTCTCGACCACATACATCCTTTACTTTTAGGCATCATATATTCTAATATGACATCCTTCGTCCACTCTCCACATGATTCATATGTATAGCTTTTTATGTTAAATAACTTTCAGTTACATTACAAAAAGAGCTTGAAAAAACTGAGGTAGAAAAGTTTTCCTTTTTTTGAAATTAAATTTTGAAAAATTGAAAACCCCATTGAGTTGAGAAAACTTAGAAAACCTATGTAAAAACCATCTATTTTTTTTTTTTTTGAAAAAAATACATAAGGTAACATACATGTTTTTTATCGTTTTGGGCCCAAAAAATAAAAAAAAGAGCCGATTGGACATTTTTTTTTAAAAAAACAAACAAAGTTTGCGCTGTTAACATATGTTTTCAGCTTTTTAATATATGTAACAGAGCTGTTAACATATGTTTTAAGCTTTTTAACATATGTAACAGCGCAAACTTTGTTTATTTTTTTTTTAAAATATCCCATCGGCGCTTTTTTTGGTCCAAAACGCTTAAATACATGTATGTTACCTTGTCCCCTAAGTTTGATTAAGTAGCCTTTGATTTGGCAAGTTTGACACCTGTTAAACTTATGGGCTCACTTCAGTCTCAAGAAGCTAGATTGAATGGGAGGAGTGTTGGATTCAAGACATGCACTTTAAGTCATGCAGCCTCAAGCGAGAAGATCTCCCAATGATCAGTTTTCAGGACGAGGTTGTGGAAGAAACTCTTTAAAAGGAAGAGGAAGAGGCAGGATGCCTGGGAAGAATATAGGACCACGGTGCTATCAGTGTCAAAGATATGGACATGTGAAGAAAGATTGCTTGCTCAAGTCAACATAGTTGCTGAACATGATGATGATCAACAGGATGATCAACATTTGTTTTTGGCTTGTGTGCAGGATGATTCTAATGAAGACAAAGATGTGCAGTTGTTTGCTTTAATGGCAAATGAAAGTAATGAAAGTATTCAAACTTCGTGGTTTATTGATTCTGGTTGTTTTAACCATATGACAGGCTGCAAAGGCAGTTTCACTAGTTTGGATGAGTCCTTCAAACTAAATGTGAAATTTGGAGACAAGAAGGACATTGTTGTGATTGGTAAAGGTGAGGTTAAGATCCCTACAACCAATGGTTGGTACAAACTTTTGTCTGATGTGTATTATGTCCCTCAGTTAGAATTCAACTTGTTAAGCGTGGGTCAATTGATGAGAAAAGCGTCATGCATTGTAATTTGAAGACAATGCCTGTCACACCCTCAAATTCCACGTGCGGGATTTTATCTCGAGGCGCGTGACACACCAGGATCCAAGTCAACGGTCAGAATAAACGATAACTATATGTAAAATACGTAAACCAAAAACCATTAAGTTTCATAATACCAAAACCAACAGCGGAAGCTTAAATCTGTTTACAAACCAACATAAAATAAACGTAGTTTGAAAATGTTTAAAACATGCAACTAATACTCTAGACGCTGTGCAAGCCCCCATCGCCTAGTCCATGTACTGCTACTTTAGCGACCTGAGAAAACATGAAAAAAATGTCAACATATAATGTTGGTGAGTTCACAGGTTTTTATAACACGTTTTCATAAGTTTCAAAGATCATTCCCGTGTTGGATCAGTATGCTCTTTGTTTAAGTAAGAACTTGCTATCTTTGACACTTAAGTGCTTAGCAAGCTCTTGTATATCAGATTGTAACACTTTTTATACTTGAGAGGAGTTATTACTCCCTCTTGATGATTGAAACTAATAATGACAAGTATTTATTATGAATCTAAGCAGTAAATGAGAATTAGAAACTTAGGCAGATTCACAATAAATACTGAAATGGAATAGAACAGTGCAAGTGTTTGAAGGATTTTTCTCTTAAAATCAATGTCTAAAATAGAAGGTTGAAGCCTCCTATTTATATACGTTTACATACATGTATCTTGCCAATAAAGCAAGTATACAAATATCAGAAACAAGTTGCACAAGTTGCAACATTGAGATAAACAATTACAGCTAAAAGTAATAATAAATAATAAACTATTGATACAAAAGGTGGTGGAAAATATCTGATGCTAAGTGCTGATGAATGACAAACTACTGATGAGTAGTTTGTCTTCAGTACTTCTGAAGTGAACTTGTCTGGTTTGGACTTCAGAACTTCTGATGAAGTTTCTTCTTTAGCACTTCTCATATCTTCTCTTCAGCAGTTTCTAGTCTTCTCTTCAGTACTTCTATACTTAGCCAAAATTGACAGAAGTGAATTAGACTAAGGTTTCCAAAAGTGGTTTCACCAATCCTCTTTGTCCTAACAATCTCCCCCCGGATTGATGAACCCAAAACCTTACTAATTCCTTATGATCTTCTTCTGTCTTGAACAATCTTCCATATTTCTTTATACATGGTGTTCTTGAGCTGGTTTAACTGTCCATCAGATAGAGATCCTTTCTGTGGTTCCAGATGTTGAATTGTGAGCAGGTCTTGTGTTGACAGTTTCTTTAGATCACTGATCTTCTTGTAAGCCCTGCTTGAAAGGTCTCTTCTTGTCAATAATACTGAGTTGTTAGCAGTAAGTGACCATCTGATGATAGGCACCTTTGACTTATCAAAGTCAGAGGTATAGGGAACCAGACTTGTCCCTTGGGTTGATGATCCTGAGTGTTGGATGCTTTCTACTTCAGTAAGCCTCAGGTGGGAGTCTCTTCCTTGTTGTTGTTGTTGCATATCAGGCATTTGAATAGTTGGGAGATGGTGTTCAGTCACTACCTTGGTATGCATCTTTTCTTTGATAGTCTTTTGAATTTGGTAGGCAAAGGTGGAAGGATCCCTGAATTGTGTTATCAGAGGTTTCTCCTCAATGTCAAAATCTGAGTGAACTACTGAACTTCCTTCAAGTAGTACCATTTTGAAATCAGTTTTGACATTGTCCTCTGATTTCTTCCTTTGAGTAGCAGGTCTTCTTGTTAAAACACCAGAAGTTCTAACTACTGATCTTGAATGTTCAGCAGTTTGAAACTTCTCTGGATTTGCAGCCTTGGCAGCCTTATATTTTCGATAAGTATCCACCAGTCTTTCTTCTTTCCATCTGGATACTGAGGCTTTTGAACCATAGCCATCTGCTACTAATTCATCTATCATCTGGGCTCTCTTGCCCTTTCCTTCTTTACTTGTGGCCAGTTTGTCTGCAATTAGTTGTGCCCTTCTTGTCAGCTCTTGCATAGAGAGTCCCTTGAGTGTGTAGGCTTTAGTCTTGCTGTTCTTTGTGATGTAAGACACCAGTTGTTGTCTTTTGTCTTCTTCAGCAACATGATCAATTTCAGCCTGTCTTTCCAGTTCAGCTTGATAAGCTTGGAGCTTTTCTTCAAACTCTAAGTCATCCCTTTGTTCCAGATTTTTCCAAATCTGGTCTTCCTTGGCTTTTTGTTGAACTGCCTTTAACCTCTGCTCAAGAAGTTCAGTAGATTGAGAGATTGGAGCAGGGGTTAGGACAGTCATAGTAGAGGTTGTTGTAGGCCTTGGAGGAGCAGAAGTTGGTTTGATTTGTTCAGTGGATCTGGAAGGTTTAGTTTGTTGAGATTTGGAAGTGTTAACCTCTGCTGGGTTGACAACTGCTGATGGTTTGTCAACTACTGAAGGATTGTCTTCAGTATCTTCTGAGTCATCAGGACTTTGACCATCAGAGGTTTCTTTATTATGCCTTAGGGATTCTTCAGAGGTTTGGGTCTCATCTTCCTTTTCTGTGGCTTCAATATCTTCCACTGAGACACCAAATTGTTTGGCCATTGCTTCTTTTCTGGCCTGGTTTTTCTGATCTCTCTCTAGGATAGCAAGTCTTGCCTTTCTTCTGGCTTCAACTGTATCCATTGGTTCCTTCATCTTCTCCCTCTTTTTGGATTCATCAATAAGCTTCAGAGGTTTGATCTGATCTGTCAGATTGGCAATTTGTTTGCTGTTGAAGTCAATCTTGGTCTGCAGATCATTCATTTTCGTCTGAATCACCCCAAATTGGTTCTTGATGGACAACTCCAAGTTAGCTGTATAGGTTTGGAGGTGATTCTTGATGAGGGCATTCATCATATGATAAAGGTCACCATCTGGGCTGCATAGTTGGTTCATGTCTATGCTTGAGGGCCTAGGGAATTGGGTAGGCATTTGATGTGAAGGGTGTGTTTTTGGGAGATCCTCATGTTGTACAGAGGATGCCACTCTAGGGGTTTTAGGGATTGAGTGGACTTTAACCTGTTCAAGGGTGACTAGCTTCTTGAGCTTGGATACCCCTGAAACAGGACCTTCATAAAGTGTCGTCAATTCAGTAGTTTTGGTTGTTGAATCATCATCCAAATTAATGGAATCATCTGAATCCCTGATGTTGTCCTCAATGAGGACTGTCTCAGTTAAATCATGAGCTGAGCCCAACTCAGTTCTCTCATGAACCTCTTGTTCTTGGTTCTGAGGATTTCCTACCTCAGGCATTAAGCCTTCATCAGTAGTTGCCACATCTGAGGTCTTAGCTGTTTTACTTCTATCCTCAGATCCACCACTGGGTGGTAACTGAGTAGTAGCAGCCTCAGATGCCCCAAGAGTCTCTAAGATTGGGCTTAAAGACTCTGGTCCACCCTCATATCTTGGGTTAGGGCTAGTGATGTCCACATCCATGTCTGATTCTGTGGTTATGTCCCCTGTTTGTTGTGGTTGTAGGGGACTGACATTATCAGGTGGGACTATCTCTTTTAGCCCAGAGAGAAGTTTGGCAATCTCTATTGCCTCTGGTTCAGAAATTTGAGGGGTTGGTTCAGAAGTTTGGGCAATAGGTTCAATAGGTTGGTCAGTAGTTTCAAAAGAAGTGTCAGTTACAACAGTTTTTCTAAGTCTTTTTCTTTTGAATAAGATTTTTATGGGTGCTCTTGGTGGGGTTTGAGATGGATGAGACTGAGAGGGTGTTTCAGTCTCACCTATTTGAAGAGCAGATTGCTCATGAGCATGTTCAGGCATCTCAACCTCCTGAACAGCTTTTCTTTTGGGTTGGTGGGTTGTTGTCTTTATTGGCTTGGGCTTTTTGGCTTTTGATTGTGAGTTTGGAAGATGTGGGTTTCAGGGGGACTTTTTGTTGTTCTCCCTGATCATCTTCTGGCCAGGTAGCCGGTTTGTTATGCCTAGAGTATGCTTGTGAGGTTAATGGATTTAAAGTTGAAACTTTTCCCACAAGCACCTCATTACCCAGTTCCCCTATTATGCATTGCATAATGAACCTTGGGTATAACAAAAACTTTTTCTTGGTATTATTATGATGTAACACCAACTCATTGAAAAATAATTTTGATGCCCTGAATTTGGTTTCATTCACTATGGAATGAAATATTGGTTGAAAAGTAGAGGACGTCTGGTCATAAGACCCTGTCTTTGGACTCAAACACATAATAATATAATGAAACAAAAGCTTGTATTTTGGTTCAAAATATTTTTTGAAGATAGTAGCATGGGAGAGAGTACCTTGATAACCACACTCAGTCATGGTTAGGTGAATGTCAGAGTTAGCAACATGATCAGGGGCAGCTACATCATCCAGGCCCAGTCTTGTTGCCAGTGTGGCCGGTGTGATGGTCAGTGGTTTCCCTTTTATTCTTGAGTTGAGGGAGATAATTTCACCATCAGCCGTCACCGTCTCAGCATTAGCCCAGAACTCATTTAGAGTTTCAGTATGAATTGGTGGGTCGATTGTGAGAGCAGTAAAATATTGGGATTTTACGACAAGATCAATGATCTCATCGTATTGGGTCCAGCCTTCTTGTTTTTCAAGAAAGGCCCTTTGATTGTGACCTTGTTTTAGAACGAGAGCCATGTGGTTTGGGTTTTTGTTGATCGAACAGTTGATTTGCAGGTTTAGGTTTTTAAGAGAGTTTTTGAGAGAGAATGAGGGAATTTTTGAGTTTGAAAGGATAAGTGTTGAAAAATGTATTTATCAGGAGTTTTTAACCGCTTGGATCTTCTTTATTAGAAGTTTTTAAACCGCCTAGGTTAAAAATCTCTTTATCAGAAGTTTTAAACCGACTAGGTCAAAACTTCTGATGATGGGAAAAGTCAGATTTGCCCTTTTTGACTAAACTGCTGATGAAGGATTATCTTCATCAGTAGTTCCCATTTCCTCTTCAGTAGTTTTAACAGCTGATGAGAAATGTTTTATAAATACTTTTATTCATAACTTCTGAAGGTTATTTTATCAGAAGTTATTCACTTTTCAGAAATTATCCCCATACTGATGTTTTGTTCATCAGTAGTTTCTCTCTTTTCAGAAGTTTTGTTTCAGACTTTTTGTCTTTTTGTAAGTGGAAAATGAAAAATATGTGCAGAATAATAAAATAAACACTTACAAATTTAGCATCCCAAGCATGGATACTAACTTCTGAAATGTTGATGTGTCAAGGGGTTTTGTGAAGATGTCAGCTATTTGATTAGCTGTTGCTACATGCTTCACCTCAATCTTGCCTTTTTCATAGCAATCTCTTATGAAATGGTACCTGATCTCAATATGTTTGGTTTTTGAGAACTGTACCGGATTTTGAATGATGCTAATGGCAGATTTGCTGTCTACAAACAAAGGTGTTTTGGTTTCTTTGATTCCATAATCAAGAAGTTGATATTGGAGCCATTGTATCTGTGATGTACAACTTGCAGCTGCAATGTATTCAGCTTCAGCAGTTGAAGTTGCAACAGATGTTTGCTTCTTTGATTGCCATGACACTAGACAGTTACCCAAGAATTGACAACCACCAGATGTTGACTTTCTTGTCATCTTACACCCTGCATAGTCACTATCTGAAAAAGCTGATAACTTGGTATTGCTTGAAGCAGGATACCAAATTCCAAGTGTTGGAGTTCCTTTCAGATATTTGAAAATTCTTTTGACTGCTATAAGGTGTGATTCCCTTGGTGCTGATTGATATCTAGCACAGACACATGTTGAAAACATAATATCTGGTCTAGAAGCATCTGTACATGGTTTGATCAACCTGTATTCCTTGATCATCAGGTTCAACTTGTGTGATTGGTGTCATGGGAGTGGAACATGATTTACAGTCTTTTAAAGAAAATTTGTTTAATAATTCTTTAACATATTTTGATTGATGTATAAAAGTTCCATTTGTTTGTTGCTTGATCTGTAGTCCCAGAAAGTACTGCAGTTCTCCCATGGTACTCATCTCAAATTTTGATTGCATGAGTTTCTTAAAATCATCACACAGTTTTGTGTTTGTTGAACCAAAAATGATATCATCAACATAAATTTGAACAAGTAGGACATGATTTCCAACATGTTTAATGAAAAGAGTTTTATCAATGGCACCTCTTGTAAAGTTATTTTTGAGTAAAAAGGTGGAGAGTGTATTATACCAGGCTCTTGGAGCCTGTTTGAGCCCATAAAGAGCTTTGTCCAGTCTGTACACCCACTCAGGATGAGAAGGATCCTCAAACCCAGGTGGCTGACAGACATACACCTCCTCTTTTATCTTTCCATACAAAAATGCACTCTTTACATCCATTTGATAAACTTTAATTTTGTTGGAAATGGCATAGGCCAGAAATAACCTGATGGCCTCAAGCCTTGCAACTGGAGCAAAGGTTTCATCATAGTCAATTCCCTCTTCTTGAGAGTACCCTTGAACTACCAGTCGTGCCTTGTTCTTGATTATCATACCAGCTTCATCTTGTTTGTTCCTGAAAACCCATCTTGTGCCAATTGGTTGCTTGTTTGGAGGTAAGGGACAGATTTCCCAGACCTGTTGCTTGTTGAACTGAAGCAGTTCATCTTGCATAGCTTGCACCCAATTATTGTCTTTGAGGGCTTCCTGGTACTTCTTTGGTTCCAACTGTGAGATAAAGGCTGAAAATAGGCAAAAGTTGGAGAGCTGGTTTCTGGTAAGAACACCTGAAGCTATATCACCCATGATTTGATCAAGTGGATGATCTCTGTGTTCAATCAGTTGTTGTAAACCACTGACAGGTGTAGGTGGCTCATGTTCTTCAAACAAACTACTGAGGTAGATGTTCCTTGATCTTCAGTAGTTGGATCTACTGAACCAGAAGTTTGAGTTTGTTCCTCAGTACTTGTTTGATCAGAAGTTTGTGGAAATTCTGATGATTTTGAAGTTGACTTGATAACTGTTTGAGGAGTCCATGGTGTGGGATCCTCATCATCAAACCTTTTGTCACCATAATAAGTAGGTTTTGATGAAGTAACAGCCTTCTCAGGTCCAAAATGGAAGTTGTCAAGGTCAAAAAGTTCAGCAGGATGTGCTGGAATAAGAGTGTGTTTTGACTCATTGAACTTGACATTCAATGTTTCTTCTACTATCCTGGTGTGAGAATTAAAAACCTTGTAGGCTTTTCTAGTTGAAGAGTAACCAAGAAAGTAACCTGAGTCAACTTTGGCAGCAAACTTTGAAATAGAATCCTTGATGTTCAAGATGAAACATTGACACCCAAAAGCCCTGAAAAAGGAGATAAGGGGCTTCATGCCATGAAGAACTTCATAGGCAGTCTTGGAATGTCTCTTGACCACAAGAACTCTATTCTGAACATAACATGATGTGTTAACTGCTTCTGCCCAAAAGTACAAAGGTAGCCCAGAATCAGCTAACATTGTTCTTGCTCCCTCTATTAAGGTTCTGTTCTTCCTTTCTACTACACCATTTTGTTCAGGAGTTCTGGGAACACTGTATTGTCTAATAATCCCTTTAGACAAACAGAATTCATCCAGAGTTTTGTTCCTGAACTCTGTCCCATTATCACTTCTAATGGTTTTGACAGGTAGAGAATATTGTTTCTCCACTTGTAGAATGAAGAACTTGATGATTTCAGCAGCCTCATCCTTGGAGAATAAGAAGAATACCCATGTAAATCTTGAGTAGTCATCAATGATGACTAAGCAGTACTTCTTCTTACCAAGGCTCATAATCTTGACAGGTCCAAATAAGTCCATATGGAGTAGTTGAAGACATGCAGTTGTTTTTGATTCTTCAATAGACTTATAGGAGGACTTATGCTGTTTTCCCTTTAAACAGGATACACAGTGTTCTTGACACTGGTATACTTTCAAAGGTAGACCTCTGACCAAGCCCATTTTTGTGACTTTATTTATGGTTTTAAAGTTCACATGGCCAAGTCTCCTGTGCCAGAGATCAGTTTCTGAAGTTGATGCCCTTGAGAAGAAACAGGCAGTGTTGTTCAATACTTTGTCTTTCTCAATGTCCACTGCATAGACATTGCCACATCTTTTGGCAATCAGCAAAGTATGATCTTCAATGATCTTCTCTATCAACTTCTGGCCTTCTGGTGAGATGATCTTGCATGCTGTCTTTGTGAAAAAGGAAGAATATCCTTTATCACACATTTGTGACACACTTAGCAAGTTGTATTCAAGGTTTTCAACCAGATTGACCTTGTCAAACTGTATTTTGCCAGAGGAGACATTGCCATGTCCTAGCACATATCCCTTAGCATTGTTCCCAAAGGATACAGATCCTTCTCTTTGGCTGATAAAATTGTTTATCAGGTATCTGCATCCAGTCATGTGCATAAAGCCTCCACTATCAACGTACCATATGCTGTTTATGCCCCTGGAAACTCTCTGCACACAATAGCAAATTAGTTAGATTTAGGAACCCAAGCCTGTTTGGCTTTGGGTTTGCTCTTGAGAACAGTTACAGTTTGTTTTTGACCAGGTTGAGAAATCCATGTCTTTTTGGCAATGGATTTTTCATTAAGAGCCATGGTGGTATCCTTTTCAGGACCACCATCAACCTTGGTCATCAGTAGTTGTACCAAGTTCATTAGATTTTGAATCTCAGCAGTTTGTGAAACTGCTGATGATTCAGGTCTAACTACTGACAAAGAATTTTGAGAAAAAGATTTTAGTTGAGATTTTATCTTTTTCTGAGAAAAGGTGTTTTCAGGTTGTTGTTTCTTGGGATTAAAGATTCTTTCATAATCATTTCTGATTTGATTTCCCACAACCTGTTGTTTAATTTTTTGATTGAACTGAATTCCTTTTCTGTATCTACAAAACTCAGTTTTGTGGTTGAACAGACCACAAATTTCACACTCTTTTGCCTTTTGTTTTTGATCTAAAGGCAAATTTCTGACATTAGTGTAAAGATTTTGCTCATCAGTAGTTTTCAGGGTCTCAACTCCTGATGTAGATGAAACTACTGATGGCTTGTTGTCAGATTTTGTTAATACTTCTGAAGTACTTTCTTTGAAAATACCAGGATTTCTGTTTAGAAAGTTTTCATGGAAAGATGTGCAGTCTTTCCCTTCAGAAGTTTCATTTGAAACAATTTTTCTCCCATCTTCAGTAGTTTTGGGAGAGAAATCTGTTGGTGTTTCAACATGATGGTACCCTATGCCAAACTTAACATTGGAAGCACTCTGTTTGTTTAGCAATAGCTGGTACCCTTTACAAGAATCCACCCATTTTTCACAACTGACCTTGGTGTCAGCAAGCTCTTTTCTGACATTCCCAAGATCTTCTATCATCATTTTAATTTGTGCTTTGGTTTCAATAGCTGAGTTAGTTAATTTAGAGACTTCTTTTGTTTTACCAGTAAGTTTTCTCTCTAAATCACATTTCATCTGAGTGTATTTTCTTTCTAAATCATTGGCTTTTCCTTGTAAGTGCACATTTGTCTCTCTTATGAGAGCAAAAGTTTCTTTGCAAGAATTTGAGCAAAGTTTTGTCAAAGACTCTTTTGATACCTATGACAATGCAGATTTTGAAGTACAGCCTTCAAATGCCATTAAGGCAAAGTTCTTTCTGCCATTGTCTGGTTCTCCCCAGTTGATGTCAAACAACTTGTTGTCTGCATCAGGATTGCACTCTGTGGTGTCAAAAGGAAGACTGCTCCAGTCAACATACCCTGAGGTGAAAAGACTTTGTTGAGAGGGTTGTTGAGGCTGTGGAGGTTGTTGAGCAGCTGGAAAGGGAGGGATTGATTGTTGGCTCTGCATCTGTTGAGCAGGCATTTGAACATATTGTACTTGTGGCATGTATTGCTGTTGAGGAGCTTGTGCCTGTACAAAATGAGCACTCCCTTGAGTTCCATTATTCCTATTATAATTGGGGTTAAAATTATTTCCAGATTGTGATTGGTTAAAGCTAGAGTTTCTACACTCTCTAGCAAAGTGTCCCAACTTCTGACACTTGTGACATCTCAGTTTAGATTTGTCAAAACCAATTTTTGTATTACTGGTCAATCCTGGAAATTTCCTTCCTGACCTTTTATAAAACTTGTTAGTTTTAATGCTTAGCATGGCCAGTTGGTGTAAAATGTCCATTTCTTCTAAGTCATCACTGCTAAAGTTTTTCAAATCATCCATGATAAAACATAGATTATCAGCAGTTTGACTTTGGTCATCATTGTCATAACCTGGGAAAGATCTTTCTGATGAGATCCCAGTTGTTATGTCAATGTTGTCATAAGATCCATAGGAACAAGTTGGTGAGTCTTGTCCCAAAAGTGTTGTACTACCTGGTAGGTAGTCATCAGCAGTTTTACCAGATGATTGTAATTTCTTCTTTTGATCAATTTCTCTCTCAAAAGTAAGTAATCTCCCATGGAGTTTTGTAAGAGTGAGGGAGCCAAAATTTGGTGAGGATCTTAAAACAATGGAGTATGTTTCCCATTTGTCTGGTAAAGACCTTAAAAATCTATGTAGCATAGATATTGTTGTATAGGTCTGACCATTTAACTTTAGCTCAGATATTAATGAGGAGAATCTTTCAAATTGTTGAGTTAAAGTTTCCCCATTAATGTGAGCAAATGTCTCATATTGTTGAGCTAAAATCTCTCTGGTGTTGGCAATCACCTCTTCAGTTCCTCCAAACTGTTCTTTAAGACAATCCCAGAGTTCTTTGGCACTTTCACAATGTAAAAGGCCAGAGTATATCTCATTTGGGAGAGCCATTGCCAACATAGAGAATGCTTTTGCATCTAGCTCAAGTTTTAGGAAATCATCATCTGTATATTCTTTTAGGTCTTTAAGGACCTCAACTTTAGTTTCAAGATTGATATTTACTGGTTTATGTGGTCCATATATCACAGATTTCCAGCAACCTGTGTTGGTCTGTGATAATGTATGCGTCATCCTTCTTTGCCAGATGTTATATTCATTTCTTACTAGCATAGCAGGTTTTGTCGCAGAACCAGTATTATGTGGATCCATTTTAAAGAGTATTGATTTGTCAGATGACTCTTTTAAGTGATGGATGTTGATAAAAAGTGAACTTTTGATCTTTTATTGAGTATCAATAAGAGCTTTGTGTCTGATTCTCAATTTGTTAGATTGATATGTGATCAGATAAACCAATGCTCTGATACCAATTGTTGGATCAGTATGCTCTTTGTTTAAGTAAGAACTTGCTATCTTTGACACTTAAGTGCTTAGCAAGCTCTTGTATATCAGATTGTAAGCACAACGGAATGTATAAGTTAAAGCAACACTTTTTATACTTGAGAGGAGTTATTACTCCCTCTTGATGATTGAAACTAATAATGACAAGTATTTATTATGAATCTAAGCAGTAAATGAGAATTAGAAACTTAGGCAGATTCACAATAAATACTGAAATGGAATAGAACAGTGAAAGTGTTTGAAGGATTTTTCTCTTAAAATCAATGTCTAAAATAGAAGGTTGAAGCCTCCTATTTATAGACGTTTACATACATGTATCTTGCCAATAAAGCAAGTATACAAATATCAGAAACAAGTTGCACAAGTTGCAACATTGAGATAAACAATTACAGCTAAAAGTAATAATAAACAATAAACTACTGATACAAAAGGCGGTGGAAAATATCTGATGCTAAGTGCTGATGAATGACAAACTACTGATGAGTAGTTTGTCTTCAGTACTTCTGAAGTGAACTTGTCTGGTTTGGACTTCAGAACTTCTGATGAAGTTTCTTCTTCAGCACTTCTCATATCTTCTCTTCAGCAGTTTCTAGTCTTCTCTGCAGTACTTCTATACTTAGCCAAAATTGACAGAAGTGAATTAGACTAAGGTTTCCAAAAGTGGTTTCACCAATCTTCTTTGTCCTAACATCCCGTTACTGCTATGTTATAAGAACGTTAGCTAGATGTTAAGTATCGTCACTACTACGGTTAGAAACCATTACTGACATGTAACCATATATGTATGCCCATAATGTTGAGCTATCGTTATCCTCGGTAGACCCGAAAGCTAGAGACAATATGCACCCGTCCGGCCTCCAACCGACCCGGGTGTAGGGGTGTACAAAAAGCTCGCGGCTCGAGGCTCGCTCGAAAAAAGCTCGAAAAAAGCTCGGCTCGAAGAGGCTCGTTTCGTTTTCGAGCCGAGCCGAGCTGGCTCGTTTTGTAATCGAGCCGAGCTCGAGCCAGGGGTGTTCAGCTCGTGGCTCGGCTCGATGGCTCGACTCGTGGCTCGACATATGGCTCGACTCAGGCTTGTGTATGTGTAATTAATATATAGATGAAACTAATATATTTTGGCTCCAAACCTATTTCTAAAATTCAAAATTTGAAAATCCCGCTCATACTACCTATCTACCCCATCTTTTCATAATAAATAAACCATAACTTAGAAAAAGAAAAAAAATATACATGATTATGTGTAATTTTATTGTTTTTTATTTAATAAATATTTGTAAAAAAAATAAAAAAATATAACGAGCTGGCTCGAGCCAACTCGAGCTCGGCTCGAACATTTACGAGCCGAGCTCGAGCTCGACTTTTCAGCTCGACCAGAAAAACGAGCCGAGCCGAGCTGGCTCGGTTTAAGTTCGAGCTCGAGCTCGAGCTGGGCCTGGCTCGGCTCGACTCGGCTCGTGTACAGCCCTACCCGGGTGGGGTTTGTCAAGCCCAATAGATCTATCCACATTTCCCCCGTTATGTATGCCCACATATTCATGGTTTCCCCTGGGAGTTAAGATGAAACGCCCGTATAGTAAACAACTATAAGTCTATAACCATAGTATAACATGACCTTTATGAATCCAAAATACGTAGCATGTTTCTCCCTCAAAAGTAAAAGCAGTAAAAGTGGGGTTGTGGCACTCACCTTAGGTTGCGCCTTCTAATCAATAGAATAACTGACACGATATTTTATGTGTTGACGGATATTTTATACATGTTGCAGGAAAAAGCTTGATGAGATGATACAAAAAACATCACTTAGGACTCGGCCTTAGAAACAAACAAAACAATCTTTATTTTACTTCGTGTTATTGATGATGTATTTTCTCATGAACAAATTGCATACTTGTTGAATCTTAGATGCGAATGAAATCTATTTTAATCTATTGTCACAACTTAGTGTTATGAAGTCTTTGAACAATCTATCATAAGTCGCGCCTCGATGTATTCCGCCATCGGTTGGGGTGTGACAAGAAAAGAAGCTATGAGCCAAGTTTGTACATCAAGAAAGTGAGAGCTGATTTGATCTATGTTTGCTTGTATGCAGATGATATAATCTACACAAGTTCAAGCATGATGCTGATGAAAGAGTTTAAAGAAAGGATGATGAAGAAGTTTGAAATGATTGATCTTGGTAGGCTGACTTTGTTCCTTGTTTAAGAGGTTCATCAAACTAAGGATAGTATTTTTCTTGGTCAAAAGAGGTATGCTGCAAACTTAATTGAAAAGTTTGGTATGAAGGGATGCAAGACTGAAGACACACCCATGAATGCCAATGAAAAATTTGTCTAGCTGATGGAAGTAAAGCAGCTGATGCCTTGTTGTATAGGAGCCTAATTGGTGGTCTGATGTACCTGTGCAACACTAGACCTGATATAGTGTATTTAGTAGGTATTCTTGCCAGATTTATGCAATCCCCTACAGTCTTACACTTTGGTGCTGCTAAAAGGGTCCTTAGGTACATTGTAGGGACCACTAACTTTGGGATATGGTATGCTAAAGAGACAAAGAAGAGAGGTATAGTGTTGATTGGTCACACCGATAGTGATTGGGCAAATAGCACTGATGGAAAAGTGTTTCAACAAACACTTTTAACATCGGAAGTGGGTCAGTCATGTGGAGCTCAAAGAAACAAAGCATAGTTGCTTTATCTAGTACAGAAGTTGAGTATATTACAGCTACAGATGTTGCTTGTCAAGCAGTTTGGCTAAGGAGGATGCTAGCTTATTTGTATTTGGGTCAACAACATGCTATTGTCATACATTGTGACAGCAGATTAACCATTTGCCTGTTAAAGAATCCAGCTCTTCACAATAGGTCTAAGCACATTGAATTGAGGTATCATTTTATTAGAGATTTGGTTAACTAGGAGCACGTGAAGTTGATGTTCTTTGGCACTCATGAACTAGTTGCCGATGTTTTAACAAAGGCTTTGTCCAAGGACAAGTTTGTAAGGTTCAGAATGCTACTTGGAGTTCAGAAGTTTGAGTTATGGGAGGGTGATGGTAGTAACTCAAACTAAGAGCACATGCATGCACGTGTCAGCATTAGGCGCCATGATTTAAGGCAATCCAGTTAGGATAACGGCTATTTTAAGGTTTGAATAAGTTGCTGTTGAAGATCCACTTTTGCACCAGATTTTTAGCTAGTTTCAGTTCTTTAGTTTTCTTATTTAAGCATTAAATTTCCTTTTTTTGTTTTCTTCATTCTAAGCATTTGAATAAGAGAAATCTTTTGCCTTCAGTTGTTCATTGTTTATGAGTTATTAAATACCAAAATTGTCAATTCAATCATATAGAAATGAAATTGGAATTAATAGATTTTAAGATTCAACCAATTAGAAATAATTGAAATTTTATGAATGATGAAAGAAATAACACAACAGGTGTGTTTCGTTGCAAATATGGCAAGGGGACAACATATGATAACAATGGTATTCAATTCTTATTCTAAGGTATTTTTTTAACGGCTATGATATTCAATTCTTATCTATTATCTATTAATATATATAAAAGAATTGAACATTGCTGACGTGGCGTGCAATGGTGCCTTCATCCTCTCAATGAAATTGCCACGTGGCATCATAATTGAAAGATTTTAATGTTTTTTGAATTATTTCTTTTTTTAATTAAAAAAAAAAAGATAAACATAAAACTCTAAATTTATCTCTCTATCTCTCAATTCTCAATTACTAAAATTAAATTGAGTTATTTTAGAAAAAAATAATTTAAAAACAAATTAAAATTTCTCACTCTTATGTTCCTCCCATAATTTTTAAACGTTAATATCTTTTATATTCGAGATTTTTTAAATAAAAAAATTACACCAAATTAACGAGCGTTTTATTATCTTTCCAACGAGTACCATAGTGCTATATAAAAAACGGAGAAAAAAACGACTATTTTTTGTGGGGTTATGTTCATACAGAAAAAAAAAAACACAAAGTGTTCAGGTTATTCATTAATCATGTTTTTTCTTTTAAACCAGGTTCTTATCTACGATGTTGAAATTCAGCCCAATCGCCATGCTATCATTGGAATTTTACTCTTCTAAAGATGGATAGGTATACTTCATCAAGAGAAGTTAGGAGAACGAATCACGCAACACTGCAACACATGGTGTCACCTTATAACAAGGTTATTTTTTTATTTATTTAATTACAAGAGTAATAATTATTACTATTAGTATTAATATTATTAGAATTGTTATATTTTTCAACCCCCATCATGAATTCTACATCTATATAAGTCAAAGTCAAATTGTAACATATTTTAAATTACGTGAAGATGGTTATATGTTGAAGGTTATCCTTTTAATACTGTATTATATTTAATATGGTTTATGCTTTTTATTTTTTTTAACTTTTTAAATAATTTTTTTTTAACTAAGATTGATTATGTTTAAGTTATTTACGCTTTTCGTAATTTGAGTTTTCTTCTTTTATCATTTTTTTATTAAATCATATTAATTTTTTCAACCCCGGAACTTTCCCGGGGTAATCAGCTAGTAATATATAAGGTATTTGTGATGCAAGATATTTGATTGAAGACATATTTAAGATACTAGTAGAACACTAGTTTTAATGAATCTCTTTTTTCGGTTTCATATGCACTTGGAGAAAACGTCTTAACCGGAAACCAAAACCAACTATCCAATAAAGTTGTAACCATGTTAAATGACACGTGTTCCCAAGTTGACAGGTTGAACCCGTCACAAATCCAGAAATCTTACATGAACCGAAACATGACACGAACCCGAAAGTCATGTCATATACGTGAACACAAACCCAACATATTATAACTTGACACAAACATGACCTCTTCAGCTAAAAAAAATTAATAAATTTCTTTATATATTCATAGTTTACAAAATTCCGTAAATCCTAGCTTTTTATCTTTAAAATCATACTAGAAGGAACCCGCGTGTTGCGGCGGGGTTGCACCCGTAAACTTTTATTACATATATAATAATTTTAAACTAAAAGTTGTCATGTATTCTTGTGTGACAATTATTGTGGTGGAAGTGTCAATGATGTGCAGCCCAGCTGGTCGGAGGTGAGAGAGTTTACTCCTTAAGGAGGTTCCCGCTCGGGCTTGGTCTCAGGTTTGAGTCCCCCCACTCGCACTAAGGGGTGAGAAATTCAACACCCGCGTTTGGCCTGGATTCGAACTGGGGTTGAGGGGTTGTGCGTCGTTTGGATTCTCCGCTGAAACACACCTTCCAAAAAAAATTATTGTGGTGCAAGTTCTTTGATATTGAAAGCACGGATAAAAATAAAAATTGATGTGGGAGAATACTGAAAACTTGAATCAAATGTAAATATAAATGCTAGATGTAATAACACTACATTATTGTTTGCTATTTATTACACTACATTATTAAATGCTAAAATGTAGAGGGACAATATTGTAAATAAGAAATTATTTATACATTAACACTTGTACCAAATGCAAAAACAATGTTTTTATGTGTTTTAAAATTAAATAAAAATTAATATCTTACACTATACAGTAGTATAGATATATACAATCTATCCGTAAAGCATTTAATAGTCATAAATTTATACTACTACAACATATGAACACAACAACCTTGACAGATTCCGTTCATTCTTATTTTATTTTTTGGCAAAATTCACCAAACTTCTTGGTTGTAACCTTTTTCTTTCTTAAATGAAAAGAGAAAATTAGTTAAAGACCTAACTTAGTTACATTATGCTGAATATGTATATTTTTGCTGTCTGTGTTTCAACCAAATTAAACATAAAAGTAATGTATTTATTACATTTAAATAATCTTAACGGTCAATCATTGGTTGTCATTGATCTCAATTTTAAAATTCATTGCTGACAGTCCCAACTTTTATCGTATTTTTTTTTCAGTTGTTCTATTATATCTAGAAGTTAACTCATTTAGTTTTGCTGACATGAACCGCAACATAAGCAATCTACGTCATCAAAACTTTGCCACGTAAGCAGTCCACGTCAGCAGAGTTTGACGTTTTAACCACAAACTGACAAAAGTAGTTTAGTCAGCAAAACTTGTACTGCTTTGCCACATAAGCAGTCCACATCGACAAAAATTAATTGAGTTAACTTTGAGTTAGTATGAGACCATTGATAAAAAATAAGTTAAAAGGCGGGATCGTCAGCAGTGATTTTTGAAGCTGAGACTAGTGGCAATCAATAGCTTACAGTTGATATGATTTAAATCAAATATTCCTTTACAAAATCATATCTTGACTATAACTCAATTGCAATGTTTTCAAAAGTGGACCGGATGTAAGAACTAGATGGTGTTGTCATTACTATAAAAATTAATAGGGTAAAATTTGAAAAAATATGCCAAAAACAAGTCCAACCCTTTTTAGAAACCGGTTTAACCGGCTGGTTTCCCAATCCAACCACTTGTTCCACAATCCAACCTCTGATTCAATGCAAATTCAGTTCAATACTCAAATTGGTCTATGTCCCAGTTCCCAATCTGACTAACCGATCCAGTACAAGTTTCAAAACATTGCTGATTTGACCACAAACATAATGAAAAGCTATTTATATTATAATCATGTTTATAATTTCCAAATAATAAATGCATTTATATGATACAAGTGTGTGTAAAAGCTTATTGATTTCTATAATATTAAATAGTTTATATGATATTTATAAATTACACTTGAAATACCTTTTAAGGAACAAACATATATTTGGGATTTTTTTTCTTTAATAATATTATCTTTTATTCTTGCATTAACTTTAGTCTTCTTGACAACTTTGGTCTTACATGTTGACAATTAACAACCAAGTTCCAAATTCTTATAACATTCCAAAAAAACTCTAGGTATTGTCATATTCCGATCATTCTTTTCCTTCTTGAAAATTAAAATAAACGGTAAGAATTCTATAATTATTTTTGGTCCCATCTTCAACCAAATAATAGTTCTAGGTTCATGACCCATGCCATGTGATGATGTTGACCGGATATGTATGTTTAAAGGTTGAGGCTAAAGACCTTTAGGCTTTTTAATCATCTGATCTCGACACATTTGAGATGGGTTCGGGATCAGGTAATCAGATATGGGACCGAGTTTGAGATTAATTTTTATGTATTTTGTTGGTATAGGAAGTAGTGATATATCCATTTATCCGACCCAGTTGTATACCCTATATAATTTCTTTTGTTTTCTTTTTTATATTTGTATATTAATGATATATATCACTTATTGGCATACTATTTTTGTCAATCTATACATTTGAGTATTTTGTTTTGGTATTTTATTTATACGGATTGTACTTATTTGATATAGCAATATTGCTAAATGCAATTGATTAGTAGTTTACAGATAGATACCTGACCGGTTTTGGGTCGGATAAACGCAGTGAGTAATTTTTTCAAATTAACAGGTTTACCCGAAACCTGCGGGTATACTTGATACCGATCGGTAATCACCTAAACACATTCCATACTCGACCCATTGCCATCCCTAAATTTTTTTTCATATGGTGTTACTTGTATCAATATCACAGTGAGCCTTGTCACGGAGTGCCTGAGGTGTGTGTCCGTGATCAATGTCCGATGAGAGAATAAATATTTTCTCGGGTAAAAGACAAAATGCGTTCAATGGGAGAATGTTCTTAGTATGCAGGCTATTGTGAATGGGTTGCCTTCCTCGTGATACATACTGACGTGAGATAGAGTGCATATAAATTTTATTTATATCTTGTTAACTTTTTACTCTAGTTCAAGTCTTTCATTTATAAACACGATAAATGCTATCACTCTATACTTCACGTGAGGGCAAGTGCACCCATCGTTTAATAACATAGTGATAGTAAGATACCGAGATCGTCCAAGGATACGTGAGGCTTTTAGTACCAAGTCGTCGTAAACGTCTAGTCAATCCAAAAAGATAGATTAATTTTGTGGCTTATAAAGAAAATAAAAAAAATAAAAAGAATAGTTTTGTTAACAATAATAAGAAAATGGGTGTTTAGGTTATTCACACCTTCTTAAAGCTTTGTTAACTAAAATTTACTATGGATCACAATAACTTCTTTTTGAAGCAAGAAGTTTTATTCTATTAATGTTATTTAAGTTGTGGAGTTCTTTTTTAGGGACCATCATACACTCGACCATGTTAGTTTAAATCAGCAAGAACTCCCCGCATGGTTGGTTAAACCACAACAGTAACGCTGAATCAGTAGGGAAACTATATGTCGTTGGGGTTTAGTATTAAGTAAGAAAATAACCTAAGGGACTTATCTCACCTAGCTCGTTAACTGAATCAATGAGGATCTATTATTTCGTACAACTCTTGTTCTGAAGAGTCAGTGATATGGTTGTTCTTGTTTTAGTTACTATTCTCGGAGATACAGGTCCCACAGATGACACAAATGTCGATTCCAAAAACAAATACGACGGGTGAAGTGTACTTCTCGGATCACTCCGGTCACCGACTCCACTCTTTTTCTGCAAAACAACCACCGTTAGCCTCATTAAAGACAGCCCAGGGGTGTGTTCTTAGTTACCTTCATCGTGATATCTAGTATATAACCTTTTACGACCGGGACATGCCTCTCTTTTTTCATCATGACGGTTGTCCTGCGTGTCCAAGTAAAAGGAGGATCGTATATCAAAGGACAAACGTGGTACCACCACATCTGACACAGGGGTACCACCACATCTGACACAGGGAGCTCCTTATGCAATGTTCAACCTGCAATAGGCTGCCCATGCTATATTCTCCGGCGCAGGTCATCATTTGCCCTAAACATACGTGACTAGGCTTTATGGTCCTGGTCATGGGCTTCATATCCTGGGTTTTGGCGATACATTCCAGAAGTTATCCGTTTTTTGACCAGGGTCTAACGGGTTGTCCACATCAATACTTCGTCCCCAAAGGGACAAAGGTTAGTTTTTAGTAAACGAGGGTTTGGGATTCAGAAAGGGTTGGGGCGTAGCTTTTTGCCGGTCTATGACATGTAATTTGTTAGTTATGAAATGAAACAATATCTTGTGAAAACAAAATGACAATGATTACATAAGATCATGTGTACTAGTTCAAGCCCTTTAAGAGCGTTTTATGACATGTGGATGCCACATCAGCAGAGAAAACTAAAAAAAGGGTGTAGTGATTCAAGCCACTTTTGTCTCTTTAATCATTACCTAATTATTTAATAATTTAAAAAAAATGAAAATCAAACCTTTAAATACTTAATTAAAAACACAAAACATTTCATTAATTTTTTTAGAAAGTACATAAAACATATAACATATCATTAATTTTTTAAAGTACAAATAAATTAGTGTTATGGTATTTTATGCATCTTTTTTCTTTTATTCTTGAAAAAGCTTAAATACTTAATTAAAAACACAAAACATTTCATTAATTTTTTTAGAAAGTACATAAAACATATAACATATCATTAATTTTTTAAAGTACAAATAAATTAGTGTTATGGTATTTTATGCATCTTTTTTCTTTTATTCTTGAAAAAGCTTAGACCGTCAAGGCTCCTTTGGATTTCAAAATCAAAGGGCAAAACTAAAAGTAACTTCTTGTATCTTATAAATATTTATTAATACTTGCATGTATACCGATACAGTCCCATTTTGATCAACCATAACTTTTTTTTATATTGTACTACTTTATACCCTGGGAATGTCCCGGGATAAACAACTTTTAGTTCAAATATTAGGATTTAGAATGTTCAATGTATGCATTTTTATTTCCATCTTAATAAATCTAACAAAAACTCTAAAACTCACAATCTTCAACAGCTGTCAATATTTTTCTACAAATACTGTCAACTCTTAACAATCAACAAACTATAAAAACTTCTAATTCAAACCACCATAAACCAAAATTGAACTTACCAGTTACCAATAGTCATTTACTTATAGTTTTTAACATCAATACAGCTGAATTCAAACTTTTTTTTTTGAACGGCAAATGGTGCAACCGGTGAAGCTCCGGCTAACACCTTGGGCCAGCCTGTACTGATTACCCATTGCACTTGGATTGGGGATCTCCTCAGGTGGAACCTCCACATGTGGTAAATATGAATTCAAACTTATTGCTGGCAAAAATCTACTCAAAATGTTAAAGACATAAACATAATCACATCTCTCCAATCCCTCACACTTAATCACTGCATGTCCATAGTATTCTAATCAGTAATAACTCATATTTCCTAACTTAAAACCTAATCACTAATCAGCTAAACAATCACTTAAGTAAGCTGCAACTATTGAAAAACTTATCACATCTCTCTAATCTCTCACATTCTAATGACTCCTATAATTCCTAACTTAATCAACTAAACAATCATTTAAGTTGAAAATTGAAACCATTCAAAAACTTGCAAACCTAACAACAGAAATACATAAAGATACTAAATAAATCCTAATATAAGGGCATGTGTAGTGGCCCGTTACCGGGCGTTGTGTGACCCTATAGCGCCGGGGAACACCGCCCCCCAGGCGCTATAGACAACAAGCGCTATAATTTTCACGGGCGTTTCATCTTGGGGGAGGTGAGAGTCTTTGCTGCTTTTAGACCGTTGGGAACGAGGAATTTAAAAAAAACGTGGGGCTTCTCCTTCTTTTATATACATACATACATCACATACAAACATACATACAAATAAACAGATGGATATGAGATGACTTGCAGGTATCCATGACCAGATGGATATGAGAAGGAGGAGCTTTGGGTTTTGGGCTTTGTATGTTATTTTAAAAACTTTAATCATATTAACAAGTATTACCCCTCAAGTTTACATATTTACTCTCTAGGCTTAAGCTTTTCTTCTTCTTTGTTTAAAACAAGATTTTTCTTTCTCTTTATATAAGTTGTTAAGAATAATAATAATAACAATAATAATAATAATAATAATAATAATAATAACTATTTAATATTATTATTTAAATAAGAAAAGAATAATTAAATAATAATTACCCAATCATTTATAACCCACCATAACCCCCCTTTCCACTACACCCTCTTTTTCCATAACCCCCTTCTATTACTTTTTAATCTATATCTATACATATAATAAACCAAAGCCATTTTAATGACATGGCATTTAAAGAGGGTATTCTCTTTATAGAGTGTGCCATGTGTCATCCCATGTGGCAAGGTCTTTATTTTAGGAAAATAATAATTTAAAATTTAAAAACAAAATTAGATTTTTATCTCTAATGTTTCCTCCCATAACTTTTAAACGTTAATATCTTTTATACACGAATTTTTTTAAAGAAAAAAATTACACCAAATTAACGAGTGTTTTATTATCTTTTCAACGAGTACCATAATGCTATATAAAAAACGGAGAGAAAAAAACGACTATTTTTTGTAACCCGACAGGTATTGTGTCAGGTTTGGAATTAGTTTAAAAAAAATTGTGGGTTTGGGTCGGGCCTGGGATTAGGTGATACCCGACCCAATTACCCTTTTTTTATATTAGAATATGATAACTTATGGCAGAGATTTGTTTACAATAATAATAATATTCATTAATCATATATTGGCAAGTCATTAATTATGTTGTCATATTAGATATTTTATTATGTCATATTAGATATTTCAACCCGGGACGCTCTCCAACAGGTAATTGCTATGTTTTCTTTTTCTACCATATTCTGAAATAGCTCAAATCTTATTGTATGCAGTTAAAGACCTTTAACTGAATGTATTGGTGCTAAACAATCTATGTCCCCTTGAAGTGCTTGGGATCTATATATTCTGTTTTAGGTGTTGATGTTGTAAGGTGAAATAGATATTTTGGTATTTTTTTTAAAGTATCTAATGTAAGTTGATATATAGATGCCGTTTTTATAGTTTAGATACTTCTAATTTTATTCACTTTACTTAGATTTTTCAACCCGGGACGCTCCCGGGGTATAAGCTAGTATTTTAATACTCATAAACCCCCATAACCCCCCACCACTACACATACACTAAGATTTTTTTGCAAACCCAACAACAGAAATACATAAAGACACCTAAATAAATCCCAATATGAGGTGTTTTTTTTCCTACAAAATGAAATGAGAAAGAGTTTGTTAATACCCTTTTTAGCAAGACCATCAACAATCTCTTTAGAGATCCCAAGATTACAAATTTTAAGACCATCAGATGCGAAACTATTATTATTATCCTCCTCATTCTCATATTCAGGATCATCAGCAACAGCATAGTCAGAATCCTGTGTGGACATAACAGAGGGTCTAATACTGACCCGTCTAGACCCATGAAAAGATCTTGAAAACCCATTATTTAGGTTGGGTGATTACACTAACCTTCGGAGAGGGATGAGGTCTGGTCGGGATGGACGGTGGAGACGAAGAGGAAGGAGGGATGGCGAAAGGGAGGAGACAGAGGGAGATGCGACGGTGGAGAGTGGAGACACGAGAGGGAGAGGTGACAGTGGAGAGTGGTGACACGAGGGGGAGGCCGACTACGTGGAGAAGATAAGGGAGGTTGGCGGTGGTGGTGGTGGGAGAGGATGAGGGAGGTCACCGGTGGTGGGAGAGGGAGAAGAGGAGGAGCGACGACAGTAGTGGCAGAGAGAGAGAGAGAGGGGGGGGGGGGGAGAGCCTAGGGTTTGGGTTTGTGAAAAGTGAAGGAGTTGGGTTTTGTGAGGTCGCCAGTGGTGGGAGAGAGAGAAGACGAGGAACGGCGGCAGTGGTGGCAGTGAGTGAGAGAGAGAGAGAGAGAGAGAGAGAGAGAGAGAGAGAGAGAGAGAGAGAGAGAGTAGAGAGAGGGGGAGCCTACAGTTTGGGTTTGTGAAAAAGTGAAGGAGAACGGGATGAAGAGGAGGTTGCATAATGCCACATGACACGTTCAAAGGGGGAGCTTGCATCTATGAATGACATTTGATCATCATAGCTTTCCTTTATATACATTTATAGATTATAGATTATAGATATAGATTTGAATATAATAAAGTAATAATAGTATGCACTGAGTAATAAATGCAAAGGAGGAGTGAATAAATAAGGCGTTAACCACATAACACCATCCACACTAAACGCGGTAAAACGCTCATGGGGAAGGTGTACATGGTGTTTAACTTGATTTTTTTGAGGGTGAACGCTCCAGTACATTTGGTCTAAGAAGTAAAAATAGACTTACGTTTACATGACCACTGCACACCTTACCGGTTCATATTATGAAATAAATTGTAGACCATTATATTATATATAATGCATAATATGCAAAAAGTAGTGAAGTTGACTTCCGAGTGAGACCCATCCTACGTCAATTCTTTAACACAATATATAACTATTTTATGTAACTATACAAAACGGTATACGAGTTTAAATATGTTGTTGGAACATGTAAATGTGGGGAAGGTTAAGCAAGTGGAAAGCCGGCCCATGTGATGTAACTAAAATGTGGGGTGTTTATTATTGTTCATCCACAAGTCCACAACTTGACTTATCTATTTTTAGGTGATTCGGTACATGTTTAAACATTTGCGATTCTAGTCATTTTTTGAGCTTGAACTCGACCTGTAACATATAAATAACCCACAAGAAAATCGGGTACTTCAAGAACATCCTCTCACGGTTAAATCGGTAATATATACGGAAATGGATAACCTATGTGATAATATATGTGTGACATGCATTGTAGTATAATATAAGGAGAGTAGTCAAGAGTAAGGAGAAGAATAACAAGTCCTCTTACACCTAGAGGTACACAAAGTCGATTTTGGACCAAGTTAGATTGATTTAAAACCGGTGTGGATCGAGTTAATAAAAGTCAAAACCCGAATGGCCCAAGCTGGTTTCTATAGAAAACCATAATGGATCGTATCAGATTTTTTTTTTTAATTTAGTTAAATTAAAACGAAATAAGAACGTTACATCACAATAGAAGGTAGACGGGCAACAAGCTGCGCCGCCGCCCCTTTCTGAATTGCGAACCCTAGTCTACTAAAGACAAATCCTTGCCCCGTGGAGATGAACTATTGCTGTGGACGAGCCGTTGGACCCTGGACAAGAAACGAATAGCTTCTGGCGCTAGGGAACCAAAGGTATCAAAGGCCAAGGAGATAAAGACATGTTGGTTCTCTGCACAGGCTTTAACATGCTTATCTACCTTCTTCGATTCCGCCTTTCTCAATGCTTGCCCAGCTACAAACCCTGTTTCCCTTAACCCAACCAAAGGAGATACCCCTTGTGAGGTCCACGCAAGCATGTTTCCTCCTCTCCCAACCAAAGACTAGCAGATCCGCTGGTCGCAGGGTGGATCTCGGTCTGTGAGAAAATTTACAGGGGCCTCTTTTTTGGCAGAAATCTCAGCTCTTCTCAGGATGTCCCCCAAAACGTCCATCACCAAGTCATGCCGGTATTTGAACCCAGAGAGCTCTTTGCAATGAATTGCGTGCTCCCCATATTCAGATCGGCTTGAAAATCGGTTTCAACATATTAGTTAACTATTTGTTTCCCAAACCGCTTTCAAAAACAAGAATCAATTTAGTTAATGATTTATTTTGAACGGCAGACTAAATAACTGAACCCAAAGTTTAAATTTTAGAACCCTCCCATAGTCGGATTACTGAGTAACGCCTTAAACGAGAAAGCCAATATTGGGCCAACCCAGCTACCAGCCCAATTTTGTATTTGGTATTCTGATCAATGATCACATATCACATTATTCACAGCTTCACATTGTCTCTTTACAGTTTATTTTTAGTTATGCTTTGAATGCAAATAGCAAACATTAAAAAGTATTGAATATTAATGGTTTGACAACTTCATTGACGGAAAGGGATAGCGGTGCAGCTTGTTGCTGGCTTACCCACTTTCCAGATGTAACTTGTTTGTTTTAATAAAATGATATGTTTCTAAAAAAAAAAGTTGACGGAATAGTACCACCAAAAATTTTATATACGTTCCGAATGCGATCAATTAGTATATATCAAGTATTACGTCTATTCATATATTCCATCAAAACGATGCGTGCAAGTATTAACATATGTCAACGACTTTCAACTGTCGGCAGCGCTGAAGATGGTAAGCAACGCCATGAAAAGATTGAGGATATCAAGATACAAAGCAACAGCAGCCCAAATGTACTCATCATACGTGTACCGTTTGATCAGATTATCAGTGTCGTACACTATGTATCCACAGAAGATTAAGGCAGCCAAACACCCGTATATCATAACCGAAATTTTACCAAGAGGAAAGAATATCTGCAGCAACAAAAGTTTTAACACAGTTTATAAAAAACTGGAATCAAGAAACTTAAAACTATGCTGCAAATGTAAGGAAGAGGATGACCGCATACCTGAATGAGGCCGAAGACGAGAAGCACCATAAGGGCACCGAACAAGAACGGTCCCAAGAAATTGAAGTCATAACCTCTCTTGGCACCCCAAAATGTGAACAAAGTGAGACTCACAACAACCACTGCTGTCAAAATTACTGCTTCCAGTATCACTTTTCCTGCAATATTCCCAAATAAATTGGGCAATTCGCATAGTTTAAGAAAACGGTTGTAGGCCCGCGCCTACTTTTTTTCTTTTTTTGAACGGCCAACAAATTGGAATGACTCACGGAACACTGGAGTATCATCGTGCCACCAATGTTGCCACGCGATCATATTCCACCACCAAGTCACCAATTCAGGAGGAAACTCGTAATTATGAGAAAACCCCCTTTGTGAGATTCGAACCCAGGACCTTATGGTCCCTAAGTCTTATCTCACCACCAAGATGCCGCTGGGCTATAATGCCTTTGGCACGGCCCGCGCCTACTGAGAGTACATTTATGAGGCAGCGCGTCATGGGGTTATTTTGTACGTGCGCCTCGAAGGGCCGAGGCGCTAAGAAAACTTGTGCCTCAGGTGCGCCGTGCGCCTCATGTGGTTGTGTGTGTTTTTTATGTTTTAGACTTTTTATGTCAATTATTTTTTTTTCTGTGTTTTTAATGTTTTAGACTTTCTTTGTCGATAATTTTTATATTTATTTTTTATTCGCCTCGTGAGGCAAAGTGAAAACGCCTCGAGGCTCGATTCTGTGTTTCTAAACTGTAGGCTTACCGCTAGTGAAAGCGCATGTCAACCCAACGGAAAACGCAAGAGAGACAGTGAAAATCCCTAGAAGCACATAGTTGACAGGATGACGCTGGTGATAGTAATACAACGGACATAAGGCTGTACAACAACAACAACAACAACAATAATAATAATAATAATAATAATAATAATAATAATAATAATAATAATAATAATAATAATAATTAATTAAACACGTCAATATAATTATATAAACAAAGATATAATAAAATCAATCAAAACACAAACGCTACATATAAATCAAACAAATAATATCATCAATCTGAACATAAATCAAACGATAATATTATAAATAAACCGAAATTGAAACTGTTACGAATAAATTAGAACACAAAAAATATCATCAATCTGGACATAATTCAAACGATAATATTATAATAAGCGACTATAACTTACTAATAAACGGTGTGATGAGGAGAATGATATAACAAGCCAGTCCAGCAGTAGTAGTGGTTAAGAAACTGACAATAGGATGAACGGAGACGACGACAGCACCAACAGCGACGGTTAGAAGCAACTGTACGGCGACGATGGAGTATATCTTTCGAATAAACGACCACCGGAGTTCCGGCGACTCGGACATCGTCGGGTATAGTGATCCGGTTGGTCCGGTCGGTCCGGTCTCTAAGTCGGTCTTCGTGAACGGCGGTTTGTTATGCATGTTGATGAATTGTTGATGGTTAGGGTTAGGGTTTGTAGTTGGGGAAGGAGAAGGTGTTTGAACAGATTATTATTATGGAATGAATGAGGAATAATAATAATAATATTTGGGGATTAGTAGGATTTATCAAGGTGGTGGTAACGGTTTTTTCGATGAGTGTTAAACGTTACGGGTTAAACCGCGGGTAACGGTTATTCGGTTCGAATGGAAACCGGGTTTATGGGTTGGTATGATCCAGGCATTAAAACGCAAGAGAAAGCTCGAAATTGCGTTATGCGTGTTAAGATTCCTGCTTTAAATTGCACGGAATTTTTTTTTTTGAACGGCAAATTTCACTCCTTGTGGGACTTGAACACATGACCTCTCCTCCCTTAGGTGTTCCTAGAAGCTTTGCTTCTACCATTGGGCCACCAACCCTAATGGCAAATTGCACGGAATTTACATGGGCAGAATGATTTACATTTAAGGATAAAATATAACGTAATTAAACAATGTTTATATATTTTGGGGTAAGTTTTTAAAAAAGGGAAACATATAAAAAATGTACGTTTATAAAGTTTATGTTTATAAAGTAAAAAAAACGACACCGAGGTAAGACAGAAATTGCCAAAATACGTCTCTAGGATGAGGGGTGTCGGCAAAATGCATCGGCAAATCGTGGCAACTCGGCATGATGCATTCCTTGTGATCCGCGAGTGTGGATATAAAGATGAAAAAAGTGAATGAGAGCTCATGTCTACATGACACTGAAATAAATTAAACTATTACACTTAGCCTTATGGATAGGGAGGAAGTGGGGGTCACTTGACATGCAGTCTTATCTTTTGTATGTGATATATATTAACAAAGTTCATTTAGGTTTAATGATAGCAACCTCAATAAAAATAACTAGTTGTGAGTGTGGCGCTACTTGGCGAAGAGGTTAACTTTGATTTTCCTTGAAAGGTTTGAGGTTCGAAAATTTTAGGCCTATTTGCCTTTCAATTATTTGTTTAGTTTTTATCAACCTTTGTGTCTTTGTGATGCTCGTTAGATCCTAGATTTAAAGTGTAAAACCTTAGTGTTCTCCGTTCTATTGTAGTTGGTTCCTAGAAGCTATTAATTATTCTCTTTTTAACTTGTTGGAAATTTCTAGGAATGATATAAGAAGCAAACTATAAAAGTTCGAACAATGCATGTAAGTATGCTACTTAAGTTTAAAGTTCGAACAATGCATGTAAGTATATGCTACTTAAGTTTAAAGTTCGAACAATGCATTTGAGCTAGCTTCGTGGGTGTTTGGGATTGCTTATTTAAGTGCAAAAGTGTTTATTGATTTATGTTTTTTTAAAAATGAGTTTAAAAAAAATATGCTACTTGTGATGTAATTTTCGTATTTCGTTTCAATAAATTATAAATTTGTTTAAAAAAAAATGTTTGGATTAGTTTTTGTGATGAGGAAAACCAATAAGTAAATAAGTTTATTTTTTTATTTTAACTTACCATACGAACATTGATGTAATTTAATTAGTTAACACTTGTATGTTTGACTAATCGACCGTTGACCAACACGACATGGCGTTATACCGGAGCTTTCCTATCTTATTTATAATTCATAGACCCGTAAGTCTATGATAATCATTATAAACCATATTTGACGACTAAATATTCATCAAAAACTTGAAATAATTTTGTATAAAATGTGTTTTGAGCATACAAAATCCATAATGAGATGGTTTAATCTAAATCTGTTCCTAAACCCGGCGGGGCATATGAGGGGTCGGGGGGCCGGCCTCTACCGTTTTTTGACTCAGTAGTGTAAAATTCCTTGTTTTTATCCGAAAACTTTGGAAAAGTTGGGCACCACCAATTTGGAAAAATAAAAATTGGGTCTCATGACTTTCGGCCCCCACCATCTAAAAATTCAAGTTCTAGCCAAGTCACTTGGCCCAAGTGGTCCAACCAACCAATAATGAAACAATTCAATCTAAATATGTCACCACCGGAGCTCCGGCGACTCGGACATGGTCGGGTACAGTGGTCCGGTTGGACCGGTCTCCAAGTCGGTCTTCCCTATCGGCGGTTGGTTCGACATTTTGATGAGGTTATTGTGAGGAGCTAGCTAGGGTTATTGATTGGATTAATGTGTATTCATAAAGGTGGTGAGGTGGTGGTTTTCTGTTTTAGACGAAGCTTGAAATTTGATTGTGTGTGTGTTGAGTAACTGAAAATAGCATGCAATTATTATAAAAAAATGTATGCATGACAGCAATATATTGAATTAAAATATATGTTTATTTTTTTTAATTAAAATATATGTTTATTAGTTATAAATCATTTTAGTATTGCTTTTCATTAGTCTGTTCTGTTTCATGCTTCACTCCACAAAGCAGACTACTTTTTGCTGGTCGGTATTTTGTCTAAAATTTTTATATGTATTGCATTTGGCTCCTCTAATTTAACGGTCCTACGACTCCTCCGGCTCCGAAAATTTTGTTCAAGTTTCGCCACTGCCCTCACTCACACATTTTACACTATGCACTTACACGTGGAGTGCCCAAACTTGAAGTTTATACTTAGGGGCCCGAATTTCACGAGACTTGAAAATTCTTTTTCCAACTGCTAAATATACGCTTCTGAACCAGGGCCTTCACTCACTCCACTCTCCTCCCCTAGCATATAGATCCATTTATACCGGGTTAGCTCCACGTAACATATAAATGTTTACTTGGCTCCGAATCTCCGATTAGTTTGTCCACTTTGAAATTTGTTATCGCACACACTCTATGGCCATCCACTAACAAGCTCAACTCTTTTTAGTTGGCGGGCAAGGTTTCCCACCCACTCGCTAACGACTAAGAAGGTACAGTTTAGCTAACATAGTCAGTTTAAATTAGGCCGCGAAAACCAACAATTCAACAAATTAGTAAATATACACTTACGCCACGATACCAAGAACCCATAATTAACAAAAAACTTACAAATGCGACGAATTAGTATACATAATGTGTATTAACAAATTAGATCAAAACCATACGTGCAAATAATAAACATATTCAGCTATCCACAGCCCTAAAGACGGTGAGCAGCGCCATGAAGAGATTGATGACATCTAGATACAACGCAACTGCAGCCCAAATGTACTCATCATATGTGTATCGTTTGATCAGATTATCAGTGTCGTACACTATGTATCCACAGAAGATTATGGCCGCTAAACACCCATATATCATGACCGAAATTCTACCAAGCGGAAACAATATCTGCAAAAAAAAAAAAAAAAAAAAAAAAAAAAAAACAATTACAACATAAATAATTCGACCAAGAAATCAAACCAACTAGACGGGCATAGGACCACACCCTATGGTTAAATCGTTCAGTGTAAAACTGGTTGCGGTTGGTTAGACCCGTATCACTTATTTTCTATAAATATTCTAAAACAATGTCTTTCTATTTGAACATAAGAGTAAAAGTATAAAAACATACCATTTCAATTTTAGTACATATTAATAATTTTTAGATTTAAGTATGGGTCACTGAATTCAAGCAATTCAACCGATCCGACTAGTGAACCAGTAGTATAACCCGTCAAGGTTTCATTAGAATTACAACTACGCAAGGAGGATAACAACGAACCTGAATGAGCGCAAATACAAAAAGCACCATAATGGCACCGAACAAGAACGGGCCTAAGAAATTGAAGTCGTAACCTTTCTTTGCAGCCCAAAATGTGAACAAAGTGAGGCTCACAACCACGACTGCTGTTAAAATGACCGCTTCGAGTATCACCTTGCCTGCAATATCCTCTAATAGTTAAGCATTTTGTACTAACAATTGTTTCTTGTCATTAGATTTAAATAACTAGATATTATCATCAATTCCTCATCTTGGTTTTAAATAGCGCTAGGCGCGCAAAAGGGACGAGGTCTATCTGTCTAAGCAAGACGCGCGGAGCGCAAAAGTGGTGGGCTTTTCGTACCCGAAGTGTGCACTAATTATATAATTTTTTTTATATATCCCATAGTTTTTTAGCTTCGTTTACCTAAAATATAGCCTATAAAAATGGATTTTATATGATTTTACCTATATGCACAAGCTAAAAACACCAAGGTATAACATTTTTATGCATAAAAACACATAGTGTATGAGAGGCGTGCGCCTCAGGGCCCAAAAAAAAAAAAAAAAAAAAAACCGCTCTTTTCTTGCGCTTTCGGGAAAATGGGTAAGTGCAGATCCCTGAGGCGTCCTTTTTAAAACCCAGTTCCTCATCAGTGAAGAAGAAAGTATGAAAACACAGATCACAAGATCAAGCAAACATGTATGCTTACCGCTAGTGAAAGCGCATGTTAAACCGACCGCGAAAGCTAGAGTGGCGGTAAAAATGCCTAGAAGGATATAATTGACAGGGTGACGCTGGTGATAGTAATACAACGGGCATAATGCTGCACAACAAAAATAAAACACATCAATTTAACGAAGATGTAATGATATTAAACGAAAATTAGAACACAACGAAAAAACCCGCAGCGAATTCATGATTACACAGGTTTAATCAAAGCAGAATAACACAAATGCTGCACATAAATCTAACGAGTATGTTAATGTTAATAAAATCAACAATTGTTACATTAGACCACAAACTCTATCATCTAGCCCCATAGCACAAATATAGGGCCAACATAAGTACATAACATGTCAGACACATCACACATTTTATGTTTTTAATTAAAATCAAAACAAAATATTAACGTGTTAATAAAAAGGAAAACTTAGATTTTAATAATCTAAACTATTCGAAATTGGCCGTTGATACCCCATATTAAAAAATTGGTCATATATAACCCGTTCTATTAACCTATTGGATTCGAGTCTTTTTGTTTTAATTATCAAAATAAGCTTTTAACTAAACAGGTAAAAAGACCAATTTGCCCTCACTTAACAGCTAAAATTAACTTGGTAAGGACCCAAAGGACATACCGTGTAAGATTTTTAAACATTAAGTATAAAACTCGTCAATTTTAAAGATAAAGGACATGCATTGAAATTTAATATAAACTTTAAGGACAAAACTTGTAATTCAGTCTAAGTAAAAATAGTAACAAATATTTGTTTGTTACTAACATGTTAACGTGTGTTTTAACCCATACCCGTCTAATACGATAGAAACCTGTTAAGTTTAAACACGAAACCTAATATCTTCATATCATTTCGTGTCGTGTTAAATGTGTGTTAGAATTTGCCATCCCAACGAATAATAATAATAATAATAATAATAATCTATATCTATATCTATATCTATATCTATATCTATATCTATATCTATATCTATATCTATTATAATTGAAAGCCATTTTAATGACATGACATTCAAGGAGGCATTCTTCTTCTTGAGTGTGCCATGTGTCATGCCATATGTCAATTTAAAAAAAAAATAATATAAAACCTAATCTACTAAATTTAAATTGAGTTATTTTAGGAAAAAAGAATTTAAATACAAACTTAAATTTTTCTCTTTTATGTTTCCTCCCATGATTTTTAAACATTAATATCTTTTATATACGAGATTTTTTAAAGATCAAAATTACACCAAATTAACGAGCGTTTTATTATCTTTCCAACGAGTGCCATAGTGCTATATAAAAAACGAAGAAAAATAAGACTATTTTTTGTGGGGTTTCGTTCATACAGGAAAAAAAACTCAAAGTATTCAGGTTATTCATTAATAATGTTTTTTCTTTGAAACCAGGTTCTTATCTACGATGTTAAAATTCAGTCCAATCGTCATGCTTTCATTGAAATTTTACTCTTTTAAAAATGCACAGGTAACTTCATCAAGAGAAGTTAGGAGAAAGAATCGCGCAACACTGCAACACATGGTGTCACCTTATAGCAATGTTATTTTTTTATTTATTTAATTACAAGAGTAATAATTATTATTATTAGTATTAGTATTATTAGAATTGTTATATTTTTCAACCCCGGACGCTCTCAGGATAAAAGCTAGTAAGTGATAGTACAAAATAATAATAACTTACTGATGAAGGGGGCGATGAGGAGAAGAATATAGCAAGCCAATCCAGCACTAGTAGTGGTTAAGAAAGTAACAATAGGATGAACGGAGACAACAACAGCACCAACAGCAACGGTGAGCAGCAACTGTACGGCCACAATGGAATAAACCTTTCGAATAAACGACCACCGGAGTTCCGGCGACTCCAGCATCATCGGGTACAGCGATCCCGTTGCTCCAGTCTCCACATCTGTCTTCCCAAACTGCGGTTGCTTCCACATCTTAATAATAATATTATTATTATTATTATTATTATTATTATTATTATAAAAAATGAGAAGGTAAGGTAACTGAATAATAATAATAAATATATTCTGAACTTAGTTATGAAGAAATTGAGGGATTCGGTGTGAGTAAGTTATATATATAGATGTGAATATGTGATCATTTTAGTGGTTTACATATAGAGAAAGCCAGAAACTTCTTGACTCATCGTCGCTTACACGTATGGTTTTTTGACACGTGGCAGTATATGGGTTCTCCATTTTCAGAGTCCAGATTTTTCTCGCTGACTCGACTTCATTTTTTTCCTTAACGATGTGTTAGTTTACTTAGGCTAAGGGGTGTGGAGACGGGGCATTACCTCTGTTCTTCTTTTTTTGCCATGTCCCGGACAGCTATACCACCTCCCTACCCCTGTCCCTCTCGTCTTGCCGAGGACATTTTGGACGCTCCAATCATGTATTTTCTTTTTTTTTTTTTTTTTTAATTTGAACAAATATGGTGTTTTCCTGTTATTTTTATTTTTTTTGAATGCTTGACACATTGAGTGTTGGTGTCTCCACACCCCACTCATGTCTCAAGATGCTTGAGACATCAACATGTTAAGGTGGCATCCAACGTGGCACTGAGACATAACATTTTTTGTGTCTCCACACCCTATAGCCTTAATAAGGGAAAGGAAAGGAAACGAAAGTGGAGGAGAAAAAACAACATGGTGTAGTTTTTTTTTTTTTTTTTTTTTTTTTTTTTTTTTACGAAGGAAAGGAAAAGGAAGTAGTGTTTGAGATTTGATTTGGGAGGAAAGGAAAGGAAAATCAAAGAAAAAGAGATCAAAAATCATCCTCTCAAATTGGGAGGAAATAAAGGGAAAAGAAAAGAAGTAGAAGATGAGGAAAAGAAAAGAAGAGAAATCAAGAAAATGTCTCCCTTTCTTTTCTTTTCCATTGTTAAGTTAACTGGGGAACAAAGCGTGAGTGTGGAAACGGGAGAAGAGCCCTCCATATAGGAAAACTTGTTAGTGGAAGCAAATATCAAGAAATAAGACATAGGATGGAGGTGGTGTTTGGGACATGAGAGATGGAGACATGCTCCTATTGATCCATTCATTAAAAAAATAATTAAGAAAAGAGAGGATTGGTCCTTCCCATATGTCTCGAGAGAGACATGAGAGACGGAGACATATAGGAAAACATGCAAATCTTATTGGTCGTTCCTTATTTCTCACGTCTCCACATCCATTAGTCTAATTATTTATCTATTTATTCATTAAGAAAAATAATCTATGTGCATGTTTGGCTCTCCTTATAAGTTATTGACTTAATCAAAAAGTTAATAAGGAAAAAATATTGTTTGGGTAATGAGTTGAAAAGGAGGTTTTTGTGGGTTGAAAAGGAGATAAATTATAAGTTAGAATTTGTAACTTTTTAATTTAGTAGATAAGGAGGTAGAAGAAGGAGATAAGGAGAAGGAGAGCCAAACATGGCCTATAAGCTTAAAATATTGAAGTAATCAAATATTTTGTTTTTAAGGGCGATTTTTCTCTGTTTTTGGTTACCGCCCCTTTTAATTTGGAGAGTGTCGTCCCATTTTGGTCAGACTATTAGTCTTAGCTGGGATCACGTTTCCTTTAAAGTTTGGTTTGGGCGTTCTCTATGGAAACTATAACCCCGGCTGTCACTTGACAATCGTTGTGCCGCCAAAAAAGAAGAAAGCGTAACACACGGTGGGACGAAAACCCGGGTAGGCTCGGAATTCGAACCGACAATCTCACAAGGCCTAGCTCAAATATTTTATTGTCATAATTCACGAAGATTGAACTTAGGTCTCCACTGAAGAACCCAAGTCTTCCTACCTCTAGACACAAGTGGGGATTATAAAATATTTCGTGAACGAAGACAACAGATATAAAAAAGACAAAATTTTTGGTAAAGTTCGTATAAAAAAATCATTTTTCTTCTTTTTATAAATGTTGTAATCTAAAAATATCTTTAAAATGTTAATAACATGCATCTAATCCAGGATGTATTAGCTAAAAAGCCTAAAATGATTTAAGTCGGTATAAAGAGAACATGAGCTGGGTTAAAAATGTGTTCATTAGCATTGATGATATTGATTAAAAAAGAAAACAAGCAAAAACTAATATAAAAATACATTGTTGTGAAGTAGCTAGATTGTCCGTTTACTAACGCTATATCAGCATACTTTTTTATAATCATATTTACAACATCGATTATAATATAATAGATGAAAAATATCAACACGTACAAGTCACTCTTTGGGTTGCAAATGATTAGAATGCTTTCATGTTGAAGCCTATGCTCCGACCAACTTGATACACGAAACCATACTGACTATTTATATAGCCGAAAATATGAACAAAGTGAGGCTCACAGCCGCCATGGCTGTTAAGATGACCGCTTCCAAGATGGTATTCTTGTCAAACAACTAAAGCATCTTTTTTTATATGGTGCAAGTCAGACCTGAAGTTGATAAAGCAAAATCAGGGAAAGATGTAGTTATAACAATACAAAAACATGAAGAACGTGTGACGAGAAATGAGGGATGACCCGGCCATTGGCTTGGGTTCGAGTCCTGATCCCGACCGGTTTTACCGATTATTTCACTGTCGTGCCTTCGGGCGGGTGAGTGGTCGGGTTTTCCCGGGAATTGGTGGCAATTGGTGGCCCGGGTACTCTCGAGTACCTGATTCGCCAAAAGGGTGCCCGAGAGTGCTCGGAAATTGATTCGTTGGCCGTTAAAAAAAAAAAAGTTAATACTCAAACGTTTTTTTTTTAAATTTTGTATTTAATATAGATCACATTATCATCATTAGCATCATGGGTCATTGGGCGTCCCACAGCAAAGCCGAAAAGAGTTGTGTTTACACCTAATCAAAATGGCTTACCAATTGGACCAACTACCAGGTCCTAATTACATGTTTCGGAATTATCACCGATTTTATAGATGTTTGACGAATTGACCGGCAATAATCCCAACTTAAGAAATTCTAGAAATTAGAAGGGAGAATTTCTTAAGTTGAGATTATTGCCGGCCAATTCATCAAAGTTTGGATTATTAAAATTCAATATCACCTTTTGTAACATAGAGAATTAAACAATAAAAACAAATCGTATTATTGAGTATTGACATATCATGTTCAATACAAAACAATTTATGTAAGAAAGAACTACACACATTTCTATGACGTGCTTTTTATGATATAATGAGTGGGATACGTGATTATATAACCGACTTTTACTTTCTTGGTTTTGTATTAAATCCGGCTATGTAGAGTTGTAGACCTTGTAGAATTTGAACCCTCCACCTCTAGGATAGAGGGGAGGCAACCTACCACCACACTGTTCCTTAAACCAAAAAAGTACATTCCATATACAACTTATATCAACATATTATGGTTTAGAGGGTCGTCCATTACTAAAAGACCTTCCTCTGAGTGGATATGTGAAAGTACGCTATAATGATCCAGAGAAACATGCGGCGTCTGAACCCATTGAGATGGCCAAAGAGTTTCGCAATTTTGATTCTACTAGTCCTTAGGAACAGCGTAGCAACGGATAATTAAGAATCAAAATAGGTCCAAGGAAGTGTAATTTACTTTGTAAGAATAAGTATTCACCTCTATGAAAGACTTTCACGAGAACTGTCTTAACTCTTAATCGTTGGATATCATTGATAAATAAATAGGTAGAAGTGTTATCGCCTGCAATTATTCCCTGTATGGAATGAGTAGAGAATCAAGCTCCAAGTCTAGATATATACGAAAGGCACTGGTTTTTCTTTCTTTCTTTCGGTTTCATTAATAGCAGAATATCTAAACGCTATAGGGTCATTAGTGCTTTACTAATAGAGTATAATTGAATAAGGGCCTTAAAAACGTAATAGGTTGCGCTGCTACTGTAGGCTCGCTTCTTCAAGCTCCGCCCCTTAGTGAAAACGAAACTAACAAGCAATCAAACAAATTTAAGCGCTAACGTTATATTACTTAGTAAAGCGATATGTACATATATACAGAATTTACGAAACAAGCATTTACAATGCGGAGAAAAAAACCCTTGGTCTAAACTCTAAATGGGACATGTTTGCCTCAGAAAGAAACCATGAACCTGGAAACAAAATAACAGAACAAATAAGAAAACAATAAAGAAAGTGTTAAAAAGGAACCATATAAAACATCTTCAAGTATATTCAAATATTCACTTCCTAAATTGTTTTCCTTGTCATTTCACTATTTTAAATTTAATCATAGTTCTTAACCATACTTGGTATATTAATTATTTTTAAGAATTATAGCGAGAGATGTTCCTTACAAAACCAATTAGATTTAAGTAAAGAACCGTAAGAACCGCATAATGCACTTGTACATAGTGCGTGACATATATAATGAGAGTTGGAACTTAGGTAGAGTAGGCGGTTACATAATCATCTTATACATCACATTTAAAGCAAAAAAAAAAAAAAATACAAAGGCATTAAGCGGATCTCACAATTATTTACTTAAAATTGGCTCGATCATAATTTAGCCAAACGCAACCGCCTACTTTGCTAATTATAGTGAAAGCAATGAAGATAGTGATGAGTGAAAGAGTACCTGTTAAAATCGTGTAAATCATTGTGTTGTATGGTGTGTAAAATAAGGATGCCTCAAAGCATCGTCAACAGTCAATCGATCCTCCTGCGAATCAGTTTTTTACAATTATCGTAGTTAAACTCATATGCAAAAAAAAAAAAAAAAAAAAAAGTGGTGTTTTAACTTTTAAGATTGCTTGGTAAAAACTCTTTCTGTTCATTGCGTTTTTAACACTGAAATAAGATGTTTGGAATAAGCAGTTTGAAGTTCTTTTTTTTTTTTTTTTTTACTTTCAAAAACCTGTAGGTAGATAAAGTGATAAACTGTTTAACTAGAGGTGACTAGGTAAAGAGCCAAAATGGTATAGGTTGAAACAGGCCATTTTGTGAACCGGGCTGCGTTTTGGTACTTGGGTTAAGCTACAAACACTTATAGTCATTTGTTTTACAAAAAAATTAATCAGATAATTATAGTTATTAGTTACAACAATATCAATATAATTTTTTTTTTTTTTTGAACGGCCAACGAAACATTTCTGCCCAACTACCCATGGGACCCGTAAACTGGCGAACCCAAGAACCCCCCAGGACTATGCAAGGGGCTGGCCAGGGTAGCCAGGCTTGCCCACGAGGTTTCCGATCCGGGGAAAACCCGATCCAAATCTTCCAATAAAACGATTTAGGGGATTATTTGGATTGAAAATATGTTCAGGCGAATTTCACCGTTTGAGTTGTTCCCCTTGTTTTGAGATAAAAACACAACCCAAATCCGCCCAGTTATATGTAAATGGGTCAAAATTGCCACCTCTATCATTAATAAACCTTTGTTTTTCCTATGAACTTACTGGATCCCAAACTAATAGTTGGCGTACTAATCTCAGCGCCCAAACGTTTGGAAACCTGCTTAGAAAAGGAAAAACAAGATAATAGAAAACCATAATGTTAGAAGCCATGTTAAACACTTAAACATCTATAGTTATATGGTGAATCATGATAAGATTGTGGGACCCGAACCCTATTTTAAGAGGATCTCTGCTCTTAATCTGACTTGCAAAAAATTCCTCAGAGCATTTCCATGATGCTGGTGAATCCGAGCTCTAAATCCATAGTTTAGTTAGTACACAACTTTACAAAGCAGTTTCTCAAAACAAGAATCAAAAGTAAGATATAGGGAGCGGTGTTGACCCATTTGTTTGTGAACAGGTTAAATTGGGCTACATTTTCTCTCTAACGATCAACCAAATAAAAAACACCTAAAAGAAAATTGTGCCGTAAGTCGCCCAAAGTGTATTTTCAATGCATTAAAACTCCTAATTCATTTTATACAAAAAAAAAACATATAGTAGAACTTTTGTTATCAAACTTAACACGCCAAGCATTCAAAGATAATTATTTTTTGTTGGAGAAAAACTGTTTTGGGTCAACCTAGCCAGCCCCCTGGACCGGTATAAAAAAATATTACGAGAAGTCAACTATAGCATGTAGAATTTTAGAAAAAAAAAATTATAAAATTATAATCCCACAACATGATAGCGCATAACAAATTATTAAGTATTAACAATGATAAATAATTCACACCCAAGATCCAGAAACATCCGCATAACTTTGGAATTCAAAACATAGTTTCGCGGAAGCTTTATTGACCTTTTTTTCCGAAATGCATGTAGTAAGTGTTAAGTTTAGAAAATAAAGGGTCAACTAACCTTCCCGCTATGGCCCCAAGTATAAAGATGTTTGGGAGAACTCCCCGGAAGCAAAATGCATAATTCCATAAACGACCTTAGCCTGCCACCTCAGCAGATAACCAACTGTCAAGCTTAACAAGCAAATACAAAAACACATCCAACATTTGGAAAAACTAGTGACGTGGATAAAGGTCAAACATATGACTTTTTTACGTGACAGGCTGACCCAAAACACCTTTTTTTCCAAACTTCCAACTTTTCTATATATATTGTTGGTGTGTCAAGAATAATATATTTTTTTCAAAGAATATGATTTAAAAGTTTTTACTAAAATATTTTGAATGGCTTTCAATGCTTTTTGAACTTTTTAGCTGACTTTTAAACTTTTGTTTATTGTATTTTGTGCTAGATAGGACTCACTTATAAGCGAGCTCCTTCAATCCTTCATTCCAGCCTTCAAGATGTTGATCCAAAAGAGCACGTGTAATGGCATCTATTTGAAACACGTTTGGTGATCCTACAATCAACTCTAAGATCACAACACCAACACTCCACATATCATACCTATCAACAATTCAACATACAATAAGAATAAAATAATATTGGGACTTTTGCTTCATAGGACTTATCAAGGCAACGGGACTTCTTTTTGTAAGTACGTAATATTTCACAATGACAGTATATAGAGGAGGCAGCAAACTGATGAGCTGGGAACATATTACAACGTGTAAATATTTTGTATAGGTCTGGTTAACTCGAAACACTTTTTTCTGACCTTTTATGTTTTATATACAAATTAGTTATCTACCATGATTACACAGTTCATATTGTTTCAATAATAATCTGTTTTTTAATAAAATCGTTAAAAAGGTTTTATGCGTGTAGAGTATTTTGGATATTTTAAACCCATTTGACACGTTTCCATGTTAGCGAGTTTTTTTTTTTTTTTTTTTTTTTTTTTTAATGAAACAGCGCATACAAGAAGTTTACATTAAGACCATCATATATTAAATAAGAAAAATTAGAGGCCACCCAAGTATCAATTTGGTTTTGTTCATGCCGATTATAACAAAAAACTTTCACGAAAATACAAAATGACAATATCCCTAAACTTAAAGCTTTTGTCACTTTAAAAGATAAAATCACCTTGAAGGCAATGCAAATATGTTATGACAATCTATCTAGAACCAAATCTTTTGTGAATAATCAGCGCCATTTTTTGTGGTTTATATAGCTCAAGATATGACAGAAACTTTAAATTTAAAGGCAAATGTGTTCCATTTTACAATTTTCTGGCAAGTTGCCAGAACTGGAATAAATGGAGCAGCATTGATGTTTGGCTGGCCTCTAAATTGTTTTTTAACAGTTCGGTGGCATTAACGAAAAGTTCTGAATACTTGAGGGGCAATGTATACACATTAACCCTTTTCACGTCTTAGATAAAAACACAATCCAAGTTGACCCATTAAGAAATAAATGGGTCGAAATTGACACGTGCAAATTTCACAATAACAATTAACAGGATATAAAAGGCATACTTTGTAGTTATGCTTGATGGCCCATGATACCATGTAGCATTCAGAAAAGCTTCTGGAGACATGTACTCATAAGTTTGTTCATCCCTGACAATTGACAAAGACAAAATAAAATGATACACTTTCTCCAGAAAAGTCACTGTAAAACAAAATTAAAGTGCCACAAGAACAAGGTAATAGAATATGTAATTACGCAGAATTTTCTGACATTCAGTGCTTGCTATCTAGGTATAGTTAAGATATATAATCTAACTGAATAGATGACAGAAAATCAAACATATAAAACAAACCGTGTGGCATTTAATTAGAGCATTAGACATGTAACTTCATAGCATCATGCTTTTAAAAGTAAAACATCACAAAAGCAACAAACTATAAAATAAGAATACCTAGAAGGTCCAGCAGCCCCATATAAATGCTTTATGGTAAATTCATCCATTGCGCTACCAAAGTCAATTATGCGCCTGGTGACCACAAGGACAAAGAACAAACGATTAGATCATAAACAACATCATATACCATGGGTCACAGTCAACATATAAGAATACAAATAACTGTAAAATACATTTTAGTGATATAAGTTTCATTTCCACTAGGGCTTCCTTTTAAGCATCTGCCAGATTCACGATCTTCAAAGCAAACGATCATATTCTCTAGCAAAAACAAAAAAGAACAAAGCGTTCCCATTCAGAACATACACTAAAAGAAACAAAAACCATAAGATGTAATAGCACAATGAAAACTCCAAGTCGAAGATACACAATTATCAAAACGCTAATTCAGGTTTAAAAAATATAAATTAGAAGTCACGTGCAACAAATGAAAAGGAAAAAGGAAATGCTTTGACAGATGAAATCAAGAAACACAATATTAGTTGCACTTTTGGTTAGAAGATGTTCTCACCAGGTTTAATATCCCTGTGGGTGATGTTACGGTCATGACAAGCTTTAAGTGCCAACAACTGACGAAAAACAAGAAAATGTATAAAATGTTGGATCAGTAAATAATTTAGAAAGCACCAGCTAAAACCTAGAAAAAAACAATTAAATAATAACTTGCAGATTACTATACACACCTTCAAAATTTCAAGGAAAGGATAGAGCATAAAATTATATAATTCTATTTTTAACAATGTGAATTAATCACCTTAGACTACGAATAAGACCTAAAGGCAAAATGGGTTTGGATCAAAAGATGCATTTTTTGTCCGGGTTGGGTTAAGTTGACCTGAAATACTTTGGCAAAAAATGTAAGTTTATATAGATAATTAGAACATCAAATATAATTAAAAACAATTATGAACAACTTTAAAACATAATGGTTAAGGAGATTAATGCATTTGACCCATTTCCTCTTAAGCTATTTTTCTTCAAACACTCTGTGCCGGTAAGATATGAAACATATCATGAATCAACCCATCCATAAGTAAACGGGTCAAAACTGAGACCTTTAACAATTTAAAAAAAAAAAAAATCAAACAACAATTAGCAAACACGCCAACCGCATTATAGGACCTCAAGTCGCCTTTTAAGCATGTATGTTTTATCAGCATAAGCTATAAATGATACATAGGGATCGCTAAATGGGATTAGATCAACACCGGTAATGTGTGTACATGCCAGGTTGGGTTTAAAAGAAACATCTTTTGCCCAAAGCGTTAATTTTTATGCAACTAACTAGTGAGACATATACGATAATAATAGCTAACTTGTTTCAGTAACAATCCAATTTTTTTTTAATGTAGGAGGTTTTACGCATTAAACAGCACTTGTTGCTGCTTTCAACCCATTCGGCCCAATGGAAATGCTTCTTGTTAAGCAATTTTTTATTACACCTGTTTGAATTTTGTGCTTTGACCCCTTAAGAGAGAAAATGTAACCTAAATTAATTAAAAATCTTCAACAATAATTAGCAAACATACCAACTGCCATATAAGATTTTTCATTTCCTCTTGGCCCGCTTCTGTGGTCTTCAACCAACGCCACCATTTTGATGGATGCAGTATACGAACATGTTTAATGTGGTCATCATTTTCATTTGTTGTGTCACCACTACTTCCAATATCGTCAGCCGTATACAAAAGTTTTGACAAAGAACTACCTTCATGGCGAAATACAAGCCATATCTCATTGGACTTTGACTCAAAAGACTCGATATATCTTGCAATATGCTTCAGCCCTTCTTCATAAGTAACCTGTGGCTGTCTATTCTTTCTTGATGGCATATATTCTGGAGTACCTGATTCATTCATCCTTAGCAAATTATAAGGGTGTGGGTAAGGGTATGGATATGAATCCTCTACTGATAATGTACCACCCAAATATGAAGAGGCGTTCAGAAAAAGTTCACCAAAATACTTCTCTCGTATACCGCTTAAGTAAACTGTGTTACCCTTCTCTACCTGTTGTCAGTTTATGACATTCCATCAATTCTGAAACCATAAAAGCATGCAATCGAAAAAAAGATAAAATTGTGGAAAGGGTGTAGATCGTATTATTTAAATATGCGTGAAAGTACAGTACGAGACATCTATTTTTCTAGTAAAATGCAGAAAAGTCAATGTACATTAAAGTCGACCAATGTGAGAGAATATTGCCATATGGTAATACTCAAAATTTAGAGTTTGATGACTGTATTTGAAATTTGATAATAAATTTTCCCAACTCTATACGGATTGTTGATAAATCATATTCAATAGCAATTTCAATAGCTATGCGCAATGAAATGGAATTTATAAATTCTTCTAACCTCTCACATCAAAGAATCCTTCACAGTCAATTAACAAATTCAAATATATTTGTTTAGCAGTACGGTTCCTAAAACGAGTGCAGAAGGTGGTCCACAGTGACTCGCAGAGCCCTAAGAACCAAGGGTTTGTGTTTAGCAGGATAGGCTTTGCGATTCAAAAGGGGATAGCGGCGCAGCTTGTTGCCCGCATACCCACCATCTAAATGTAACTTGTTTTGTCTTTAAAAAAATATTAATGATAAAAAAAATATATATATATATATTTCCAAATTTCACAAAGTACTTAAGTATATAGTGACTTTCAAGAAAGGTTTTCTGACAGATCATATATATATTATGAAGGACAACCAATGTGCCATGAAAACCAATTCTTTTTCAGTATGCGCAGAAACAGTTTGGGCTAACCCACAAGCCTCTATAGCCATTTTTCTTCTATTTTTATAGATACTTTTCCAAGAGGGTTTGCAAAATTATAGGGTAAAATGAGGGGAAATATATGGTAAAATAGAGGAAAAGTAAGACTCGATGTAGGCGGGTCAGAATAACCCATTCACTAATGAGTAAATAGGAGGATATTGTAACAATTTACTGAATACTATTAAGCATATATAAATCATAGGTTAATATATTAAAAAGAGATTACAGAACTAACCAAAAGTCCAAAACTAACCGAAATCCAAACTAATAATTCGGATTCAAGAATCCAAACCATACAGTTCAATCCAAATTGTCCACTACATTCAACCCATTTGACACATCCCTTTTAGCTAACTTTTTTTTTTGATCCGTTATGAAAAAACATAACCCAAATTTAATCTTTCATAAGTAAACGGCTGGAAAGTGCCACCTCTATGTAGAACTCTAGCCCAAAATATCACTGACGGACATCTTGAACAGTAGCTATCTTTTTGGACTATGATCTATAGATACTAGAATAAGGTGAAAGGATTTTGCTATAAATGATGTGCATAATAAGAAAACAAATAATTCCAATAAAAGTTAACAGGATTACCATTATACGCTTCAGAATGAACATGCTATCGTTGGAAGGACCAGAAGTTCCATTTTCAGTGCCAAGATGAGTGCTATGAAATTGGAATTTTTTCTTCACACTCTGTTCTGAACCATTGCTTTGTTGGAGATGGTTACAATGAAAAGCAATCCAAACTTCTCCATACGATCCACGATCAAATCTTTTTTTCAGTATATACCTATAAGAGTTATTTAAAAAATATTATCAACCACAAACTGTTAAAAAGATTAGATAATCATGTCAAACCAAAAAGAGCATCAATTTTACAATTTTTTTGCATGCGAGAAATGCAGGGTTAGAACCCAGCATCAGCATGCAATCGACATTTTTTGTTCAGAAGAAAACCTAATAAGAACAGAAAATATAAAATAGAAACCTTTTGTTAGGAGTGGCGCGCTCAAAAGATTCATGATTCTGTTTGACATCAGGTGTAGGTAGTGATTCTAAGAAACCCAAAAAACTTGCAAGACCCTCGGGATTAATGCACTGATCTCTATCCCCACCACTAGACCTCCCAAAGTGTAAGCACATCATCTGTTCACGATACAAATTTAAAGGCCCACCTGATTTTATATAAGAAATTATAAACTGATTATCAGTTATAGTTCATGTTTCATGATACACATTTACAGTAGAGGAGGCAAGCTGAAAAATAACCACGTCAAACACGCTACGAGTCACCCAAAGTCCAGGTATGCATCATGTTGATACGTTAATTATTTTAAAAAAAGGTATGTGGGTCACCACACCCGGGCAAGTTTCGCTACATACTAAAAAACCAGATTCAACCCAACACATTCTGGCCCGTTGCCCAACCTGCCACATCTAATATATACACACACACATGTATGTATGTATGTTTCAGTCTGCGCATGCCATGAAGCCCATAATACCAACCAAGGTGCCAAACACCAATAATTAACTGAAAATAAGAACGGGAAAAAAGCATGGAAGAAGCAAAAAAAGACCTCAAGGAAAATATTTACAGGAACTCAACTAACCAGACTTCTGATTAAGCATGTCAGGTAAGGCTTGCAGTGAACCATGTATGGAATCCTGCTCCTCCTTTGAAATCCAGAACGTGCAGTCGTCATTTTCATTTAGACTCTCGGATAGATAGAAATATCCGTTAGTGTCATGTTTTCCTTCAACCTAGTTCAAAAAAAACATCAATCGCGATTTCCAGCTTGGAATAGAAAAGCTTATAAGTTATAATCACTAATACAAATCATTCAGAAAGTTGGCCTGAACAGCTAAGACACTAATAAATCCATCTTTTGACCAATACAAGTAAGAATGTTTGGATATATGTGCACTGTAAGAGAGCTGGAAAATAGTGTACAGCCATCATGGTCACATTACACATTATAGACATCAAAAAACTAGATGATGGAAAATTCTCTTTGTGAAAACCGACTACCGATTATAAATTGTCAAATATGTTTGTGGCCCGTTTACCTACGTGTCACTCGTAATATAATATAATAATCTAACTTTATGAATAAAATGGCTCCGGAGATTTAATGCATTAAAATTAGATTTTGGGTGTGTTTTGAACTGTTCGACCTTCTACCCAATCCAATCCAGTTCAAGATTAAACATGATTCAAATTGACCCATTCATAATTAGATGAGTCAAAATAGCCACAGCTAATTCCAAATCTCCATCTTATTTTCAACAAAGAACTATAGAGGGCTCGATAAATATTTGAAATTGCAATGGTAATGTATTTATAGGACGGCATTAGAACCAAGTAACACAAAAGATTAAACTTACCAACAAACGTCCAAACTTGTCAATAGATGTATCACCATTCTCCGAATCTACAAGTACAAGATTTTTGCATCAGCAAACAACATTTAAAAAATAAAAGTTGATCAGGGTGAGACAAAGAACTATTTTTTTTTTTTTATGTTTAATCTTAATATTCAATTGCAAAATTATCAGCCAATTACAAGTGATACGTAGGTAAACGGTCAGCAAAAAAAGGAAAAAAAAAACAAATCTACCAAAAAATGAAATGTGGAAGATATAAATTTTGAAGTATAATACTTATATCGTCATCATCATCGTCATTCATTTATTTATGAATGGATCTATTCAGGTTCAGCCTATTGGACAGATGGGCCAAAAGTTGCCCGAAGTGTAATATTAATTCATAAGACCTACTGGTTCCCTGTTTTTGAAAAAAAAAAATTATTTTAATAATATATTTTGTCATCAAATAACTATCTAACTCAAAATTAGACATAGTGTTTCAGTAACCCAGCCTATTTTGACATGTACCACAAATTACCATTTCACATATTACCAACCATGCATTTTGCCACCCTCCAATCTGCAGTTTCATATGTTAAATAGTTTAGTGGTGTGGAGCGACTAAAATACACATTTCCACAACCACCGGTACAAGGAAATATATATTATATCAAATGGTTTTAAATTGAACCATCCACCAATAATACCAGATGTATAATAAAATTGGTAAAAAGTTCAATTAGTGAAATTACCAGACTGTCCATCCACGTAATTCTGTAGTCCATCTTCTCGAAATCGTTTAGTAGGCAGTGTTTCCAGCCCAAATGGAACTACAACAGCTGCCACATTATCTGTACTGCCTTTTTCTAAAGCAGTATCAACAATGCAATCGGCTAATGAGTATGAACATGAAGAACTGTATTGTAATTCAAGGGGGGCATGAGTATGTAATTCCCAGAATAGATCACAGACATCCTGTGGGCCTAGCTTTTCAAGAACACCATCAGAAGTAGCCACCAAGTAACTATCGTTAGCAGTCAAAGGTTGCCAATTTGTAACCTCGGGAACAGATATAACACCAAAGCTGATGCAAAACAATGAAAATTAAACTAACAACAACGGCAACAGCCTTTCCTGACTTCAACTAAAAAACTAAGTAAGATTTCACTTAAAAAGAAAGAAACCCAGCTGCAAATATGTGAATTTTCAACATAGGCAAATTGCATAAAAAGATATATGACCTTTGATTTGATACTCCAATTGCAGGTCAAAGGGAAATATAGTTAAAGAGTTTTCAGTAGCCACGTTAAAAGAGGGAAACCAGTAGACATGGTCAGAATTACAACAAATCAGCTGTCGTGTCATCATTTGACCAGGTAACCAAGTCATAGTACCTAAAATCACAAGTTTTTAAGCGCAATTCCTTATCAAAATATCTGAAAGTTGGTTACCTTTTATAGGTGAAAACAAACCTGCTTACCTAATACAGAAACATTAAATCACAAAAAAAAAAAATAAAAAAAAATAATCGTGCTGATTTACCGCTATTATGTCATGACTTTGATTGGTTATCACGGTCAAATTTCCTTAATTCATTTTTTTTTACTTTTCAAGGTTTAGGTTTTTCATCAAAATTTTGAAAGTTGGCTTCCTTGTTTATAAGTGAAAACAGCAAAGACAATTAATCAGGTCAAAGTTTGTTAAAACTTCAAACAACCCTTTATCAAAATGCAAAACTCACCTTTTAAAGGGCAAGTCACCAATAGCACGTGAAACAGCCAAATGACCATTGACTCGGGATACACCCCCCCATTCATAGACATAACCACCAGCCGCTTCTACTCGAGACCGTTCATCAACCCTGTCGGGATGGTGGTCCCTGGTCAATTCTTTGGCGGCAAAATGGGATAAGCCGTCAGATACCGCTTGTTTAAAATTTCCATAATCTTTCAAACGTATAGAAGCACCATCATTTCTTCTATTTCTGTACAATCTCAATAAAGTAGCTGCCATTTACAAAAACATTTAGCTATCAGCCTTCTTATTCCAATATCAAGAGAAAATTGCATACAGTAACAAAGTTTTCCCTAATTTCTCCTTGGGGTAACCATCTTTGCTTTCATCCATAAACAATTAACCAACTTTCAAGAGGTTTTAATTACAAAAAAAAATCATTTAACTATCAAAAGATTTGATTTAAAGTAACTTGGTTCGGTTACCAAGCAAAAATGATGACTGTGTTAGTAACTTGGACAGTGTTGACTATTTTTTCCGATGTGAATTGCGATGCTTGAAAACCAGTTAAATAAATGAAAATTTTTAAACCTTGAACCTTTTTAGTGCAAATACATCCACCAATCCGGTTATGACATAGTTTTAAAATTTTATACTTTATTTACAGTACAAGTATAAAGATAAATGTATCCACTAATCTGGTTATGACATAGTTACATGCCTTTGTAATGATGTTGATGTTGATGTATCTGAATTCCGAAAATTATTAAAAAGGTTCACTTTCTAACCTTTAGCCTCGGGAGGGGACTGGAACGTCTCAGAGCATAAGAAAGCCTTTGAATCTCCAACATTGGCGGCTAGAATTTGACTATCTGCTATTAATATAATTGTGGCAGTGGAACCAGAGTTGAATTTGTATCTAGAAGCTTCCTTTATGAAGTAGAAAACAAACCATAAAATCAACAATAAACGCACACAAAGACAAACATGTATAGAGGGAGAGAGGGAGAGAAAAAATAATAGGAAAAGCAGCAACTAGCGAGAAAATCACTAACCTTACAAAATGCTACATCAATATCATCAATCGCCTTCAACAAAGATTCCTTCAGAATTTCCAAGTGGAAATCTCCATTGAAAATTCTTGACAATGTAAACTTAATCCTGTAACAAAAAAATGTCAGATGCTTCTTGTTATCTAAATATTTGGTGTTGAAAGTTCTTATACATGAAATGCATTAAGATGTGACATTGCAACTTGCAATCAAGAAGATGCACAAGCGTAAGCGGGAAACAACAGATATGTACATGCTGAGGTGGATGTGTGGACACACTAGGCTGGACAAGATAAGGAATGAGGTTTTTAAGGAGCGATTAGGCTTTGCTAGTATATCACATAAGATAAGATAAGAGAGGGAAGACTGAGATGGTTTGGGCATGTTAGGAGGAGGCATCCTATGGCCACAGTTAGAACCGTGGAAACTCTCACCATGAAGGGAAGGAGGAGTAGAGGCAGGCCAAAACTGACTTGGGACGAGCAGATTAGGCATGATTTGCAAGAGTTGCACCTCTATGAGGATATAGTCGAGGATAGGAGTTTGTAAAGACGTATGATTAAGGTTAAGGACTTGTAGGGGTATTTTTAGGTTGTATATTAGAGCATTGTCTTAGGAGCTTAGCGTTTTAGTTTATTTGGTAGCCTCTACATTTTATCGTTTCATATATGTGTCTACACAAACCTACTCTAGTACTATTATATGTTTGTAGTTGTTTCATAGCTTAATAAGAATATATATGGTATGATATTGTTTCTACTGTTTTTTAGTAGATGTGTGCATATATAATCTTATTTGAGGCCTATGCTTGGATTTGACTTTGGAGTTGAGGGTCTTACTAGAAGCAACCTATTTATACCTTGGGATAGAGGTAAGGTTTGCCTATATCTCACCCTCCCCAAACCCTATCATTAGATTGGCTATACGTGGGAATATACTAGGTATGGGTAAGGTTATTGTTGTTGTTGTCGTTATTGACCTTTTAAGAATCACTTGACGGGTTTAAGGAATGTTAAAATGCCCCCAAGTAGCCAAGTTGTTAAAAAATTCTCTTTTAATCCTTTATTCGAAAATATACTAACGGTTTATATATTATACTAGATTCCAAAGATGCAATGAAAAATTATTGAGTAATGTCCAAATAATCAAAATATTATATGCAACATATATGGTATTATTTACTATGAGATTAGATCATCAATTATGTCCATTTTTATTCACCCTAGGGCTTTTTGGTTATGTTAAAAACTAGATAAACCTTAAATAAGATCAATCCAAAATAATCGACTCACTCCTCAAGATTAGAGTTACGGGTTTACAAAATAGTTATCAACCTTCAAACATTAAGAAAAAGGCGATGTCCCTTCATGTGTAAGTATAATGCCTATCAATCTATCATATCCATGTGTTTCGCCCCCATGACTCACAACATGTGTGCACCACACCCAAACCATAGTAATAAATCCTACCTACAAGTAGGCAAAAGAAAGAATTACTCTTTAAGGTGTGATGTGCAAAATTTTAAGTCAAAACATGTGAAAAAAAATCCGTATGTATAATATCAAGTGCTTGTCTAATAGAAAAAATGAGGATGTCGTTTTGGAAGTCTATGCATAGTGTATCGTTGTCAATGTGGCAAAATAGAAAATTACTAATTTCCTACCGCTAAACATTGGCAATGCAAATATTTCTTTTTCATTTGTTCAAATATACTAGTGAAGCTTTTGCCTCACTTTTTCAATGCAATTCAATATTTCAATGTATCACAGTTGAAAGACAATTGCTTACGGAGCAAGACTTCGCACTTGACTACCCTGGCTATGTGGTGCATGCACATGGGTGAATCATGTGTGCTACGGAGGGAGATTGTAAGGTTTGTCTTTGTAAGTGATTTTGAGAAAGAGAGAGTGTGTGAGATAACCTTCCAATATGCAGCACATATTCACCAAGTTTCTCATCCCAACCAAGCATTTGAGAAGCAAAATCATGTTTCCCCTTATCTGGTAGCATTCCCTTTGATACCTTGGACAAAAAAGAATATGCCGTATCAAGAAGAAAAAACGTATGCAACGTGAAGTACTCAAATATCAACTTTGAAGCCATCTCACTAGCTTCTGCCCCATTATGACCGTCAAAAACTGCTACAATGCCAACTGAAACATCCCTAACGCCATTAGGGCCTGCAGCACATGAGAAATCAACCCGACGGAAAAAAAACATGAGAATTGAGAAACACAATACTTAGCTCTATCTAACTTCAAAGGGAACTAATGACTTTAAAGTGCAAAACACAGTGCCTAGCATTGCTAATTTATATCTATTTATGTCAACTACTAGATTCTAGGAATGCTGACGATGTCCTCACTACTAATTCAATAAATCAATGTACATATGTGTAAGTAACTTAGTGATAACAAAACATTCTTCTAAGATGCTAGCAATATTAGTAATAGATTAAGAAGAAGCAATATCAACATGCCTTTATACAAAACTCAATAGTAGATGTATACAAGTTTTGCACAAACTTTATTTTCCAAAATATCTATCTTATCACAATTCAATATCAAGTATAGAAGCAGGAATCAATCATAACAATATTATAAAACTTCATAACCATGCATAAGCATATTCAGTACATAAATAAAAACATAGTTAATACAATCACAATCACAAACAAAACATAATATTATTATTATTATTATTATTATTATTATGATTATTATTATTATTGTTATTATTATACCTGGAAAAGGAATCTGAATATCGAGAGTACAGAAAGTGCGATCTTCGAGAGATTTCCGTCGGCCTTGACGTGTGGCCGATTGACATCTTCCTGTTGTGGATCGTCTTCGAGAATCGTGTTTCGGTAAGCTCCATCTAGGGCATTGTGGTGACTGGAACACAGCCAGTGCACCGCCTTCTTTGTACAGCGTTAAACACGTCGATGATTCGCCGGTAATGTGTGTAATGATGCAGATTATAAACCCTAACACGGAGAATAAGAACACATTCTTGACCATAGTCTGTCTGTAAGTTATTACAGTTATTTAATTCAAGGAAGGAATTAAGGAATCATCCTGTAACTGGAACTCTGGAAGTCTCGATTATGAAGGTTCGGACCAATGAATTGGGGTCCTGTTTGGAGATGATGGGAGTAGCTTTAATATTAACAGGTGTTTTAGTTACCTGCGTTTCGCTGTGGGACGGTCGTTTTGTTATAGGTTTGGTGGACATTAAAAATAACATTATTAGCGATATTATTACGTAACTCTAATTTGTCCAAATTATTCTAAAATAACTGTCGCTAGTTATTTCCACCAATTTTCGCTAGTGGAGCTCATATTGCGTTGAGGGTTTGATGGACGTTAAAGATCGCGCCTCACTGCGGGAGCTCCTATTGCGTTGAGGGTTTCGTGGACATTAAAGCTAACATTAAGTGACTGTTATTCTCGCGTGAGCGTATAAAAAATACTCGCGGCCCATTATCTTGCAAACCAGCCTTAACATTACAACAGTTACCACATTTGGATTGCGTATTGTTGACTTGATCTACAGCCCATAGTATTACAATAAAGGCGGCCCATTAATTGTTCACTAAACATTCTGAAACACCTCCCAAGTCATCTGGCTCATTCTCCACCAAGACTCCCACCTCCTCATTAAGGTCCAAGTTCCCATTAAGCCCAACACAATCTACTCCTTTGGGCTTCTTAGACTTTTCCCCACAATAAATCTGGAGTTTTAATGCGTTTTAGAAGTCATTAGTCGCGTCTTTATGTTTCTCCATCATTACACAAGTCGTTACAAGATTTTAATAGGCGTTTAACGTGTTTAATTCAAGCTTTGTATCGATATTAATGTGGGTAACCGGCCGGATTTGAAAGTTAGTCAAACGTTCGTTTTACTTAACCAATCTATAAATTGGTTATATCAAATCAGTCACAACTGGTACGTGACTTAAACCCACAGAAAATGTTACCTTAATCGCGTCCAGAAACCGGTGTAATCGGCTCTACCTACTCGCTTCCATGTAACCTCTATTCGAAGAACAAACGCTATTGTAAGTTCATGTTTATCATGCCATTTCACTTAGTATCGTCCTAGGATCAAAAGCCCTCTGAGTTCGGACATTAATTTGATCAGAATCGGGTTATTAATTTTGAGGGTTAGGGTTAGGGTTTGAAGCTTAATTGGGGAAGAAGATGACCATACTTGTAGTGTTTAAATATTATTAACAATCAAACCTATCAACATATTGATCAAGTGCTCTAGTGGTTGTGTTAGTGATGTTTTCCAGAACCCACACGGGTTCGACTCTCATAACAGACATGTTAGTTTTTTTTTAGCTTTTAGTTGTTATACCAATATAAGTTTTTATTTGTTTTTTTTAAGATATAATATATAAATATTTTAGAATATTTATAATAAATTCAATTTTTACCTAAAAATTATGAAAATTTAGGTGTAGTATCTTGACACCATAAAGAAAATTACCACACTTTTATTCTCTGGAAAATGTCTTATATTTATATTTTTATTGAATTAAATGGTTTTAATCATAAGTAATTGATAAAAAAATTCATTTTTAATGATTTTAATCTCAAACTTTTTAGGAGATTATTTCTAATCATTATGAACTGAAATAAAAATAGTTGGTTTAGAAAACATTTATTTTTATTAATTTTCCTATTTTTAATCATTTAAACATGATTTAATCTCATTAAATCAGTTTTAAATATAAATAAGTTTATAAAAGTTATGGGAAAATTATTTCAATTTGTTTACATCAAAAAGCATCCATTTTCTATAAAAAAAATAACATTTTTGAATCATGTCTGGTATTATTAGTCTTATTTACGTTTAAATAGACATAATTAGATGTTTATTTATTTATCTTATTTAGACATCTATTTTATAAATACTTCTCCTATAAAATAGAATATATTCTTATGATTGAAAGTCTTTATTATCATTGTTGGATATTTGTGTAACTCATAATTATTTATTTCAATATTTATAATTATTGTATTTATTTACAATAATTAGTTAAAGTAATTAACTACATTATTTTGTCTTAATTATTCAAACATATTTTTATCTAAATATTCAATAGGTAATAATTATATTACCTAAACCACATTTACAAACTTTAGTATATTATTTTTAATATACAACTTTTATAGTAATTCGACTTATTATAAAAACTCTAATTCCCCAAATCAACTTAGCAAACCCTAATGCCTTAAACCCTAGATACCTTAGACTTTGTAGACTTTTCCTTACTAGTATTCATATACGTTATAGGTTGAATTCCTCGGAATTCCCATTACTTAGCTCACGACCGCTTAAGTGGATTTTGATCGCTTTCGCAAACTGTGAGTATATCTTTCCCCTTTTTACTGTTTTACTATTTTGGGGTGACTCATGTACCTATTATCAAGTTTCTATTTCTTTTACTAAATGCAATTCTCATGTGTGTTTGCTTTATGTTAATTGGTGTGTCTATGACTTGTCAAAATCATTAACCGCTGGGCGGCCTAACATTTCAATGAATAGTACTATGGTATACCCCCTTGAGACTCTGTTGAGAGAATCTTGGTCATTGTCTTGTTAATTCATTATTCATTTGGTTAGTCATGTGTTAATCATTATTCATAGGCTTGGTTTTGAATGGATATTACTTATTACATAATTGCAAATGGTACCGCACATGAATTGCTAAACACTTTTCCTACTATATTTATTCAAACAGGGTATGCTCACCAATACATTTTGTATTGACATATACTATTTTCGTACATGTTTCAGGTTATTTATGAGATGACTTTTAAGCTTTTGGAACTTTACTTAGATTTTGGATTCATTGTATTTCAGTTTAGTTGACATCTAGAATTGTTGTATTTCATTTCAGTGTAATAAACTATTTAATCAATATATCAATATTTCCACTTTTAGTCCATGAGCTATTGAACAATCGTCACTACGTGACACCTCGATGTTTCCGCCATCGGTTGGGGTGTTACAACTCTCGCGGATGATGCCATATCAACACTTTAAAGCATGTCTAAATGTAACTATAAATAATAAGTCTCTAACATACTTCTATCGCAATATTTGAAGTTAGAGCTTCCTAAACACATATAAACTATTAGGTAGTGCTTGGTATGCAGAAATAAATGACAGGTGAAACGGAGAATTGCTATAGAATGAAAAAAAAGTGTTTGGTTGATCAAGGTAATGGAATCATCTATTACCTTCTTCATTCCATTACCCCTAAAAAACTCAAAAATTCATTCCATCCACCCCATGTTCGTGTTCTTTTTTCATTTCATTACATCTGTCACCCTTCATCACCACCTCTGCCACCACCACCACCATTGACCATTGCCACCTACCACCGATACCGACCACTGGTGCCACCACCCGACGCCACCGCCACCACTCACCATTATCGCCCAGCGTTGCATCCGTTATAGGCCATTGCCACCAACTCATCATTGCTGATTTTTTTATTCGTTTTTTCCTGCCTATCAAACAATACAAAGTAATGATTTATTCTATTTTCACATGGTAACCAAACAAGATAGTGGAATGGTAATGATCCATTTCATTTATTTGTCCTTTCCATTCTCTTATCAATTCTATTACTCCATACCAAACAGACCCTTAACTATTACTGTCTTAGCTAATTATCTTATGTATTTATTTGTCAAGTTCCATGAATAGTGCTGCTATTTTTTTTATCATCTCTGCTATTTATAACGGTATTTATATTGTTTGGCTTGAAGATTTTACCAATAAACGTTCAAGTACAGATGGTGTGTTGTTGTTGTGTTTAGCTAAGCTGTTCGTGTTCGAGGCTTGCAAACGAGGCATTTTTTTAAAACACTTTTGCTTCTGATTGTTTTAAAGACAGGTTGGGGACTGTAGGATCGACGAACGGGTCAACCGACAATCACGAGGGTTATATTTAGAGTGCGGAATCCTCTAAATATGTTCTAATAACAAAAACAACCAAAAAACAATGATATACGAGTAATTAACACACACAAATGGTCAAAAGATTAAATATTTTATCATTAAAACAGAGCTCGAGTGTTCACAATGATCAAACCAGACCTTAACGCCCATGCACCAGTGCGCCATCAAAGCGCCACATTGCACCTCAACGCCCATGCCACGCGCGCGCACACACGAGTTAAGGGTGCGAAGCAACCCTTCACGACTTCCATAGTGTGTGATTCCATGGAACACTTAGGATGGAGAGTTCCTCCTTATAAACAAGTTCAATATTCATCTCCCTTCCAATGTGGGACAAGTTCTCCTTGCCAATTTCACATTCTCAACTTCAGCACTCTGTTCCAAAGTTTTATTAAAGGATGAAAGAGAAAAGATTGGAAAGGAAGTGGGGAAAAATGTGTTCCAGAGTTTTTTGTAGGAGAGAAAGGGAGGGAATAAGAGGGATAATAAAGAGGTTTTTAGGGTGATTTTCAATCTTTTCAATTTGGAAGGAATTGGAGAGAAAGGAGGAGGAGGGAGATCCTTTCTTTTCCATCATTTAATGAAACTCTGGAACAGAGTGTAACTGTTTCTCTCCTCTACTTTTGAGAATCGATATCTCATTTATCTTAGCTCTGTTTTGGACGCGGTTTGATTCATTGTGGAGCTCTCACAACATAGAACTTAAACTCACAAAGAAATATATAAATAAACCTCGGTTTCAAATATATATTTTTATCCAAAACTTAGGAAAAATCATTTTCCTAAAATTGTGAAAATAACATTTTCACCTATTTTTCTAACAAATAACACACCTAGGATGATGACATAATAATAATCACCACGAATATTCATGGGGAAGGGGGAGGCGGTACGATGTCCCCCGCTCTCCCTATCCTGTACACCAGTCTCCTTTTCCTACGGAGCCCGGAGAGACCATAACACCCGACTCGAGGGTGCTATGGTTTTTTCTTTACAAAGAATTTTAGAAAACTAAATACAAATATATTTCATAAAGAAGAGTCTATATATCGAACTAATTAATCTATCCTTTGTTTATCAATTAGGTATGCTATCTCTTCATAAAACAAAAGGTCCTAACTTCGATTTTTCTAGTCCTAAATCATTATCACGAGGTATACCAATTTTTGAAAAAGATCGTTGTACTTATTTAAATGTAAACTTAAAAACCATTGAATTTGTGAGACAAATATACAACTAAATGTCACAATAATTCAAATGTTATATATATTTTTTGGAATATTTAGAAGAAATTTGTTGAATATAATATAAACTTGTTTTAATTTTTTGTTATTTTTTAAAGGCTTAGTTCAGTGCAAATTATTGTAGAACCCTAACCTAGCGGTCCCAAGTTCGAATCCTACCCACACACCGGCGTCCTTCTTGCCTAAGCTCAAACCGTTATGGGGAATTTTTTTTATGGTGTGCATGCAGGATCGAACTTGTAACGTACCCTCAGGATGAGAACCGTAAGGGAAAACCTGGCTGGAGATAATTGTCATAAACTTGTTTTGTTTGACTATTAATTAGTTGTGTAGAGATGAAAGAAGGCATGAACTATAGGGCAGTGTTAGTGGCAGCCCTAAGCATACATCAGATCTGTAACCCTAATCCCCTGAACCTCCTCATCATGTTTCCTTTCCCTTATATCAATATCAATGCATGCCTTCTTAAATTTCTGTCACCTGCTCCTGCAGCTTCTACATAACTAGTCACATGACTAAAGCTGTTTCAATTCACTGTTTGACCTTATGGGTCTTTTAGGGTTTTCTATCCAGGTTGTTTCTATCCCTTCTATGTTCTTTATTTCTCTTTTGAAATCATAAAGAATACTTCTTATCTCTATCTCTACCCCACCTGCCTTACTTTATAAATTTTCAGAATTTCTTTTTAACTTACATCTCTTTCATCTTCTAGGTTCTTCTATGTTCTTTCTCTTTTGAAAATTTTGAAAACCTACGCATGTTTTCTTTTACTTTTTTTTTTTTTTTTTTTTATGAAAAGATCTTGAAAAACCCTAATCATGGTTTTCTTTTTCTCTTTGAAGTATTGAAAACACTACTCATGTTTCCTTTATTGTATCTTGAAAGCCCTAATCAAATTTATTGTCTGGAATCTTGATGACCTACTCATGTGTTCTATTTTTAATTTTTTAAATCCTAAAACCCTAACCATGTTTCTTTTTTTTTTTTTAATCTTGAAAATTACCATAATCATGTGTTTTGTTTGGTTTTTAAGAAAAAAGATATGCACAACTGTTTTGATATTCAGTTTGTTGATGGATTGAGCTCCATGCATGGTGATCAAATTGAAGGAAAAGATGAAGCTGCCAGCATGATCTATCTTGAGTGTTCCGGCATTAAGAAAATAGGTCATGCCGTCAGCTTCACCTTTTGCTTTCATTTGGATTCGACAAAATAGTCTATGTAGTAAGTACACTGTACATTGTTCATTTAGAAAGTATTAAAGAAGCTCAAATGGTACTTGCTTATAATTAGGAGTGCAAACGAGCCGAGCGGCTCGCGAGCTGCTCGAGATCGGCTCGGTAAAAAGCTCGAACGAGCCGAGTCTTATCGAGCTCGAGCCCAAGCTCAAACCTGAAATAAAACTCATTTGGTTATCGAGCTCGAGCTCGAGCCTCGAATGTAAAGCTTGGTTGGGCTCGTCGAGCCTTATCGAGCTTTGCTTATTTATGTCAATTAATACTATATAGCCTTATTGTATTGCAACCCATGCATTAACTAAATTACTTTGGGCCTTGGACTTCTTAATTGTCCAAAACGAGCTCATTAATAGTCCAAAACGAGTCCTTAATAGTCAAAACGAGCTCCTTAATGGTCCAAAACGAGCTTGAGCCGAGCTTGGGCTCGTTTAAACTCTTGCCACATACATTTTGATCGAGCTTTCGAGCCGAGCTCGAGTTTTTAATTATACTATCGAGCCGAGCTCGAGCCCAAAATACAAGGCTCGAATCGAGCTTGAGCTCGAGCTTCTGAAAATTTTAATGAGCCTAGCTCGATAATGCAAGGCTCGAGCTCGGCTCGGCTCGTTTACAATCACATGCATTTGTTACATATAATTTTCTTATTAATATTTAGCTATTATTATTATTATTTTATTTTTTTGGTACAAATAGATAAATGTATTGAAAGCACCCTTGGTTGTGTTTAATTTAACTTGTTATATAAATTTTGTGCCCACTTATTAAAAAACATCCATTGTATTTGGAAAAAAAAAATTCCTCAAATTTGTGAAATTATTAACCATTTAAGAAACCGTTATCTATGGCCAAAATCAGTTTTCTTCCATGTTTTGCAATATCTTTTAAGGTTGATTTGTTATACATATATTGTAGTAGTACTGCAAGGAACAGGACCTTTAGCGGCGATACCTGTCGCCGCTAAAGGTATACTATTAGCGGCGGCAAGGCTTTTAGCGGCGACGGTTGCCGCTAATGGTCTTGCCACCTTTTGTCTTTCGCTATTGCTCCTGTTGCCGTTAAAGGTGTCCCCGATAAAGCTATTTATCTACGTGGCATTATCTTTTATCTTTTTTTTTGTGCCACGTGGCAGATTCCTGTGTAATCTGGGCAAGACTTTTAGCGGTGAGGCGTCGCCGCTAAAGGTCTTTTTTTTGCCGTTCGTTTACTCCGCACACGCATAACCAAACTAAATAGTAAAAAAAATAATTAACCAACAATTACATATATATAAATAAACATACCAAGTTTAACCAACATTCGTCAAAACATATCAAACAAACTAAACTAACATACCAACCTAATATTTGATTCAAGCATACACCATCAAAACTAAACAAACATACCAAAACTGCCTAAAAGTCTTTGTCTTTATCGTCGTGATCGTGATCGCCACTATTACCACTTCCGCCTTGATTTCCAAGCCTTTGTTGGACCAATTGATTAGCCATTTGGAGCAATTGCGTTTGGAATTGAGGAGTCGCTATGATATCATTAAGTTGCTCCTACAAAACATATTTATACCAAATGGGTCAACTATTAACAAATAACTACAAATACATACCAAATGTGTCAAATATCCTATTTACTAAACATATTTATACCAAATGGGTCAACTATCAACAAATAACTACAAATATATACCAAATGAGTCAATTATCAACATTTAAACTACAAATATATACCAAATGGGTCACCTATCAACATTTAAACTACAAATATATCAAATGGGTCAAATATCCTATTTACTAAACATATTTATACCAAATGGGTCAACTAGTAACAAATAACTACAAATATATACCAAATGGGTCAACTATCAACATTTAAACTACAAATATATACCAAATGGGTCAAATATCCTATTTACTAAACATATTTATACCAAATGGGTCAACTATCAACATTTAAACTACAAATATATACCAAATGGGTCAAATATTCTATTTACTAAACATATTTATACCAAATGGGTCAAATATCCTATTTACTAAACATATTTATACCAAATGGGTCAACTATGAACAAATAACTACAAATATATACCAAATGAGTCAAATATCCTATTTACTAAACATATTTATACCAAACGGGTCAAATACTAACATTTAAACTACAAAGAGATACCTGTGTAAACATCGTTTGCATAGGCGTAACTTGAGGAAGGCTTTCTTTCGGAAAAGGCATATGCCCAATCCTGATAGCATGTCTGCGACGACTACCCAACACCTCTTCAAATATAGCAACCTTCAAACACCCCAAATAATATTAGTTTTAACCTACTTTAAACCCAACAAACAATCTCAAAAACATGAAAACTAAACACGCACATAAACAAATATATACCAACCTGATCCACTTGTTGGGAGCTGCCTCCTTCTTCTTCTTCGACGATCCGTTGACGTTCAGACTCAACCCGTGACTTTAACTTGTGCTGTATTTTACAAAAGTGATTTAATAGATTATAAATAAATGCTTACATAATTCTCTTCATTCTGAGGGCTATCAAACGTCCCCTGCCTTCCTATATGTCCAATACGGTATGCTTCATACCGTTCCATGCCCTGTTTAACATTAAAAGTTAAATTCTAAGTTAAATAAACATTATCGTCTATGTATATGTGTGTGTATACCTTTTTGTAACAGTGACTGGCAAGAGAGCTCGATCCACCTCGGTATGTGGTCATTTCTTTTTGGCGGGCGGCTTTGTTTATTGCAGACTTCCTCTGATGCTCTGGAGTTCAGAAGTGATTAACAGCTCAACCAGCACACGATTATAAAAGCATTGTTAAAAGCCTTAAAAACTCAAAAACTAAAAGGCAAGTAGATTAATGATGCACTCTTTTAGTAACTTCAAAACAAGTAAGCAAGTTTACCTTTCATTTCTCCCTTGGGGTTTACAATAACACCAGCATTGTCTGCATACATGACAAAAAAATAAATAAAGAAAACAAACTTGTGAAAAAAATACTACAAGTCACAGATGCCATGTCAGCAGCCCCGAAAGCAGCCTCTCTATTCTCAGGGATAGAGGTAAGGTCTGTCTATATCCCACCCTTCCCAGACCTTATCAATAGTTTACTATTTATGGGATTCACTGGGTATGGTTGTTGTTGTTGTTATTGTTGAAGGTTAAAAACAATCAACCTAATAAAATGAAACGCATAAACAAACAACATTTTACCACAAATAACAAAAAAGGCAACATGCTGTAAAACAGCTAATTCAAATTTACTGTCATAAGTAAATCTAGATTAACCGGTAATAGATGCTTCAACGATTAAATTTCAGCCTGTTAATAAGTTTCAAAAATTATATATAAATTAATGAAATTACATTACATATAAAACTCCTCCGGTACCCATGTCACTCGACTAGGGCCTTGCAATTTTTACAACCATGTCAAAGTCCTAGTTATTTTTATCGATTAATACCGCAAGCTAACCGACTAAGCAATACATATGAATAACTATAGCAACATATAAACTTCAAATGAACAACTAAAACAAGATGAAAACCTCAACCTAACAAAATGACCATAAAACAAAACCAATTAATCAGAAAATATTATAACTGTATCAACAAATAGGCCCCAAAAAGATAATTAAAACAAATTTAGTGTTCAAAAATCCAAATCAAACAAAACAAAAATCATTCAGAGCTACAAAATAACAAAACAAACACAAATAACTAGGGGTGCAAACAAGCTGTTGGAGATGAATAGCGACAACCTACCTATTTGCTACGTAGCGAATAGCGACAAATAGCGCCCGCTATTTCATATTTAGCGATAAGGTAGTACATAATTTTAGAAATATATAATATAGTATTTATAATTTTTATATGTGCACTTATAAGCAAAAACCAGCAACATGTGTTATGAAAAGGAATATGTAAGAGATCAAAAGACACAAAATGCGAACCTTTTGGAGATGTAGCCACATAATAAAGTGAGCAAATTGCACCAATGGAGGCAGCACCCCAGTCTACAAGAAATGGAAAAACACCTCAGCTAATGCACCCTCATCATATCATTATTTGTACTCTATAGTTCATAATTGTAGACCCTACCAGCTGAATTAGTCGATTTTTTATTTTAAATTAGCCATTATGTAATAAGTCATACATAGATGTTCAATTCATATAAAGAGTAACAATTTTTAGAAACCTAACATTCAAATGTCCAAACTTATCATCAGTTGGAACAGTTCCTTAACTACTCATCAGTAACATTCAAATGACTAACAATACAAATTACCCCACTACCTCCTGTTTGGGCATGATATTTTAAAATCTCCTAGGGAAGCAAACCTTACTTAGTAATACACAAGAATTTAACACTTTTAGAACCAAACATGAACCTTTGGTTATAGTCTGTAAATCTTCATTTCTTTACATCCAAAAAGTACAAGATCTCATAATATTACTTTATCTTCAACATCCACTGTTGGATGTAAAAATAATAATAATAATAATAATAATAATAATAATAATAATAATAATAATAATAATATATACCTTTGCAACTTGCAAGCAATCACAATTCTCCGAATCCTTCCTAACAACATCCAAAACCGAATCAATGAACTCAGCTCCTTCAGTATAATGCCCCTTCGCCCAACTCAGATTATAATAAAATAAAAAAAATTAAACAAACTAAAAGAAAAAAAAACAGAAAAAAGAAAAGAGGGAGGGGAGGTGGTGGTTTCAATGGGTGTGGGGGTTTACCCGTGGTGGGGAAGTAGAGGGGAGGTGGTGGTTCCGGTGGGTGTGAGAGGGAAAAAGAAAGAGGGAGATGAGAGAGGTGAGGAACGGTGGTGGTGAAGAGAGGAGATGAGAGGAGAGTGAGAAGTCGAGAGGAGTGAGAGAGTGAGATGCAGAGAGATAGAGAGCAGAGAAAGAGAAAGGGAAAAAGAAAGAGGGAAAAGAAAAAAGAAGGCGGGTGATCGAAATTTTTGGAACTTTTTTGACCTTTAGCGGCGACAGGGTGTCGCCGCTAATGCCCACACGTACGATGAATTCCTGGACGTTCGATCTGATCTTGATCAACGGTTGAGAGTTATTATGTCAGGTTTTAACCTTTAGCGGCGACCAAAAGGCGGGTCGCCGCTAAAGGTGTCGCCGCTAAAGGTGAAAATTCTTGTAGTGGATAGTATGATGGTGAGTAGAAAACTGTAGGCTTTACGGATTTGTAAAGGGCATCTTACATCCACCTTCGTGAGTAAACATGAGTTTTGTAAATGAGACCAGTAATTCGTGAAATTTTTAAGAACGAATAGGTTTTTTTTTAATTTATTTTTAAGATTAAGAACGAATAGCTATATCAAAAGATACGTTTCTAAACAAACTTGAGCCTAATAAATAATAAATGAGTTTCACATATCAAGCTTGACTTTGCTAGGCCTCCACCTCCGACTAAACCACGACGACTCGACTGAACCTCTACCTCTAACTGAACCACCTAACTGAACTACCACCACCCACTAAACCTCCACCCGTCTAAACTACCACCACCACCTCCATCTGAACCAACACCACCGCCCGACTAAACCTCTACCTCTGATTGGACCATCACCTAACTGAACCACCACCATTCGACTAATTCAGATCATCCCGAACCACCCGACTGAACCGAACCCACACCTGCCTGAACCACCACCACTCGACTGAACCAAACCTAGACCCGACTGAACCAGACCCAGACCCGACTAAGCCACACCACCTACTTCACCACCGCCTACACCTACGTCACCCTCATCCTATAACGGTCACTTTTTTTTAAAAACCCCCAATCGCCCTCCAGTTGTTTCTAAACCTAATCACCCTCCCCTAGGTTTATAACCCAATCACCCCTTCCAGCTTAAACCCAAGTCGCCCCCTCTGCTTAAAGCTACTCGCCCCTGTTATCACTGTCCACTGATTGCTTTGAGAATTGAGATGATATTAGTTACCCCTTTATATTGATAACTATATTAATGTTTACAAAGTCTAATAAACATTCATAGACTTCGTAATCTGTTATAGTTTACTTTAATGGATTTAACATTTTTATAAATAAAATAATAATTATTATTATGGAGGTCCAATGACCTTGACCCGAACACGGTGGATTTCTCTCAACTTCTCAACATGCCCTATAATATTTATGGAGGTCCAATGGGTTACGCGAGTAAAATGAGATTTAATGTTGGTGGTATGTTGGGATCTCAAGCCAACCAAGAACCGGACGTTGAAGTCGTGCCGAACACACAACAAGAACCCGAACCCAAGCAGGAGCTAACCCGAAAAAACGGTCCCACAAAAAAAGGGAGAGCCGAGTAAGACAAAAGCAACCTACCTAAAGTGGACCAAAGACGAGGAGTTCGCGCTCGCACGTGCGTGGCTTGACATTTCAGAGGATCTTGAAATTGGTAAGTGAAGGAATTCAAACCCTTAATCTTTCTCATTCATTGTAATGCTATAAATAACACATAATTATCTCCTAACTATGGTAAGGGATAAATACAAATAATTACAATTAAATCTAACTAAATATATTATCTATTACACCCCTGCAGTCGAAGCGGGAGGTGACCAGATGCTGAGAGTGGATCTGAAATCTTCAAATAGAACACGTGGTAGCCCTTTCGTGAAAATGTCTGCTATTTGATACCTGGATGGCACGTGGAGAATACGAACATGACCCCGTTGAACCTGTTCCTTGACGAAGTGTATGTCTAATTCAATATGCTTGGTACGCTGGTGTTGGATTGGATTGCCTGATCAAATAGATGGCGCTGACATTGTCACACTAAACCATAGTGGTGCGAGATATAGGGACCGATAATTCAAGAAGTAGGTTTCGTAACCAGCAAATTTCTGCCACTACATTAGCAACACCCCGGTATTCAGCCTCGTCAGTAGAACGAGACACGGTTGGTTGGCGCTTAGAAGACCAGGAAAACAGATTATCACCAAAATAAATACAATAGCCACTAGTGGAGCATCTAGTATTTGGACAACCAGCCCAATCGGCGTCCGTGTACGCAATCAGAGTGGATGCTGTCGAAGGACCCAATAATAATCCAAAAGATGTCGTTATGTATCGAAGGATCCTTTTTAGAGCATTCCAATGGTTGGTACAAGGGGCGTGCATATGCATGCACACCCGCTGAACAACATAGATAATGTCACGCCGTGTAAAAGTAAGGTATTGCAAAGCCCCTGCTAAGCTTCGGTATAAAGTTGGGTCATGAAATAACTCGCCAGAAGAGGATCCGAGTTTGGCATTGGTGTCAGTAGGGGTGGCAACGGGGTTACAAGACCGCATAACAGCACGTGCAATGATATCTGTCGCATAGGACTGTTGAGAAAGAAACATGTTGTTGCGTTGTCTTGAAACAGAGATGCCCAGTAAGTAAGTTAAAGGACTGAGGTCTTTCATGGTGAATTCACTTGCAAGATTCGCTAGAAGACGTTGACGAAGACTGTGAGAATATGTAATCAGGAGAATGTCATCTACATAAAGAAGCAAGTAGGCCGTGTCACTGGCCTGATGAAGAGTGAACAGTGAGGCATCACACCGACTATTAAGGAACCCCAAGTTAAGTACATAATCAGTGAACCGTTGATACCATGCACGGGGATCCTGCTTGAGCCCATATAGAGACTTTCGAAGTAGACAGACATGGTCAGGAATAGGGATGGCAATCAAACCCGAACCCGATGGGTAAACCCGAAACCCGACACATTCGGGACAGGTTTGGGGTTGGGTAATCGGGTATGGGTCCGGGTATGGGATTAATGTTTAATTTTTTCGTGGGTTTGGGACGGGTTTGGGATTTGATGATATACCCGTTTACCCGACCCGATTACCCGATAAAGTATACCCGTTTACCTGATTAGATACCCAATATAATTTCTAATATATCTTTTTAAATATGTATACATAATATATCTAATTGTCCATCTACATTGTCATCTTGTGCTAAAATTACCAAAAATTAGTGTATACTATTTGTTATCTATGTCTTTGATTGTTTTTATATGATTTAAGTATTTTATATTTATACAATATAATGATTTACATGTACATTTAATAATGCTAAATGTAATTGGTTAATAGTTACATAATAAATGCCCGTCGGGTTTTTGGTCGTATATACTCAATGAGTAAGTTTAAAAATTAATGGGTTTACCCGAAACCCGCGGGTATACCCGATGGGTATTTACCCGACACAAACCCGACGGGTTTTGGGCTGGGTTTAGGACAAGCATACCTAATCGGGTATGGGGTTGGGATTACCTAAACCCGTCCCAAACCCGACCCATTGCCATTCGTAGTCAGGAAAGTGTCTGTCCCTAAACCCCATTGGCTGATGCATGTAAACCGTTCCATTTAAATTCCCGTGTAGAAATGCGTTTGTCACGTCCAACTGGTGTACAGCCCAACCTTTAGATAATGCAAGTGAGAGAACTGTGCGTATGGTGGTCGGTTTAACAACCATGCTAAAAGTCTCACCGCAATCAATGCCCACCTGTTGTGAGTGACCATCACACACAAGTCTAGCTTTGTACCTCTCCAGTGTCCCGTCTGACCTGTATTTATGTTTAAACAACCACATGGAACGAATAATATTCATAGATGGGTCACGAGGAACTAACTCCCATGTACCATTTCTAATTAGTGCGTTGTACTTGGTAGTCATGGCAGAATACCACTACGGAGTGGCCAAGGCATCTGTGGGATTTTTGGGTATGGGAAGGAAAGTGGGTGTCGTTGAGGTATTAAGGTTGAAGAGTTGTTTGGGCTTGAATATACCACTCATAGAATGAGTGTGGATGGTGCGGGTAGGTGGTGGGTCGGACGTGGGTGCTGGGTTATGGGCGGTGGCAGGCGTGTTGTGGGGTTGGCTCGTTGAGGAAATAAGGTGCGGTGGTGTGGGCTGAGAATTGGTGACCGGCTGCAGAGTAGGGCCGGGTGATGGGCTGGGAATTGGTGGTGGGCTAGTATGGTGGGAGGTGGACAGTGAAGTGTTTGGAGGGTCGGTGTTTGGGCCGGACGCAGAGGGTGGGCTAGGGTGTTGGTTATGGGCAGAATGTTGTGTGGGTCGTGTTTGTGTGACGCGAGGACATAAATGGTGAGGGAAGGAGTCACTTAAAAATTCATAAGAGGGTGAGGGTCCGATTGTTTGAGCAAACGGAAAAGTGGTCTCGTCAAACGTGACGTAACAGGAGATAAAAATCTGTTTGGAGGATAGGTCAAAACACCGGTACCCTCTATGAATTGGGGGGGGGGGGGGGGTAAACCGAGGAAGACACACGGGTGGGAGCGGTTTTCAAGTTTGTGGATATTTGTGGACGGGGTAAAGGGGTAGCAAAGGCATCCGATGACGCGAAGATGATTATATGTGGGTGTAGACATGTATAATAGTTCGGTTGGGGTTTTGTTTTGGGTGGTTTTGGAGGGTAGGATGTTGAGTAGATAAGTGGCGGTCTCAAGGGCGAAGTGCCAAAGGTGTGTGGGTAGGGAGGCATGAGCCATTAACGTGCGAAGTATATTATTTATTGTTCTAATTTTTCGCTCGGCTTTGCCATTTTGTGAGGAAGTGTAGGGGCAAGAGAGACGGTATAGAATACCATTGGTGGTGAAAATGTTTTGGAAAGATGCGTTAACGTACTCGCGTCCGTTATCGCATTGGAAGGTTTTAATGGTTTTGTTAAATTGGGTTTTTATGGTTGTGGCGAATTGGGTGAAAGATTGGACGACTTGTGATTTTTGTGTAAGTGGGTAGGTCCATAAAAAAAATTAGTACAGTAATCAAGAAACAACACATAATATTTATGGCCCGAGGAACTAATTATAAGCGATGTCCACACGTCACTATGTATGATATCAAATGGTTGCAAAGTAGTATTAGTTGAATTAAAGAAAGGTAAACGAATATTTTTACCAAAAATAGAAGACTCACATACATTATTGGAATTGAAATCAAAGTCTAAAACAATAGAAGTTTTTAATTTATTCATAGATGCACGTCCTGGGTGGCCAAGACGGTGATGCTAGACTTGTGAGGAAATAACAGCTAAAGTAGAAGGTTGGGTGGTGGATGACCGAGCACCAAGGGATAGAGATCACCGCTGCTGTTGCATCGCAGGAGGGGTGCCTTGGTCTTGTAATCCTTCACAAGAAAGCCAAATGGGTCAAATTCAACTGAAATAGAATTGTCCGCGGTAAACCAACGAACAGAAATTAAATTTTTGACAAGTCTAGGGGAGTACAAAACATTTTTAAGGACAAAAGGTGGGAATGGTTTGGGTAGGTATTTAGTGCCTTGACCAAGTACCGGTATAGTATCACCATTTCCTACAATAATATTACGAGAAACGCAAGAATTAGAAAATGAATGAAAGTCACCTGACTCGTGAGACATGGTTGATGATGCTCCTATGTCCATGTACTGCGTCGGGTCTGGTTGTTGCACGCTCATGATGTAAAGGGCTTGTTCTATGTCAGTGGGGCAATATGCGGTGTGGGCTTGCTGGGGTTTTGGGGCCGAGTAAACTGGGCTGGGCATTTGGGTTGTAAGTGGGCTGATTGGTTGTGGGATAGGGGCATGGAGGTGGGGTCCACTCTTGAGGTTGGGCTGAAGAGTATTGGGGAGGTGGGGCGGGCCACTGTTGGGTCCAAGGAAAACATTGAGATGGGGCCAAAGGTATTGCTGTTGAAACCGGGCACGACCAAAGCCGGAGCGGCCACCACGACCACGCCGACTAGATCTGCCACGGCCTCGACCGTAGCTATTGGGGTCCAACCCGTAAGACCGGTCGGTGGTGCGGGTTGGGTTCATTATATGTGGTCGACTAATGGTAGCGGTGAGGGCCGAAGACGCGGTTTTGGAAGCATGTAATGCTCGTTCGGCTTTGTTTGTTTCGGCTTGGATTAATTTAGAACGAGCATTGTAAAAGGAGGGTAGGGGTTGTTGGTTTTGTAGGATGGGAGAAATACCTTCATATTGTTCATTTAAGCCCGCGAGTAACTATAGAACCAACCGATCATTATCCACAGGTGCATCAACGTTGGCAAGTTGGTCGGCTAGGACTTTCAAAGCTTGACAATAGGCCGACATGGTGGGGAAACCATCCAACCGGGTGTTTAAAAATTTGTTCATGAGGTGAATTGCACGTGCACTTTTATTATCATGAAACAAATCTTCATTGGCTACCCAGGCTTCATGAGTGTTGGATGTGTTATTGATAATGGTGTGGAGTAGATCATTGGAGATCGTACTGTAAATCCATTGTAAAACAATGGCATCAATACGATCCCAATCATCCAATGGTTTGGTGGAGGATTCGGCTTGAGGAGGGTCGTCGACCATAAAGGCTTTGCAATGAATCTTGAAGAGGGTAGCCCATGAGGAGTATTGGGAGGACTCAATTTCAAGGGTGATGGGTACAAAGTTCTTGATGTTTGAAACTGTGGTGGCCGGATGTAGTTTTGATTCGACGATGATAGCGGGTATAATGGTAGAGAAGGTGGCAGGGTCGGTAGACATGGTGGATGAGGATGGTTAATAGGAGAGGAAGAAGGCTAAAAGGAAGAGCCGATCGAAGTAGTCGACGGCGGCATAATGGGTGGATCGAACGAGAAGCCTGGTCAATGATACAATGAAGGAATTCAAACACTTGATCTTTCTCATTCATTGTAATGCTATAAATAATACATAATTATCTTCTAACTATGGTAAAGGATAAATACAAATAATTACAATTAAATCATATTAAATATATTATCTATTAGTAAGTGGTTTTTATATATGTTTGTTTTTTATATATAAAAAAATTAAGATAGTATGTGTTTGTGTTTTTATATATGTTTGTTTGTTTATAAAAAAATTAAGATTGTATATGTTTGTATTTTTATATATGTTTGTGTTGTTATATATGTTTGTTTTTTTATGTTAACTTTTTTTTTATTTTGGGGGGGGGGGGGGGGTTGTAGCAAATTATCAAAATTTGATTCTCTTTTGGTAACGGGTTAGATCAACGTTTTTCAACGCGATGGGTCAAGGCGAATATCGTGACAAGGACTCAATCTCAAGCAAGTGGATCGAAATCAACCGTTCTTGTCATGCTTTTCAAGAAGTCTTCCAACGAGTTAAATCAAATTGGGGTAGTGGTCGAGGCGACGTCGATATATTGAAACGAGCGTTGGAGGAGTACAATCAAACTCGTGGCAACTTCACTTATTTGAATTGTTGGGATATGCTTAAAGGATCTCCTAAATGGGCCGATGTACCGCCCATGACGACGCCTAGATGCAAAGCGAAACGGTCCAAGACTTCTTCTTCCATTGATCCCGACACGCCCACGTCTAATGCTTGAAACATGGATTTAAATGAAGATGTTCCCGACGAGGAAGACGAGTTAGCCCGACCACCCGTTAGAAGAAGCGTGCGAAAGGGAAAAGGTGAGTCTTCGTCGACGAGTGGTGACTTATTGAAGCAAAGTTTCGATGACATGAATCAACGACTTAAAGAGATTCATGACCTTGGGGCTAGGCGTTTGGAAACAATGCAAAGAAAGGTCGTAGCAAACGAAAAGTTCATTGACATCCAAGATGCGAGGCAAATGGAAAAAGACATCGAATTTTTGTCTAAATCGATCGACCACCTCACGGGAGACGCGTTACGCTTGGCTCAATTGACAATGCAACAAATCCGCGAAAAATACAAGCTTTAGATTGTCTAATTTTTTATTCATGTTTCGTGTTTTTTTAAGTATGTTTTTTTTTTTTTTTTTTGGGTATGGTAGTGTAATCTTTTTCATTTTGTTTAATGAAAACCTTTATGAAATATTATTTGTTTTTATTTTCAAAGTTTTATTAAATAAAAAAATAAATAATTAATACTAAATGATTGGATGCTCCATGAAAATTTTCACCTTACCATTACATCCTATCCTAAAAAACCCTAGCTCCGCAAAACTAGGGGGCGATTTGACGGCGATGAAGGGTGCCAGCAGGCACAAACCAGACGTATGGTACGACGTACCGGGAAGGAAAGGTAACGACAGAAGACACGATTCACAAGGTAACAAGGACAGCGGGACTAGGTTTTTTGTCTCAAATCTTCCACCAAGAGCGACGTCAGAGGATCTCAAGTATGTATTTAGGGGTTTTGCCGATTATGTGGGTTCTTATATCGCAAGAAAACGAGACAAGCTGGGCAAGAAGTTTGGGTTCATCTCTTTTCGTAACGTAAAAGATGTCAAAAGGCTAGAGAATGATATGGTTGATGTCTGGATGGGCTCCTATAAATTGTTCGTTGCTGTGGCAAAGTTCGTTGAAGGTGATAAGAAGGATGAAGGAGAAAAGGTATACAGGGAAGTTCGTAGGGAGGTGCCGAATGGAGCTGAACCTGAAGGAAGTAGTCATGCAAACCCTAATCAGGGGGAGCATGCAAAACCAGATGGCATGGATTTCCAAGAAGATGGGAGTGGGGATAATTCGGGGAGGTCTTTTCGTGACTGTCTTTTGAATAGACAACCAGTCAATAAACTGGATGTTATTCAGGTTGATGGGAACATTGAGGCATTTCCACATTGGCATGAGAAGGCGCTTGTGGGAAAGGTTAAGGATTTCAAGATCCTTACTGGCTTACGAGTCATGTTACAGGAAGCTAAGTGGGGTAATGTGGGGATCAAATATGTGGGGGGATTCAAAGTGGTTCTGGTTCTTGATGATAAAGACGATTGTGACCGATTTATGCGATGTAAACAGTTGTGGGGGCTATGGTTTGAGTCGTTGGAGTTCTGGTCAGGTAATGCTTATTCGAAGGATAGAATTGCGTGGATTAAGGTTCATGGTGTTCCTGTTCAGTTGGCGGTAGAGCAAGTGTATGAGCTTATTGGTAGTAGGTTCGGCAAAGTAATCCAGTCTACAGGCATATCGGAACAGGAAGTGGATTTCTCGTCGGCTTACTTGGGAATTCTTTGTGACAAAAGGAACCGTATTATAGACTCGTTTTTGTTGAGTTGGAAAGGTTTGTCTTTCAGGGTGTGGGTGGATGAGGATTGTGAGGAGTGGCAACCGGACTGTATAGTAGATTTCGATGAGGAGTCGGCTGGTGAATCAAGATCTGAAGATGATGAGTCGCTTCAAAACCCTAGCCAGGAGATGCAAGGAGAGGGACCAGATTTAGAAATGGGGGAAATTGGAGGGGGGGGGGGGGTAATGATGTTAGCCCAACCTGTGAGGAGGCAATTGAGAAGTCAAGTGGGGAGATTCAAAATTCGCCCAGTGGGTTGGACGGTTCAGCATCTCCAGGGGGTAATGTTGAAGGGGTTCAAGTGAGGAAGAGGTTCAAGAAAAAAGCTCCAATGAAAAACAAGAGGGTCACATCTCCTGGGCTTCAAGAACGGCCCAAGAAAAGGCCCAGGGACATTTGTGACTCATCCGATCCTTTTGGTGTAGATAGGCTCATTGGCATTATGAAGGTCGGCCCAGTGGGTAGCAAGGAAGTGGAGTCCGACCCAAATTTTTTAACACCGGATTTAAACGGATCTTCGGATCCTGGGGATGGTTCAGTGAAGGCGATAGAGGGTGGCGGTCCTGAGCACCTCGGTGTTAGTAATAAGAACGGTAATGAAGCTAGCAAAGAAGTTATGTATACCATGGAGATGGGTAGTGTCCTGGGGGTTGAGAACCTGCAGAATTTTATTCCTCAAGTCAGTGAGAGTGTCCGAAAAGAAGGCTTTCAAGATGTTACTCAATGAATCTACTCTCTCTAAATATTCGTGGGCTAGGAGTTCAGGATAAAGCACAATGGGTTAGGGATTTGAGACGGCAAAATGAGGTAAGTTTCGTGATGCTCCAAGAAACTCAATTTTCTGATTATAGCTCGGTGGTTTGGGATTCTTTTTGGGGTAGGGGGAATTATCAGGTGGAGACGGTGGTGGCGCAGGGTAGGTCTGGGGGTTTGGTGTCTATGTGGGATACTTCTGTGTTTTCAGCGGTTTTTGTTCAGAGTGCTAGAAATTGGCTGTTAGTTGCGGGTACGGTTAAAGGTAGTGGAGTTGTTTCGTATATGTTGAACATTTATGCGCCTCAGAACAACGTTAATAAACGTCTTTTGTGGTCGGAAATCAGTAGATTAATGGGTGTGGGTAATGGGTTCTGGGTTTTGGCTGGGGACTTTAATTCGGTTCGTAACAGATGTGACAGAAGGAATTCTAAGTTCAATAATGCTGCTGCTGTGGATTTTAATGCGTTTATAGACGATTCTGCCTTACATGAGTATACTTTGAAAGGGAGGAAGTTTACTTTTGTGTCTGGAAATAAACTGAGCCGTATAGATAGAATTCTTGTAAACTGGAATTTTTTGATGGAATGGCCGAATGCGGAGTACAGGGCGCTGAACAGAGATAAGTCTGACCACAGTCCGATCATTTTGAAGGTAAATTCCTTTAATTATGGTCCAAAACCGTTTCGTTTTTTTAATTCTTGGTTGGATAGAAAAGATTTTGATGAGGTCGTCAGGAAAGCTTTAGAGGGTTTTGATTGTCATGGGCCTCCGGATGTTTGTTTGATGTATAAATTCAGATTTTTGCGCCAAGTCATTGGCGATTGGAAAAGGGTAATTATGGGTAAGGAGTTAGAGGAGAAAAGCCTTTTACAAGAGGAGGTCAGACAGCTAGATGAGATTGTGGAATTTAGGGATTTGGATGAGGCTGAATTGTGGGTTTTAGAGGAGTCCAAATGTAGACTTCGTGAGTTGGATTTTATGGGTAAAGCGGATTTGCGTCAGAAAGCTCGGTTGAAATGGGCCTCGGATGGAGATGACAACACTAGATTCTTTCATGGTGTTATAAACAAAAGGAGGAGCTCTAATTTTTTGGCTGGTTTGATGGTTGGGGGGGTATGGGAAACAAGACCAAAAATTGTAAAAAGAGAAGTCCTTCGGTTTTTTAGATCCAAGTTTGTGGAAGATATGAACGTCCGTCCGAAGCTAAACTGTTATGATTTAAAGCGCCTCGATTCGTCTCTTGCGGATGGGTTAGTTGCGGCCTTTACGGTGAAAGAGATCAAAGATGCCGTTTGGGATTGTGGGGGTGATAAAGCCCCGGGTCCCGATGGTTTTAATTTTAAATTCATTAAGCGGTTTTGGGATTGTTTGGAGAAAGACTTTGTTGAGATTCTTAACAGGTTTCACCAGACAGGTTCGTTCAATCGTGGGGTGGGGTCTTCTTTTATTACACTAGTTCCTAAGAAAGCGGACCCGACAGAACTATCGGAGTATAGACCGATCAACTTGATTGGTGCTATTTCTAAAGTTGTGTCAAAGGTGCTTGCGAATAGGCTTCGGGTGGTGATGGATAATGTTATTTCGGAGTCTCAATCTGCCTTCTTGTCGGGAAGATACATTTTAGATGGTCCGTTGATTACTAACGAGGTGTATTCGTGGGCTAAAAGAACAGGGAAACAGATGTTCCTATTTAAGATAGATTTTGACAAAGCTTATGACAACGTGAATTGGGACTTCCTGATTTCAGTTATGGATCAGATGGGGTTTCCAGCTCTTTGGTGCAAGTGGATTCGGGGTGTTTTGATTTCTGCTCGGTCAGCGGTTCTGGTTAATGGTTCGCCCACGTTCGAGTTCGACTGTCAGAAAGGTATTCGCCAAGGTGATCCTATTTCGCCTTTCTTATTTATTATCGTCATGGAAGCATTTTCTGGGATGATAAAGAAGGCTTGCCATTCGGGTTGCTTTGAAGGGGTGCGATTACCTAGAAATGGGTCGTTGCTATCTCATCTCTTGTACGCTGACGATGCTATGGTGATGGGCGAATGGCCCGATCATAATTTTCTTAGTTTGAGGAGAATTTTACGGTTGTTTCATCTTTGCTCTGGCCTAAAAATAAATATTAACAAATCTGTTCTCTATGGTGTGGGTATTTCCAATGAGGAATTGTACCAGCAAGCGGATTCTGTGGGGTGTAAATCCGGAGAGTTCCCGTTTATGTATTTGGGCATTAGGGTGGGTGCCAACATGAACAGAGTCTCCAACTGGGAGCCGGTGGTGGATATCTTTCGGAAGAGACTTTCAAAGTGGAAGGCGAACTCTATTTCGATCGGGGGGCGTTTAACACTTATTAAATCGGTGTTAGATAGTCTTCCAACGTATTACTTTTCCCTTTTTAAGGCTCCTCTGACGGTGATCAATAGGTTGGAACAACTCATGAGACGTTTTCTTTGGGGGGGTTCAGATGAAGTGAAAAAATTGAGTTGGGTGGCTTGGGAGAAGGTTACGCGGCCCAAGGAAGAAGGAGGTTTGGGAATAGCAAAGCTTGAGATTAATAATAAAGCCTTACTCATGAAGTGGTTTTGGAGATACTTAACGGAAACTGACGCTCTTTGGAGGAATGTTATCGATGCTTTACATGGGTCAGACCGGAAGTGGGGGTCTCTTCCAGTTAACAACGCTGCTGGTGGTGTTTGGAAGTGTATTGTGGGGTTATGTGATAAGACCAAGGTGAACGGCTGTAGTGTTAATCGTATGGTTCGTGGTAAAGTTGGTAATGGTGCGGCCGTTAGATTCTGGATTGACCCGTGGATTTCTGATGAACCGCTGAAAGATCAATTCCCGTTGCTTTTCCGTTTGGAGAAATATAAGATGTGTAAAACAGCGGACAGATTGGTGTTTAATGGTGGTCAGCGGCTAATTATTTGGAACTGGAAGGAGGTGCTGTCCTCGGATGCAGAGAAACAACAGAGGAGCGATCTCGAAGGTATGCTTCTTTCGTATTCTCCAGCTGCAGGTTGTGACTCGTGGCAATGGAATGATGGCCAGTCTATTTTGTTCTCGGTTGCTGGAGTTAAAAAATGGTTGAAAAACAGCACTGGTGCAGCAGCGGAATTCGGGTTCAAATGGTGCAGGTGGGTGCCTAACAAGTGTAATGTCTTTATGTGGAGAGCATTCCTGGAACGCCTGCCCACGAAAACTGCGCTCAGAAAACGTAACATCCAGGTTGAGGATTTGAGTTGTCCGTTTTGCGGTGATCCTGACGAGACAGAGCAACACCTGTTTACGGGTTGTGGATTTGCTTTGGGGGTTTGGAATGGCATTACTTCCTGGTGTCGTATTCCCCAACTGTTCCTGTTTTCTTTGGAAGATGTGGTGTCTATTGCGGATTCAGTGAACATCTCTAGAGCAAAGAAGGAGGCGCTGAAAGGGATTATCATCATCACGGCTTGGCGTATTTGGAAAGCGCGCAACGAGAGGATTTTCTCGAACAAACCACACGTTGTTTCGGAAGTCATCTCGGATGTCAAGTCTTTGGGTTTTCTATGGTTTAAAAACAGGGGGAAGGGTATTGTATCGGATTGGGATTCTTGGTTGTCGTTTGATGTTATGTAATGTTGTTGTTTTGTGGCCGTTCTAATTCCCGTCTTGGGGATTAGTCGGTTTTGGTGTTGAATGAAAGTTAATTTCCAAAAAAAAAATTACATCCTATCCTAATTTGATTTCCTTCATGATCCCACGTATCTCGTATCAATTAATACCCCATGAAACTTAAAAAAATTCACTTACCAAATGGTCTTACCATCATTATTTAGAGATGTGGCCATGTGCCCTTATATACTTGATTGTTTGGTTGTAAAGTTGTAATTGTCTTCTTTGACAAGAATTTCAATTTTGTCACAATCAAATAATATTTATAAAAAACTTATATTTTAGCTTATAGAAATAGTAATAAATCATAACTATCAAACGAAACGACATTATTGGATTATTTTTTAAACGACCAAATAAAATATTGTGTATTAAATATAAAATATACATAGACGTGTATCTATACATATAATAAATCAAAGCCATTTTAATGACATGGCACTCAAAGAGGGTATTCTCTTCATTGAGTGTGCCATGTGGCATCCCATGTGGTAAGGGCTTTATTTTAGGAAAATAATAATTTAAAATTTAAAAACAAAATTAGATTTTTATCTCTAATGTTTTCTCCCATAACTTTTAAACGTGAATATCTTTTATATACGAGATTTTTTAAAGAAAAAAATTACACCAAATTAACGAGCGTTTTATTATCTTTTCAACGGGTACCATAGTGCTATATAAAAAACGGAGAAAAAAACGACTATTTTTTTGTGTGGTTTTGTTCATACAGGAAAAAAACACAAAGTGTTCAGGTTATTCATTAATCATGTATAGGCAAGTCATTAGTAATGTTCAAACCAGTAAATATGATTTTTATTTACAACATGTGTTAGCATTGGAGTTGTACATTGTTTTAGGTTATGTTTTAATATTAGAGTTATACAGTGTTTAAGATTATGCACTAACATTGAAGATACATTGTTAATTGTTTTAGGTTAAGTGCTAGCCAAAGCTTTCCTGCATGTAACTGTAAAACGCATCAGTCTATTTCAGGTGTAAAATTGATATTTCAAATTAGATTTCCCAACCCGGGACGCTCCTGGGATATATTAGTTTAAAAAAAAAATTGTGGGTTTGGGTCGGGCCTGAGATTAGGTGATACCCGACCCAATTACCCTTTTTTTATATTTGAATGTGATAACTTATGGCAGAGATTTGTTTAAAATAATAATAATAATAATAATAATAATCATTAATCATATATTGGCAAGTCATTAATTATGTTGTCATATTAGATACTTTATTATGTCATATTAGATATTTCAACCCGTGACGCTCTCCAACAGGTAATTGCTATGTTTTCTTTTTCTACCATATTCTGAAATAGCTCAAATCTTATTGTATGCAGTTAAAGACCTTTGACTGAATGTATTGGTGCTAAACACTCTTTGTCCCCTTGAAGTGCTTGGGATCTTAATATTCTGTTTTAGGTGTTAATGTTGTAAGATGAAATGGATCTTTTGGTATATTTTTTTTTTAAAATATCTAATGTAAGTTGATACATAAATGTCATTTTTATAGTTTAGATACTTCTAATTTTATTCATTTTACTTACATTTCTCAACCCGGGACGCTCCCGGGGTATAAGCTAGTTATTTATAAACCAAGTTATAGCTCACACGAAAAACCGATGCATTAATTAATTTTTTTTTTAATAAAAATACCATTTCAATTAAAGAGACAAATTACATAAGGATAGCAGGTAGGCGGATAACAAGCTGTACCGTCACCCCTTTCTGGACAGAGAACCATAATCTAGTGAAAACAAATCCTCGCCTTTGGGGATTCGATAAGTTGTTGTGGACCACCCGCTGGACTCTCGTCAGGAACCTGATCACCTCCGGTGCCAATGAGCCAAAGTTGTTGAAGAGATATGGTTCCAAATCCTAGCGCAGAGAAAGACCCTACTCCACATCATTGCTAACTCATAACACCTCCGCGGGATAAGTCATCAAGGCGAAGCACAAAGCCAAGACGACAAGGGTAGCCGACCTACGCAGAGTACACCTCCGCGGAATCAATCACAAGATGACGTGGAGTCTAAACCTCTGCTAAGTCCAAACCATCTGCGCAATCCTCATCGCATAACACTGTGAAGGTCTATCGCAGACCAATCACAGGATGACGCGTGTCAACGTTGGCCAACCAAATCTGACCACCAACAGTGAAAGTGCAACCCCCTTATCCACACCATGCTGCACTGTTCACCTTTGTGTCAGACGTCACATCAGACGCCTTTCAGAAGAAGCAGACTGGTGCTGTCAGAGAAAGATCCGTCTGCAATCACTCCAGTCGCACCACGTGAACCTATGACAGGACTTGTCTAGTTAACTAAACCAGGCCTCAAGCGGACGCCAACTACAATGGGTGCCATCCGGATTCATCGTCTGTAATTCCGGACTCATCCGGATCGACACCATTGTGGGTGTCATGAGAAAATAGTTGGTGGATAATGAAAGTATTGTAATTTGTAATGTCTCAGGTGACATAATGACACATCCTTCGGGTTTAGGATGAGACATGATCTTACAACGTTTTCCCCTCGTTTCAATTTACATATTTTATCCAACGACATGCATTGCAGATGAGCTTACACCTAAAACAAATATTTTATATTTGTCTTTATGATTTTTATATTTATTATTTAATGTTAACTTAATTTATCTATTACATGTGTTGGCAATAATAGCTGCCTATAAGTGGCCCGTACTTTATGTAATAGTTGATTAAAAAAAAAACAGAAAGATGTACGTCAATTATCACTAGCTTGCCATTCACTTTCCAAACAGGATGATATATATTTACCAAACAAACATTGTTATGATAATTATTGCTATAAATTGTATGACAATATAGTAATTACTAGGGCTGTAAACAAACCAAACGTTCAACGAACAGTTCGTGAAATGTTTGGCGGGAAGTTCGTTTGTGTTCGTTCGTTTAGCAAATGAACAAACACAAACGAAAATTTTTGTTCGTTTAGTTAAACAAACGAACATGAACAGAGGTCGTGTTCGTTCATTTATGTTCGTGAACGTTCGGTAAGGTGTTCGTTTATTTTTAATTTAAGTACTTCAAATTTCCCAGTGGTAGATTATTTAATATATATTAGTGTAGCACGTATTAATATTACCTTCTTAACTATTTTGATTAACTGTTATTTTAGATGGATTAAATGAGGATTTCAAGTTTGATATGATAATTTTGTGTTTTTATAAGACATTGTGTCATTAGGATTAAGTATATTTGGGTAATAGTATATTTTGGGCGGACAATGTTCATAATGAAACTTTCAAGAATTTTATATGTGTTAGTTTATGTTCGGTTTTATTCATTAATGTATGTTCATGTTCATTTACATCCATTTGTGTTTGTTTATGTTCGCTTTTGTCTGACACCTAAATATAACACATAAAGACAAATGAACACAAACACGTTCATTTCCTTAACAAACTAACACGAACAAAAACCTCGGTTGGTAACTGTTCATGAACAGTTCGTGAACACGTTATTTCCTTAACAAACAAACACGAACAAAAAATCTCGTTCGGTAAGTGTTCATGAACAGTTCGTGAACACGTCATTTTCTTAACAAACGAACATGAACAAGGCCTTATTCGTGTTCGTTTGGTTCGCTTACAGCCCTAGTAATTACTCACACACAATTATTCTTATTAAAACATAAACAATTAAATTTTTTAAAACTTAATTCAATTCTAATTATTATTGTACCTCTAAAATATTCAATTATTGATCTCATCTCATGAATGCATGGTGTGCTACTCTTATGTCAATTTCAGTTTAATAAATATATTTAACAGTCAATACTTTTGTTTTTTTTTTCCTAATGATTTTTGGTATTATAGTAGGACCTAAACTTTTTAACTGTAAGGTTGATATAAATAATTTCACACTTGTTTCAACTATTATATCGGCAATTTAAGTGATCATATTTAGAGTGGGCAAATGTGTAATGTCATGCTAATGTTTCGTATTCAACACGTACAATGCACTAAATGTATCATATACTTAAACACTAATATATGTTTATCAGTTTATGATTAACTAGTGGGAAACCCACGCGATGCGGCGGCGACAAAAAAGACATTAATTCATATGCTCTTGCTGCTAATTCTTCTTCATCATAATCTCCTGAAATTTTAATCAAAATGTAAAAAGACTATTTCGCACCCTTAGTCATTTCATTAAGTTGTTGTACCACGAGAATAAGATGTTGTAATTACTTAAATTTGATTGGAAGCCTTGCTAAATGCTTTATAATATAGTGAATCATTTACATAAATAGTAGACTTAATTTTTTAGAAATTACTTTTGGGGGGTATTGGGGCAAAAAACTGATTTTGGTGATGTATGGAATTGGTTTAGCGGCATCTAAGAAAATAAAGTAGATGCCGCCAAATGGTTCAAGGACATTGATGCCGCCAAACTAAAGATCCACATTGATGCCGCCAAATGGTAGTGAGGCATCATTTCTTATATAAGGACTCGACCAGCTTCCAATTCTCTCCATCCCATTTACACATGCATCTCAATCCCACATATCTCAATCCCATTTACAACACCACATATCTCAATTGTTCTGGAGGGTACGGTTTTTTATTGATATTGGGTCGATGTTACATTCACATGGAGTTTTAACTGTTTTCGGCGGGGATGAGTCATGCTTAACAGCATCGTCTACCGTTTCATCCCCCGCTTGGCATCGCTTTTCTGGGGTCCAAAAAAGCGGTGTCTTTGGATCGGTGTTACATCCACATTAAACTACACCTCTCAATGCAACATTGAGGGTTTAGTTTAAAATATTAGAGAGTTATGGATCGTTGGGCGGGTCTACTTTCCAGGCAAACCCACGCCATCCGGTGTTGATGAATCACATCACGTCATTAGCGACTTGTCCGGCAACGGATGATGCGATTCTTCACCGTACTACTTTCGTATGGCAGGCTGGTTTGAACATTGGGTACCTGTAGATTTGGTACACATATTCAACGGGTAGAACCATGTTCTCCTGGATCAAATTCAGATAAGTTTGAATCTGAATGCGGTCCTGAGTTCCCGCTGACTGGAAAAGACAAGCTTCTGGGTGCGAAACAGAAACTTAATGAACTATGCAACAAAAACGGTGGTAGAATATTGGAATAGGTGATCTCGGAAAATATATTGTCTTGTAAATCCGTAGATTGTATAGTTTGAGTGACTAGTTTTGAAAAACAGTTGTTAAATAAATTTGTAATATTGGTTTTAAATAAATCTATCATATTTGTATTATTTGTTTGAGACATTCCAAAAATGGAAAGTCTGTGTGTTATTTGAAATAAATAAATCTATCCCTCCGAGCCGTTTTCGGGCCACCGGGATCAGGCCCCGGAGACCCGAAAACCGCCCGGACTTCGTGCGACGCCCGTGTGTTACCCAAGGGCAACGCGTCCGTCAGTCAGGTTACCTGTCCGGCAGGCCCAGCCAGGCTGCACAGAGGCCCAAAGAGGGCAGCCTGGCCCGTTTTCAACATAGTGTGGGTTTATAAGGCAAAACAATAATTAATGTTCATATATTTATAAGGCAAAACAATAATTAATGTTATAAAAAATGTTACAACAGGTAATTATGAACAGACTTGAATTCGACAATGTTATTGGTTAAACCAGTACAGATCGTTCGAGGGTCCCTGATTCTGAAGACGTTCAGATTGCCTCCTGGGTGGTGGTTGGTTGGCGGGTGGGGCTCCTTCATTACCGTACTCGTTATCAGGAAAGAGGTTTAAATTCAGCGTGGTAGATGGTCCTGGCCGGCTTGAAGGTCCTTCATCACACGAATTATGCGGGGCATGGTAATGAAAATCACTAAAAAGGTCGTGATCAAACCGTGGCAACCCCTGTCCAGTAGGCGTCACGTAAGCCGGTGATGAAGGAAACCCCCAACTATCTCCGATGGGAATTCCGCCTGCACGAAAGTTAGCTAGCGGACCCATCTCCCCCGGTTGACTGCCACCGGACCCACCAACATGACCAGTTCCCTGCACGATTGATCCACCCAATCCAAATGGAGTTCCCATCTGGTCCAATCCACTGTCCATGAATTGCGGGACATATCCCCCGATCTGGTTCTGATTGTTGCTGGCCGCAACAGATGCACGAAACCCAGCGTCAGAGTGACTTCCACCAGCTTGGTCTTCATTCTCCAGAACGTTTTCCGGCACCTGACGGGGAGCGCGTCGCCGGCGCACCCTTTGAGGCCGTGCAGGTGCCGACAAGTCAACGGCGTCCATGGTAAGATGCGTCGGATTTTGTAAGTGTCCGGCGTTTTGTGACATCATCATACTGTGAAACGCCGTGTTTTGTATGCGCTCAAGCTGCGTGGCGAATGCCTGAGGATTATTAAAGGCCTCCTGAGATGACCGGTAAATATCACCCATGGCATCCCTCTGCAGCAAACAAAATTTTTAGTTAGAAACACCGAATTGCGAAAATAATTAATGTATGAATTAGGAACGTAAAAATGGTTTACCATCAACTGGATTCTAGCACCGTCGTCTTGGAAACCGCCAGCTGGGGACGGTGCTGCACCCGGATTTCCAATAAATGCAACGGTACGCCCCATATACCATTGCATATAACCGGGCTCGGTTGAAGCTATCCTTATGAGTTCAGAGCGGATAACCGTGTTACGACGGTTATTCCATGCATTGACGTAGGCTTCATGCCTAGTCATCCAGTCCGCCCCGTTGTGTCCTTGCCGCCCCAAGGCATGCAGTGTTGCAAGCCGGGCCGTGGGTACGGCTAAGGTTATCTGGGGAGGTATGTACTGGACCATGCCGAATTGCCTCAAAACCCGTTGAGGGTAATGATGCTCAACCATCTCGAAGCTTATAAGGGGACAGCAACTCCTCCAGCTTTCCCTCCCGTTTGTGCACATTGCCGGTAGTCGGTCCAAAACCGAGTTGTAGGGGGTCCAGTTGAACTAAAAACAAACACTTAAGTCAGTAACAAAACACAATAAATGCATGATTAATACATACAAAAAACTAAAAATAATTACTAACATACCATCTCCTCGTTCAACGATTGTAGCTGTGAACGGTATGCCTTGAGGCAGTGTTGGGCCACCTCCGCGAACTTTAACCGCCGGTCTCGCCACCTACAAAATTAACATGTTAAAAAACGTGTTCAGAAAAAAAAAATACAAAGGGATGCCATGCAGGCAAGTATATACAAACTGGGATTTGCGATATATACCGAGCGGCTATCGGGCAAGTATAATCAAACCGGTTTGAGGGTGGTCGTGGCGCGAGACACCGGATCCTCTCCCATGCCCATACTTGAAGGAGCATCATGGGTCCGGTCATGGCTTTCCTATCCGGCTGGGTGGCATCACAAAGCCGCCTGTATAAACAAGCCAGAACCGCACTGCCCCAGCTATAAGATGCTGTACGGTTCAGGTCTCGTAAAAATCTCAAGTAAAAAACATTTATTCTATTATTATTATTATCAGGGAGTAAGGTGGAACCGATCAAAAAGAAAATGATTTGACGAGCACGAAAAATGCACTCTTCATCCGTAGCCTCTGCTTCAACAAATTCCTGCTTTAGTTTATCAAGAATAACAGTACCAAAAACGGACTTGCCGGACATTTGGGCCTGTGTAGGCGTAACACCTAAGAATCGTTGGCACAAGGCTATTGCGTCGGCAGTAGACAAATTATCATCTACCCCAGACACAATAGCTCCCTCAATAGGCAACCCCCACAAGACGTTAACATCTTGTAAGGTGACAGTAGCTTCACCAAATGGAAGGTGGAACGTGTGAGTTTCGGGCCTCCATCGTTCCACCAAAGCTGTTGTCAAGGAGTGGTCAACGTATCGGTAACCACAATCTATGAGGCCACCAAACCCTGCAGCATCGATAAGGTGACGAACCCGTCCTACAACAGGGTGGTCACGAAGTAACGTCCATATTCCTCTATCGCTGCGCTTCACCATCATGGCGCCATTGAAGTTTTCCTCGTCTGTGAAAACGTGAAAGGCACGATGTCGATCACGAAGATACAACACATCGTCGTTTAGGGGACCAGGGTGTAAGTTCATGTTTTGATTCATGGTGGGAGGAATTTGGTGGGTATGATTTTTTATGAATTTCAAAGGTTTCAGATGGAGATTGTTGTGTTTCAGATGGAGATTGTTGTGTTGATGGTGTGTTCTTGGATGTGGGTGGTGCTCCTTCTTCACCTCAACCTCCATTTTATAACCTTCAAAGCCTGAATTCTTACACTCCCAAGAACACTATTTGCCTATCAAATCATCTGCAACTTACAAGACCATTGCATGCAATGCTAGAGACCTTGTGAGTGTGTTTATAGGCTGCATGCTTTGCAGGTGAAGACCAACTTTAATTTGGTGGTTTTAATGCATGAAAATGGATTGGCGGGATCATGACGGCAACATTGAAGAACACACCAACTCAATTGGCGGTATCAATGACACCTTCAAATGGATTGGCGGCATCTAGAGGTGATCCCTCTAACCCATTTGGCGGCATCTACACACTTTAAAACACACTGACAAAGACAATGTGATACCGCTATATCAATTGGCGGCATCTACTTTAATTTTTTTGATACCGCCAATCCACTTCCATACATCACCATTTTCAGTTTTTTTACCCAATACCCCCTAAATGTAATTTCTAAAAAAATAAGTCTACCATTTATGTAAATGATTCTAATATAGTATATATAGGCTTGTTATATGAGATATCAAGTTTAACACGGTCAAATTTTATAAATTCAATAACACATATGACACATTGTGACACATTTAACACAATCAGATACACGTATTTTAATAATTAACATGTATGCCATATATATATACACTCTCGAACCCCCTCTAGCTCCATTCGTATACATTGTTTTGTAAAACTTAAATGAACCGACATTGAATTAACTCTAGATCACTTAGTATTGTAATGTAATACTGACGAGGTATGTCCCGGCTCGGTCAAGCCGGTCAACACCTGACGTTATTTATATTATTTTCATACTAATATATATTATTTGTTATTAACCCAATAGCGAGGCCCATCGTAGTGTCGCTTGTATTAAGCTTACTGGGCTGAGGGTTTTATGGAGGCAACCCTCTAACTGGGCTTGGTGCCAATGGGCTATGTGCCCATATAGTTAGGGGTCTGTGATGGTGGCCCATGAGTTCCCTATTTAAGAGGTTAACCTCTAACCCTAGGGGACAGGTTGGAGCCCTACCACACTTTTTGTGTCTGTAATGGGAGGAAACTCCTGGCAGTCGCCTCCAGCCCTTTTTCTCTTCTTATTACAGATCTGGATTTTGGAGATGGAGAAGACGAAGTCTGGTCTCGTTCATATTCATCATCGCTGGAATATCTACCCGAGAGGTATTTGTTTCTTCATTGGCGCCATCCGTGGGACTCGGTAGAAACCTTTCTTCGTTCTTCCCTACCCCTGTTCAGATCTGTGTTCTTTTTGGAGATTTCTACGCTGACGTTATAAATCAATAACTCCCAAATTAGAGCATGGTGTTTGGGTTGCTAAGATTTTTCTGGATCCATACTCCCTACGTAATCTATGAGATTTTTACATCTGTATTCTATAGATCCACGTCTCTGATGGATGCTCCCGTCTTTTCGGAGCTTGGACTACAACCATATGCATCAATATCCAGCTAAGTTTTCTTTTTAACTCTTAAGAGATCTGTTTTATCTTTTGTGTTTTTTACATCAATATGGGGTTATTTTTGTTGAGATCTATGTTACGATTGAGACTCCTCACGCAAATTCCGGATCATTATCTTTAGATTGGTGTTCTTAGATCCCTACATGTGGATTATGAATCGATAATTCACAGATCTGGGTTTTGTTTGAGCTCCGTATACGACCAGTAACTCTCGGATCTACGACCTTCATGAGGCATACGCGAGTCCTAGGTCCAATCCATGCTTTTGTTTATGCCATACGACATGTCAATATTAAAGATCCAGATAAGTTTTTTCTTTACTATGAATTGATTGTCTAACATTCACATACTGATGCTTAACGTACGAACATGGATTAGAAAACCTGAGTATAAATGCTTCTGGCTTATACAAGTTTTATTACGACACTCTTATTTACAAGTCATGCATACATGACTCGCATAGTACAAGTTTATGCATCACTTTATATGCAATTATACATCAATCTCTAATGTTATCAAGAATATTTTCCGTCTAATGTTAAAATCCATTCAATCAATATTCTAATTATTTACTTGTTGGGTGTTCATAGCCGGAGGATCTCATCTAGTGCCGAAGCATTGTTACGGCCCGGAGAGGTTCACTTGCCCTTGCCGGAGCATTGCCACGGTCCGACGAAGCCCGTCCGTCCTTACTTGCCGTAGTATTGCTACGACCCGGCGAAGTTCATTAACCCTTTCTGGAGCATTATTACGGTCCAATGAGGTTCATTCATCCTTACCGAGGATCGATATTGCTTCGGTGCAAATAAAGCATATAGGGTTATATATCATCATAGAAGAATAACCCAGAAACCCAGTGGTACCGCGAGTTACACCGGCCAGACAGGCTCCGTCGTCTATCTTATGCCTGATAAATATTACCGCGTCATCATTGACCTAGATGAACGCCATTGCTGAATAGCCATATACGCCGATGGGTCTATAAACGACCATGGCGGGTGACCCTTTATAAGTCGGCCTGTCTATAAACGATCATGTAGGATGACCTCTACACAACAGCATGTCTATAAATGACTACGGCGGGTGACCACATATGCCGGTGCTTCTCTACACGACCATGGCAGGTGACCTTATATCGTCCCGCTAACTTTGCTCCTGACATGCCCCGTACGGAAAGGCCAAGCGTTGCCAACCCGAGGTTAAATCAACAGTTAAAGGTCGCTAAACATTAAGTTGTATGTCTGAAGAACTAACACGTCTTTGTGCCCTTTGCATTTGATATGTTTGGAGCCCTAGCCCCCGAAGCACTTCTGTTTTGAGATCGAGCGCAAAAGGTGCTGCATAGTAACTCTCCGTCTGCCAAGGACCAAATTTTTATTTTTAATAGAGAAAGTTCTAAGGGAATGGTATGTAACGGCCATTGGAAATTCAAGCCTGTTGGAATCTACTAAATAAAACACAAGAAAAAAAATTGTTGAAGCTATCATCACAATTTATGTTCTGTTTAGATGAGCTTGGCATTTGGTTGGCATTAAAGCACTAAACTTTACAATTTACACAAGATGACATAGTTGGGACCACTAGTAGTGGGCATGACTAATAGATCCGGGCAACCTATCTGAACAATCAGTTTACACGCCGATTGGTCTTCAACCAAGAACGCGGTCGCAAGATTACTTACAACCAAGGGTCAAAGCCCCCAAAACAACAGGCAAGAACAAAAGGTTTCACCGCTTTTCAACGTTCCTCTATGCTTTGTTTAACAGATTCTTAAACATGTTATACTTTTATATATACCTACATTATTGCTTTTGAATACATATTATTTAAGCTCAATGCTACTAATATAATTTAGCAGCACTGAACTGGTGGACTAGCAAGGTATAAGAACACTACGACTTAAAGTGAGCATCTAGTCCCAGCCCGTGTATTATATGTGCGGACACACCAAATGCCCTCGTGCAAAGTTCATCTATGTACAAGTCACTAGCTGGCTACGTGCTACATCTTTGTTCGGCTATACGCCACATCTACGTTCGCCCATATGCTACATTTATATTCGGCTATATGCCATATCCAAACTAGGCTACGCGCCACATCCATATTGAATACATAACATATGTACATTTGGATATACATGTTACGCGACAATGAAGCCAGCTGAGCATAAGCCCAGCTTGGGCCTAACGGGAAAGTAACATACCTCACAGCGGAATTCCATAGTATAGGCGCGCACACATTGGCGCACCTGGATGGAAGGCCAATCCCGTGAACATGGAATGCCGTCTAGGAAAAATGCTACATGTAACAATGAAACCGGTCTGTTGATCACCATTAGAGAACATGCACGCATTTATGGATCTTTAACGTTTTTAGGAAAACGTCTGCTGCACTATCACACTTTCTAGACCGTTGCAATAACGCACTTTCTAGACTATTCAAATAACGACTACATTACAGTCACTAACTTGTTCTCTTTAGTACATCGATTGACATTCAAAGTACAAGAGATCACAAATATATACACAACTGCAATTACACTGCATTATAATCGGATAGACACATCCATTACAATTTACTGCTAGCAGCGGACAAAAATCTGCAATGCTACTGAACTTTACAGCGCTAAAAGTGGATGTCTTTATCGTAAGATATACAAAAACACTATGAATCAAAAACCAAGTACTTGTTCCAAACGTATACAAAAACGTATACCAAGGGAAATACAAAACGCTCTAAACGACCTCTAAGGATCACCGAGCATAGCACACACTTCTGCAGGAGTGTGATGCGCACCTACGCCCACATTGGCAACTCCTGCCACTTTGGCAGGAGCATAAACTATTATAACCGGCGTAACCGCCTAAAGCACCACGCTCTTCACAGGCGGTGCTACATTCATGTTTTCCATCGCCAAATTTTTAAACCAACAAAACAATGGTGAAATCACTGACCTATTGCCCACCAAAAATATGATCTTACGTCAGGTAGCAACGACAAGCTTTAATTACACTTGAGCCGGGAAATATTAACCCCTTAACATTATAAAAATTAAACATACATGCCAGAGCATTTATGTTTAATGAAATTACAAATACAAGGGGGAAACAAGTAACCTCATCATACTTGGCACTTGATGGGGCACCTGTGTCTAATCAGTATATTCTCTTATGTTGGCATTTTTGTTAATGCTAATATGCCCTAGCCATCAACCTTCATAGAAAGCTCCTAGATGGAGGGCGATTTGAAATCATTTAACGCTTGATACATGTAACTAATCCGCTTTTTGTAGTCAAGCCGCCCGCCTGGGCACGACCACCCTCCGCGACGCCGGTTTTCACGGCCCGCGTCCGCACACAATCTTCTGGTTTGTCGGATCTCTAAAACCCATACTTGAAATATTCAGACGACGCCTGTCAAAACGTAGTTTCCCGACCTAAGATTTGTGGACTTAGGTTTACATGGGTGGGTCCAGGTGTTCTCGAAGGCAAGTAGCACATTGCGTTACGGGTCGGGGTTGAGTAAACAAATCAGCAGTGAAAGGAATAGATTGTTTATTAACTTTAAACATCTAAAAAATCCTTACCATGGATCACTAAGTCAGTAGTGAAAGGAACGTAATTTATTTTACTTGTGTTATACTTTTTATCATGGGGCCTGTCACAATTAAAAAAAAATCTGAACTTGAGTTTCGTTGGTGCTGTAGACTACCACGTGATACACATGTTACATAGAACATGCTTCATACGAGATCACACATGTGTTTGTTAGCATTTGTCAATCAAGTTCAGAACTACTGGCCTAACTTAGTAGCACTAAACCAAGGGACTTTTATGGTATAAAAACAGTACAACACTATGCATCGCTTCGCTATTTGCTCACAAGATACAACATTTTTCATCCATGCGATTTCAGGGCACCGGCTTCTGCGCCGCTAGGTTTGCGGCACTATTATTTGCGTTTCCTGGTTCGTGCTCTCGGTTTTATGCCTTAGTGTCTTCATGTGGGCCTTCACACAGCTCGTTTCCTGCCGACTGGCTTTCAAGCTAAACCGCCTCGTTTCAACCGGGTTTTACACCAACCAACCTCTGCGTAACCGGCTTTCACGCCATCCACATGCATGTCACCAGCGTTTCAGCAATTCAGCCGTCCACTTTTCCGTGATGGAGGGATTCAGCCCCGAAAATGGTCAGCTTTATTCCGCTCAGCGTATAACACACCTGCCCTGCGTGCTAAGGAATGACAGAGCCATATGGAAAGGGATCCTTGAGTAACGAATTCCAGGTTCAACCACACGCTGTAACATTTGATCCTACCTGTTGGTAAGTCCGCTTAAGACAGTAACTCCGCGCTCATTGGTAACCCCGCGCTTATCGGTAACTCGTTCTTGGTAACTCTGTGCAAGCCAGTAACTACGCGCTCATTCGTAACACCGCACTTATCGATAACTCTACCCGTTGGTAAGGTCTTCGCGTATCCGCAGAGCATTGCTCCCGCCTAACGTAAAACATAAAAAGACCTCACCGCGGAGTATGGTATACATCAGTTACGTGCTTCATCCTCGTCACGGTATTGGAGGCAATACCGCATCAAACGCGCATAATACTCTAATTGAAGGCTAATTAAAGTTAATCCGTCCTGCTTATTAGGATTGCACAAATTGCTTATTTAGCTTATTTATTATCTAGCAACTTATTTCAAAGTTCAAGATACACTAACACTTGCGCATGGGAGCAACGCTAGACTTGGGGGACCTGTAGAGGTCTAGGATTTTTACAAACCACGACATAAGATGTGATTCTTCGCTCGAGAAGGATAAACAGATCTTCAAGTTTGGTATACAATCTTTCTCTTCCATTAAATCTTCTTAATTATTATTTATATTGTCTATAAATATATTAAACCTATGCACAACCATTGATATTCTTAATCGAGTTTAAAATCTTTTGATATTTGTTTTAAGAGTCAGATCAATTATTGACTTTGCTAAGCAAACGCAAAGAGTTTATCAAATGATTTATGATTCTAAAATACTTTTTTGGCGCATAAATAAAACATATTTATGACACTTTTGTCAATTAAAGTAAAGACAACTATGGTCACCTCACGCAATGTACGTGAAGGTTCTTTGATTATTTTTATAAGATATATACATATCTTTTATATTTTGAAACATATTTTATAAACACGATAGAACCTTAAATTGGATATCAATGGTTGAATGCCATCTTCGGCGTGTTAGCTTTTTGTCACAATTTTACCTTTTTGTCACGCCGCTGCCGGTATACGACATTATTTTTTGCGCACCATATCCGATGTGTGAGTTTTTCTTTGTCACGCCGCCACCGGCACATGGCATTATGTGTCATGCCATCTCTGGCACATGGTTTAGGTAAATGGGAAAAACGGTGGTGACGAACTATTCCCGGTTGCCGCCTTTTACGCGTCTAAAACCGGCCAAAGCAAACGGTATCTAGGCCACTGCGCGTCTATGATAATCGTTTGCGCAACCTCCACGCCGCCGCACGCCTAAACCGACCATAACAGAATACAACGCAACGTCCCTGAAACTGGACATGGATGACGCCCAGTACGCCTAAATTGAAGGTGGGTTCTCACCTAATTGCATTATCGCCTTACAACACCTGGACTGTACCTATCATGGAAATCAACGGACATTAATGTCGAAGTTTCTATAGTTTAACTATTTGAGTCCATGAGATACCTCAAAATAGGGGAGTATAACTCAACTCGTCACACAATGTTGTCATTATTAATCATTTTAACATTTATTTTGACAACAAAGATCGAGTTTACACATGATAGCACAAAAAATATTCAACCATAACAACCTTATTACGTGACCTAGGCGATGGGCATGCCTATCATAATCGTATCGGTAAAGCCGCGAGTCCAAAGTGGCTACTATCTGAGCCAGGCTTCATTATGAATGAAAGCGGGTACTCAAAACGTGGCGGCGTAGAGCTATAAAGTATCTATATTCATCTCATACTGTCGTTTCCAAAAATGGATACAACTTTAAAGTTGAACCAAATGCAAGGACACAACACGGAACGCCACTCGGCGGGCTACTCAGCATGGGATTTAAAGTCATATTTCCTCACTGAATGATTGATGTGACGTATTGCTTTTGGCTTACTGCGTTCTATGGCGTGACATCTGCAACGGGGTGAATTCTTTGTGATGCATACCTGTGGCGGTTGACGTTTTACGACGTACAGCCTGCGACGGATGATTTTCCATGATACACCATTACAATAAGAGGAATGACTCTAATTTTTTCGCCATGTATGGCAAGCAGGTACATTATACCACCATTTACGAGTAACGTTCCTCATAGCGCCACCACTGACGGGTAACTATTTCCCCGTCACCTCCGGTGGGCGCCTACAATATGCCATTACTGGCGGATGAATTTCTATGTCAAATAATTTCTGGTGGGTGATATTTTTGTAACGCCGTCACCTACATGTTACCCTATTATTCTCGCAACTTTCGGCATATGCTACGTCATTTCTTTATCAACGACATACTTTCCCTTTCTCATGGCTGTACCAACATAATATATACATGTAAACGTGTTGTATGTGTGGCCAAAATCGTATAAGTTACGGTCCCATAAAATCAATGGGAACGATAATATACTATATATATTTGAAAGCCTCTTACACATATAAACGTGTTGTACGTATGACCGGATATAAACTGGGGCATCAGAATAATCTAGAGAATGAGCTGTTGATACCAAGTTTTTGGCGCTGTGAATGTCTTGCCCAGTTCCTATTAAATAAACATGTGTCTATACGTTTGTTGGTCACCGCGTCACACGACATTATACTGGCATATTTCTTGAATTACAAATAAGACGGCAATTATGGCATTCAGTTTACTTTTCACTGAGGTTGCATTACATAATGGCCATTTTCTTCGATAAAAGGGCATGGGGAGTGTTTGTTTTCTGTGAAAACATACGCAAATAGCGCGACATGAGAAACATGGGATAACTTCAACAAACTTTTCATTCGCGCTACACTCCTATAGAACATTTCCATGTACCTAGTAAGTGTTTCACACACCATGGCATGACATAAAATGTAAACAAAAACCCCACACGCTAACGCGTGATAAGAAACGTTTTTATTGCATTAGAAAGGTTTCGTTCATGCTACATGCATATGAAAGACTTTGTAAGTCAAATACCAAAGTCCATCTACTCCATGAGAATGCTGGAACAAGAGAAATTCGCGCCACATGCCTTATAAATGGCTTTTCTCAGTCAAATAAATACCCTATGACACGCGGAAGGTAACACCATTTGAGTAGTTAAACATGTGTTCAATAACGTCACTCGTGTTGCAAAACGCTTTATATGTCAGCAAGCATTCATTCACAACACAAAATTTAAAGAACACTTTGATACTCAAGTAAGGTCCTTTACGGCGTCTGATAATCGGAACACGCCTGCCCCAGCGCCATAACGCATCATCATGCGTTCTACAACATTATTAGGCCGCGCACCACATTTGGCTACGTTATGCACCACATTAAAAAGCTTAAGTCAAAACTTTGGACAACGTGCTAAAACTAGGTCTCAATTCGGATCACACATCATCCTCAAATGTGCATAGCCTGCGTGCCCCCACAAACCACCCCTCACAAAAGGGTAAAAAGAAATATGATGATAACGAATAATGGGTCCGGAAAAACGAAGTTCAGGCTACATCCTACCTAGCAAATAACACTTGGATATAACAGTCTATCGGACGTCGTTTTTTTTCTGTCATCATTATGTTGCTATCATAAGGGTACTTTTATACTCCTACCAATAAATGAGGTGTGGTGCGGATTAATCTCGCAATTCCCTAATGAACCAGGAAATCCAAGCTAGATGTAACTACATAATATATTTGGCCTGATTCACATGAATCGAATTTTTCACGTTCCTTTGACAACATTTATAGTCTGGCGTCATACTCAATGTCGACCATCACACCAGACTGGGGGGTAGGACCAGGTATGATACGGGTTAACCCTAATCGAACCAGACAATACTTATAAATTAAGCAGCATACAATACACATCAAATGCGCACAAGTTATGTTGAATCAAGCATCATGAAAGACACCACACGCGCAAACTATATTTTATTATTCAGACTACGCATTTGTAGTCAGAATACTTATAATCAGGTACATTTGATCTTAGAGCCACCGTCACATTTCAAACCTTAAGGCACCTTTACGTGTAATTCAAAAACATGGATAGATAGTTGACTATCCACACATTTATCGCATGCCACCTGATTCCATCATGACCTACCTAATGAGGCAATATCTACTATAGGACTACGAGTTTCTTCTAGTCTAGCACCATCGTCTTAATCATGATACTAGACTGGGGGGACATGACGAGGTATGTCCCGGCTCGGTCAAGCCGGTCAACACCTGACGTTATTTATATTATTTTCATACTAATATATATTATTTGTTATTAACCCAATAGCGAGGCCCATCGTAGTGTCGCTTGTATTAAGCTTACTGGGCTGAGGGTTTTATGGAGGCAACCCTCTAACTGGGCTTGGTGCCAATGGGCTATGTGCCCATATAGTTAGGGGTCTGTGATGGTGGCCCATGAGTTCCCTATTTAAGAGGTTAACCTCTAACCCTAGGGGACAGGTTGGAGCCCTACCACACTTTTTGTGTCTGTAATGGGAGGAAACTCCTGGCAGTCGCCTCCAGCCCTTTTTCTCTTCTTATTACAGATCTGGATTTTGGAGATGGAGAAGACGAAGTCTGGTCTCGTTCATATTCATCATCGCTGGAATATCTACCCGAGAGGTATTTGTTTCTTCAAATACCGAAGTTCATACGTAAACCACATGCATGAAAGTGATTAGACTTATAATTATGAGAGTTGTTGATAACATGTTATTGTCTTGTTACCGTTTTTTTCAAGTGTTACTTTGTCGACTGTTCTAAACCCTTAAGGAAATAAAAATTTCAGAAATTAAATATTGGCAATAAAGGAATTTTAAAAAAGAAAAGATTTTTAATATATATATACACACAAAAGGAGACCATATAATAGACACTTTTTGAATGAAATAATCACTTTTTGCTACTTGAATGAAAGTTTGGTATGGACATGGGGCTGCATCTATTGATTTCATATGTCTATATCCTAGAGAAGGGAATCAAAAGAATTGAGAAAGAGAAATCGCTACCTATAGGTTTGCATAATGGCAAAATCATTTGAATTTTATTTTGCATATAATATCATTTCTTATGTTTATGATCCACTCAGATAGAGACAAAATTCAAACATTGTAGATGTGGTATATATGAAGTTTTGAGATACAGTCAGTTGATCTAACAAGTAGTTATGTTTAACTAGTAACAAGTAGTTACGTAAACCAGTATCAAATAGTTAGATAAACATGTACGAACGATTCTGGTTTTTTTTTTTTTTTTTTCAAACGAATGTTTACATGTAGTCGATGAATGTAATTAAAAAAAATCTTTCGTGTTTCTAAAGCCCGTATAAAAGCCTATATTTGAAAGAAAAAAAACCCAAAGTAAACTATTCAAAAATCACAATACCTATTTTTTTAATTTATTTAAATTAATTAAGTATTATTACTTACTTTGTATTGAAAACAAAAAAGGAGTGGTTTAAACTTTAAAATGATGCTACTTTACATATTAATCTACTGTCATGTCATTAGCGTTTTGCCATTTAAAATCCATTTAAAATTATGGCTACCACCGTTTGGTTATAGTTCGCTCAGTATGTATAATGTGTCAACCGGCGAATATAAACTGAAATTTCAGGGTAACGTTTAAATTTTTTTTTATCGCATTATACAATGTAAACGAAATAAAACTGTTCAATTTAATTACCGTACTTGCATATTATTATTAGAGATATTTGGGTTTAGGACCAATATCTTCATTTTCTAAAGCTTTTATTTTAAACAAATTGCTTACAAAAGCTTGTTTACAATGTAGTTTCATCTTCCAAGTACCCTAATTTTAGAAGACGCAAAGTGTAAATCATAATCAATTTGATAATTACACATAAATAATAACTCTAAAAATCAAATCTAAACCATAATCAATTGTATATAAACCTCAAGTCACAACCCGCCATTTGATTCAGAAGTAAAAACCTAATCAAAACTCCCTACGACCATGATTTTTCGATTTCTCCATAACCACTCACTAGGGTTTTGCATCAATCGCTCGACGATTCATTTTCCCACTCAGTTGTTCTCGATAGAGCCAGTTGAGTGTTTTTCTTATTCCTTGTTGTTTGTTAAATTTATACTCTTGTAATAATTGGACGAAACCTCACGGACGAAAACTGGACTTTATTAAAAACACTAACCTCCCCTAAACGTCACTTTCCTTTTTGTTCTATAATGCTCAATACTCGCTCAACGTTCACTCGAAAAATGGTTGGATCTAAAGGCGCGTGTTCAATGTTGGCTCGGCTGAAAAACACCTGGTTCTGTTTGTAAACAATTTGAGCACGAGCAATGGTCTGGTCGATTCGGTTTGGCTTGTGAACACACACACGCACATATATAAATATGTTTCAACTGGGTATTTTTAGTTCATCATATATTGGTTCTGTTCATACAATGGTGTTGTAATGATACTAAATTACAAAATAGATTAATATGGACTAATGTGACACCCTAGGAAAATTCTACATCGGTCATGGTCAGGAGAGATCCTTGGTTCATTATAAGTAATCCAATGCCTCTTAAATCACCAATGCGTTTTGGGCTTGGTTGGCTGTGGAGCACATGAAAACCCCATAGTTAAGCGTGCTCAAGTGGGAGTAGCACCAAGATGGGTGACCTCCTAGTAAGTCCCCGCCAGGGTAACCAAAAACAAATTTGTGAGCTCCTCGATGGGCAACCCATCGGAAGCAAAGCAGACAATATTGGTGATGCGAAGGGCCAGATGTTACGAATGGTATTAGAGTCACTCTTGTGTTGTTTGGGTTGGTGGGGCAAAGCTCATTGAGGACGACGAGTCTCTAGGTAGGGGGATGATTGTAATGATACCAAATTACCGAATAGATTAACATGGACTAATGGGACACCCTAGGCAAATCCCAAATCAGACGTGGCCAAGAGTGATCGTTGATTCATAAGTAATTCAATGCCTCTTAAATGACAAAGCGATTTGGGCTTAATTGGCTGTGGAGCACGTGAAAACTCCGCAATTAAACATGCTCAGGTGGGTGTACCAGGATGGCTGACCTCCTAGAAAGTCTCCACCGGGAAAACAAAAAACAAACTGTGAGCTCCTGGATATGCAATCAATCGGGGGCAAAGGGAATAATATTGATGGTGAGAAGGTCCGAACGTTATAAATGCTTTATTTTGCAGTTAATTAATTGTTTATTGTGCCCTTTCTAGACAAAGACACCTATGTATAAAAAGAGTCTAAATCAAACAGGAACTCTCTTGAGTTGTGAGAACTCTAACCTTCTATACGATTTTTGGAATAATTTTTATAACATGTATAACTGACTAATACATATGCCAAAAATGAAAAAAAAAAAAAAAATCTGCAGTAGTCTTACACTGGTGTAATAAATGTGACGTAAAATATTTATCAGTCAAAGTTACACATGTGTAATCTTGTTTTACACCATATGTAATTTCTCAAACACTTTTTTTTTTCTAATTCCATAATAATTATAAGATATTTTAACAAAAAAAGATTAAAAAATATGTTACGTGGAGTTCTCACAACTCAAAGAAATCCTCAACGAAACCTAACCATATACATATATATATATATATATATATTCGTTTTTCTGTGCGTGTAGTTTACAGGATTCTTATAAAAACCTATATACGAATAAGAACAGTATAAATTTTGTTGATACACTTTTTGAATATGTAAAGATATGTAGATAGGGGGGTGGGGGGTGGGGGGGGGGGGGGGGGGGGTTGGGGGGATGCATGCAGGTTGGTGAAGATGCTGTAACAAAGCATATGGTCCCCTCACAAACTCCATGGATGTCTTTCTCATTTATGGTTGTTGCATGATGTTTGCTTGTTGTGTTTACTTTCGGAGAGATAACAAAACACTATCTGGGAATCAATATCTTCTTTTCCAACTACTTACCTTATCGGTATTAATTTGGTCATCTTCAAAGTACATACAATATTTCGGTGGAATCCACCCCTAATTAATTAACCAAATATTATTGATCAAATAGCTCGTATTCTCGATTTTTTCTAAACAATACATAAGGCTCAAGGGTGTGGGGAGCGGCATTGGCCTGGCAACACCGTTCTCCAGGCATGGCATCATCATCAACGGCATCTCATTGCCGTCCTTGCCGATCCTCCACCTCACCATATCACCACTTCTAGCCAATGATGAGGCCTATCATCATAGTGCACACCACCCCCTAGACCCATCATACTAAAGATGCCCCTCTTCCACTAACACATTTACCTACGTGGAAGCCCATCCTCCCCCAACCACACTGTTTAGCCTAAGGAAATTTAACCCAACAATTAATTACCTATCTTTGATTTTTTTTTTTTTTTTGTTTGAAAATTAACTTTTATTAAACCACAAAAACCAAAGGTAAGCTATCACCAATGCGGGAATAGCAAACCGAACACCACAAAATCATTACAAAGTTACATCAAATCAAACATACACCACCTATTCCAATCCACAACCCCTTGTTTAAACCTATGTTTATACCATAAAAACTCAAGGACTTGATATCCGCAACCATCTCCACCACGTTAGGGTCTTTATTCGAGAATAGTTTTTCATTCCTAGCTCTCCACATCCTCCAAGAGGCGATTATGTTAATCCCATGTATAACCAACTTCCTATTCCCGGACGCACCACTATAGACGTGCATATCCACCAAATCTTTGACGTGAAAGATGAACATCTTCGGTATCCTGCAACAACCTGTAAGAATATGCTCGACTGTTTCATCACTACTCTCACACCAAACAAAGGCTTGATTATCCACCGAAATGTTCCTTCGTAATAGAGCCATCTTCGTAGGAAGGCGATCAATAAAAGCATGCAACATGAATATGTTGCACTTGTTTGGAACCCATTTACTCCATGTAAAAGTGAATCTCTCACTCGAACTCTGCTGTCCCCGCACCCAATTCTTCACAGCAACAACCGAAAAGCCATCGGCTCGACCATCCGATCAAAGCCATCCATCATGACTATTGTCCATACTGACCTGCATCAAAAGAGCTTCCAGCGCATTTTTCGACTCCAACTTTGCATCAGAAGCTGGAACACGCGACCATTCCCCAAAAAAACCCGAGTATCTCCTTCGATAATCAACTGGCCAGAAACAACAATTCGCTTATTTTTTTCGAGCGCAAACAAAATTGGAAACGTCTCCTTTAAAGGTTCTGCCCCAACCATATGTATCTAACCAAAATCTTATTTGTATCCCATTGCCAACTTTCCCCTTAATCATTCTAGTAATGCCAACACCTTCAACCATGTATTTATTCCAAAAAGTCACGCAATTCTTCCAAACACCCGATATAGATGTATTAACCGGAACCAAGACTTGACCCATGAATCGAAACGATCCCTTTACACCACATAGCTTGTTTATCATTAATGAACCTCCATAACCATTTAGCGATCAACGTATTATTGTTTATTTCCAACTTTGCAATTCCCAAACCTCCATGTCGTATACTTTTTATGCCAATATCCCACGAAACCCAACTTAATCTTTTCACTTCGTCTGACCCACCCCACAAAAACCACCTCATTAATCCTTCCAAAGTTTGAATAACCTTCTTAGGCGCCTTAAAAAGGGGGGAATAATATGTCGGTAAACTATCAAGAACGGATTTTATTAACGTCAACCGGCCGGCTATAGACAAAGTATTTGCTTTCCATTTTGATAGCCTCTTCTTGAAAGTATTCACCATCGGATCCCAATTTGATGTCCTATTCATATTTGCCCCAACCTTGATACCCAAATACATGAATGGAATAACTCCTGGTTTGCATGCTAATGCTTCGGCCTCGATCATAACATCCTCATTATCAACCCCCACCATACAAAACTGACTTATGTAAGTTAATTGTCATCATCAAATACATGAACGGAATAACTCCTGGTTTGCATCCTCTTTGATTGTTAAGTGTGCAATAATTTTCTTAGCTTTTATTGTTTTTTTTACTAATTAACTTCAATTAATTACTTGATACATTTAACTTTTGTATGATTTACAAGTAGGGCTGTGCAAAGGGTTCGGAAGCACGAACTGAACCTTAAAAGGCTATATGGTTTCAGGTCCTAAAGGTTCTGATGGGTTGGGTAAAGGGTCTGACCCTCTAGAACCTTTTAATGTAATAGCCACTTTTAGAGGATCACATATTCCTATTCTTTTACCAGACTCGTAAAAGAAATTCACCATATGGTGCTAACAATAGCCCGTGAGTTTCTTTTTTAAGTCACTTTTCGTTTCTCGACTTATGTTTTCGTGACAATTTTGCAATTTGTCGTTCTCATCACTCGAAACATGATGTGAATATGTTATGTATACATCATAAATACACACACACCAGAGCGACATACATAAATATTTACTTTAAATTTGGATATTATATATATTATATAATATATCACATCTATATATATACATCAAACCGGAAATTATTTCAAGAAAAATACATTGTTATTCTTATAAATAATATTTTTAATATTGTATTAACATTACATGAAATCGATTATAATAGCACGTAAAAACGAATAGTGAAAAGACTAAGAAAGATTATAATAGCACGTATTAACATTACACAAACGGTTCTTGTGGTTCTTATAGTAGAACCGTGGGATGGAACCGACCTGAACCGGAACCGATAATTCATATTATGGGTGGCAAAATGGGTAGGTTGGGTTGGGTTGGGTTGGTTGTTGGGTCAGGATGAGTTTGGGTTAGGATGGGTTTGGGTCAAGATAGGTAGATTAAAAAAATGGGTTAGGATGGATTGGGTGAGGATGGGTTTGGGTCTAGATGGTTTGGATTAGGATAGGTTCACATCAAAATAGATTAAATTTAAAAAAATAATTAAAATAACAATAAAAAATATTTAAAAAATTAAAATAATGACCGGAACCGTTTCGACCCGACCGGGAACGTTAGCGATCCGGATTGTTTAGACCCGATCGAGCTCGTCAACGAGTGGGCCCGTTAGCGATCCGAACCATTTCGACCCGACTGGGGCCCGTTAGCGACCCGGACCGTTAACGAATTAGACCGTTTCGACCCCCCGGCCAGTCAACGGCCCGGGCCGTTTTGACCCGATCGGGCTCGTCAATGGCCAGGACCGTATTGATCTGAATGGCCCTTTAACGACCGGAAAAGTTTCATCCGAAACAGGCCCAGTAAGAGCGGGCCATTTCGGCCCGATCGAGACCGTTAGCGATCGGAACCGTTTCGACCCGAACGGGCCCGGTAAGGACCCAGATCGTTTTAACCTGACCTGTTCCGTAGCGACTCGGATCGTTTCGACCCGGCCGGGCCCGGTAGCGTCCCAGATCGTTTCGACCCGACCGGGACCGCTAACTACCTAGACTGTTTCAACCTGACCCGTCCCGTAGCGACCCGGACCGTTTCGACCCGACCGGGCCCGGTAACGACACAGACCGTTCAACCTGACACGTCCCGTATCGACCCGGACCGTTTCGACCCTACCGGGCCCAGTAACGACACAGACCGTTTCAACCTGACACGTCCCATAGCGACCCGGACCGTTTCGACCGGGTCGGACCGGTAGCAACCCACACTCAACTAGATGGGTTGAAATTGCCAGGTTTAATTCATATAAATTATATGACGTTGTTAAGTAGAGCTGACTTGAAATTAGAAATCTTAATTTAGCCTTAAAATTATGTCCAGCGTCAGGCGATTAATCGACTATCATTCCGTGTCATCTGGGTTTCTTGTTTTCACAAGAATTATCCCTTTGAGTTGTCCCTTGGACAATCAACGCACAACTTTATCCTTTTTCTAGCATGTTTTCATATCTATAGAGTAGTAGTTGTACTTGTGCCTTTGGCCGTTGATCCATAGCATCGGATTTAGTTCACGTGTCCATGTTCTCCATGTCTTTCTTTTGAGCATTTAAGATACATAATAACATTTTGTTCATCATCAAATTAACACACATTTTGTATTTGTAGATAATTATCTAACATCTTCTGTAATGGAAAAAATGTTATCCTCTTTTAAAAGTTCGTGGGTGACCATGACAATGAGATCTCCCACAAACAAATTTAAGCTATTTAGTTGACTTTAATTAAAGTGACAAATAACGATATTTGCCTATCCCATTAATCACGAAAAGATACATTTAGATAGTGGGTAAGCAGGACAACAAGCTGTTCCGCTATCCCCTTTTGAATCGCAAAGCCTATCATACTAAACACAGATCCTTGGTTTTTAGGACTCTGCAAGTCATAAAAAAAATGTTTAGCTTTGATGTGAAGATTTAAAACATAAATAAAAAAAATACGCAAGCAAGCGGTGAATTGTAACCATCAATGAGTGGGTGACAGTTATGTACAATTTGTCACATGTAAACCGCTCTACAAACCCATGAAACGAGTTAAATCGCTTTATGAGTATGTTGCTCACATGTATATTCGTATAAGGCTAAGTGGGGCGGTCTGTGATTACATCACGTGATGTTCGTGAACACCGCCTCAACCAGCTCATGATGAACGAAAACAAGTCAAGCTCGTGACGTATATCATTGAACGTGATTATGGTAAAATAACTGTTGAGGGACTTGCAACGGTCACATGACTGTTTGAATTAAAATAAACTAATTTATACCACATAATATATACTCTTTATTTCAATCAACTATAATTAATTCTTCACACTACAAATAAAAAACACATACAATACACCCACATTTCAAAAAAAAAAAAAAAAAAAATTAACAAATGGAAGGTCCGAGTATGTTTCCACCCGACTTGTCTAGTTCGTCTGATTCGATGGGTTGTACTCTCGATCTTTTTTCAAAGATTTGCGAAGTCGCGAAACTTCAAGATACGTGAGATTCAACGTCTAGTAGAATTTGCAACTTACAACCAATAACGTTTTTGTAACACTCCTAACGGATATGATGAATATTTAGCTATGTCTAGTGGAATTTCAAGTGAATCTCTTTACAATGATGTTATTAAGTTATACGGTATAGAGTATCTATGAAGACCCACTAGACACCAGTGGTAAAGTTTGAGAATTCCGACGGGGGGGGGGGGGGGGGGGTTGGAAGTTACCAGGTGGCGAAAGTCACCGGTCACGGGGGGTCGAAACCGTATATACCAAAAAAAACTTTATACGAATACTATATAATCAGAACTTCTGAGCAAAAATTTTGGGGGGTCGGGCGACCCCTCTTGCCCCTTATATGCTGCGCCACTGCTAGACACAACATAACATGTTTGTATGTTGCACATGAAGCTAGATGACACCTTCCAGGGATGGTCCGTAGCATCGAATGTACACACATCATTTGGAGAAGTTGTTTGAAGAGTTTGCAAGGCCAGTTTATGAGAGGTGATAATAAAAAAAAAAAAAAAAGCTGACGATTATGCTCGAAAGGGGTTGCGTACTTTGATCCTACCAGCTCAAACAATGATATTAATGTTCTACATCGATCACTCACCGCTATTTGATATCGTGTTACAACGAACCGCATGTCAAATCAACAGATTATGTATGGACCGTTTATAAATGTTACACCACTTATTCTACTATATTAATAGACAACTTGATTTGAATAGTAACTTTATTATTTTTTATTCATTTTGTTATGTTAAATACCTATTATTTTCAAATACTTTGAACATGTTTATTAGTGGTGTGGTGGTTGAGTTGGTTTCTTTATAAGGTGTTTACCCAGGTTCGATTCTTGCAGCCTTGAATTTTTTTTTATTTTTTTATTTTTTTTTGGTTCTTTGTCCACCTACCTACCTATTGGTTAATCCGATGAAACTAACCTCAAAATATTTAGGGATAATCATAATCAAGATTCATTGTGGGTTTCTAACCTAGAATTTGAAGATCATCATACCATAATCTCATACCAATTAAGATAGTTACGTAAAGATCAAATCATTAAATAAAATAGTTGCAACCAGTAGCGCTAAGCCTTTTGATTGTTGCGTGGCGGAGCTATAAAACTATAAAAGATGGGGCTTTGGCATATGGAAATGATTATACCAGTGAGTTGCGGTTCTTGAATTAAGAGAAACGGAGAGTGGTCGGTGGTAGTGTTTCACTTAATTTTAGGAGATAACCATTTGACCTCCGGTTCGCTTCTATGTGGGTTGTTGTGTACCCATTGATGATGACTAAATACATGGCCTCTGGGTGAGGTTAAGTCGAATGATTGTGGGTTTTCATCATATTGGTTGAATTTTGAATTAACATATTTGTTACGGAATTGAATGATAACATGTTGAGCATTAAGTAAGTTTGTTTAAATATTGAGTTTGGAAAATCCGCATTAACACATCATGTGAAAAACGCGCAACACACGTATTAATAAACCTAGTTTAATTTGTAACCTATCATGAATCCCATTACCAGTTATAACACATACACATGCACAACTGCGTTAGTTTTATAGTCTCCACAAAAAATAGAAAACGAACAAAAAGAATTGCATGTGACCAGATGGATAACCAATAATGGGGATGTACTTTATGTCTTTATGAGCCATTGTTTATTAATTTTTCATTTCTAAAAAGATTTTTAAACCCTGCTCGCTGCCAATAATATGAAACTGGAAGAGTTCCCCACTCATATTTTGTGTTTGGTCGGTGCAATTTTATCGGTGATTCCTCAATAAAAAATAAATTGTTAATCTAACAGTTATCGTCACTGACCAGTACTATCATCACTGACGGATAAATGACGAACCTATCCGTTGATGTAAAACATTTTATAAATAATTGATTTTCCTGGTCTATATGTTTCTTAACTACGTTCTATAATACAATACTAGTCTGTGATGTACCCAAAAATTATTTTTAAATTGATTTTCCTGGTCTATATGTTTCTTAACTACGTTCTATAATACAATACTAGCCCGGCCCCCTTGAACTATGCCTAGGTCTGCCAATCATACTAGTATATATACTACACATAAGTCTTCATTAATGTAGGTATAGAAAATTAAAATAATAGTTATACTATAATTAAAAACATCATAAGTGGTAAATTATCATATTTAAAATTTATCATGATAATTAAGGAGATTATTTTATATCTTAAACATTATTTTTCTTTAGTTTCAGAAAATACTACTAGTAACATCTAATATTATATTTTATTTGATCGTATATAATAAAGAAAACTTTATTTGTACATTTTGTAATGTAAAGCGGGTTTCCTTTATAAAAAAAAACAAAAAAACGGACCGTCTTTTCTTTTGTAGTTCCCAATTATGATACCTCTACATCTATCACAAACTTACTTTTTAAAGTTAAAAAAATTATATATTATATTATATTTATATTAGAAAGTGTCCAACACTTGTAGCCTAGTTGGTTGAGGGCCTAAAGTTTTCTATGAGAGGCTTGGGTTCAATTCTCACTAGCTACATTTGGAGGACATTGGTGGATGGGAAATGAGAGATGACCCGGCCATTGGCTTGGGTTCGAGTCCTGATCCCGACCGGTTTTACCGACTACTTCACCGTCGTGCCTTTGGGCGGGTGAGTGGTCGGGTTTTCCCGGGAATTGGTGGCAATTGGTGGCCCGGATACTCTCGAGTACCTTATTCGCTAAAAGGGTGCCCGAGAGTGCTCGGAATTAATTCGTTGGCCGTTCAAAAAAATTTATATTAGAAAGTAATTTATTTATCATGCTTTTTCTCCACATCAATGATTTTACTAACCTGTGTTTACCAAATTTCTTTTTTTAAAAACATATTTTATATATATTTACTAGCTGATTACCCCAAGAGGGTTTCGGGGTTGAAAAATCTAATTTTACGTGATAACCTATTGCAAATGGCTCAAGTTAACTAACCGCAAAATCTCTCAATCATTGCATGTTCATAGTATTATAATCAGTAATAACTCATATTCGCTAATCTAAAACCTAATCAGTAATCATCTAAATAATCACTTATGTAAGCTGCAACTATTAAAAAACTCATCACATCTCTCTAATTTCTCACATTCTAATGGCTCTTATAATTCCTAATCTAATCAACTAAACAAACACTTAAGTTGGAAGTTGTAATCATTGCCTCTCATTATCCCACGTGGCATAATCAAGAGATGGTTGAGGCCACCATTGAACGTCACGTTAGCAACCATCAATTCTTTCCGGGAGCGTCCCGAGGTTGAAAAATATAACCATTCTAATAATACTAATAGTAATAATTATTACTCTTGTAATTAAATAAATAAAAAAATAACCTTGCTATAAGGTGACACCATGTGTTGCAGTGTTGCGCGATTCTTTCTTCTAACTTCTCTTGATGAAGTATACCTAGTAAAATTCCAATGATAACATGGTGATTAGGCTGATTTTCAACATCGTAGATAAGAACCTGGTTTAAAAGAAAAAACATAATTAATGAATAACATGAACACTTTGTGTGTTTTTTTCTGTATGAACGAAACCCCACAAAAAATAGTCGATTTTTCTCCGTTTTTTTATATAGGAATATGGTACTCGTTGGAAAGATAATCAAACGCACGTTAATTTGGTGTAATTTTTTTTCTTTAAAAAATCCCGTATATAAAAGATATAAACGTTTAAAAATTATGAGAGGAAACATGAGAGAGAAAATTTTAAATTTATTTTTAAATTCTTTTTTTCTTAAAATAACTCAATTTAATTTAGGATTTTATGTTTATCTTTTTTTTAATTAAAAAAGGAAATAGTTCAAAAACACTAAAATCTTTCAATTATGATGCCACGTGGCACTCTCAAGGGGAGGTTGAGGCCTCCATTGCACGCCACACATATACGTTTTCTTTTATATATATAGATAGATGCTAGAAAGTAATTTATTTATCATGCTTTTTCTCCACATCAATGATTTTAGAATCCTTTGCATAAATGGGGGATTTTTACAAAATGAAAGTGTATTTGGTGGGCATTGGGAAAAAAATTACAAATAGTGATGCCTCTAATCGAATTGGCGGTATCAAGCTACTTTGCAGGCTATTGATTTTGATGCTGCCAATCCATTCTAAGTCTTCCATTGATACCACCAATTGATTTAGTGTCTTCAATGATGTCGCCAAATGGGATTAAGGCATCACCTTAATGCCGCCAAATGAGTTTAAGGCATCATTTCTTATAAGCAAATTATAACTATTTCAATAAACCCAACCAATATAAGTTTCAAATGATAATAATGGGCTTGAAGCTATTGGTCCAAAAATCTTATAACAAACATTCAAATAAGTTACTTACGTGCGGTTTGGCTTCGGTACGAGTTATAACGGAACCCAAACTGCTGGCTTCGGTATAAAAGAAAAAAATAAAATCCAAACCAACGGTTATTCCGGTTTGCTTTTATCGGTTTGCTACACAATAGCGACAAATACTTAGCAAATTACGTTGAGAATTGCGTATAGTAAATGTGTAATAACTAGTATTTTTACCCCGCGCTACGCGCCGGGTTATGATTTTATTAAGCGCCTAGCTTGAACAATACCGACCAAAGAACAAACCTAGCATCCGGTGAGGTAGGGTCGTACTCGTTGCAGCCGGTTCAGCTTGACGTAACTACATATAATTGAATAGATAAATAGATAATAAATAGATAGAAATAAAAGTTGGACACAACTGAAAAAGATGAATGAACTTTGAAGGAAACCCAAATTGACACGCCTCGTTCTTTTTCTTCTTCTTCACCGGAACAACAACCTTAGATTGGGTTTATTGAAATAGTTATAATTTGCTTATAAGAAATGATGCCTTAGACCCATTTGGTGGCATTAAGGTGATGCCTTAATCTCATTTGGCGGCATCATTGAAGACACTAAATCAATTGGCGGTATCAATGGAAGACTTAGAATGGATTGGCGGCATCAAAATCAATAGCCTGCAAAGTAGCTTGATACCGCCAATTCGATTAGAGGCATCACCATTTGTATTTTTTTTCCCCAATGCCTACCAAATACACTTTCTTTTTAAAAAAGTCCCCATTAATGCAAAGGATTCAATGATTTTACTAACCTGTATTTACCAAATCGTCGTATATCAATATATTAGTCTAAATATTCTAATTAATAACACACGCTAACTTAAAAAGGTTAATTGTCTACAAAAACTTTAAAAAATGTGAAATTTAATATTTTGTTAAGTTCTTCTAACTTATGATGTAAAATACTCAAAATGCTTATAATGGTCCAGGCCTCTTATGTGACATGTCTTATCCCACCGAAAGAAAAAGAAAAGCGCAACAAAACTCGGTTTGATCAAAGACGCTTTAACCCTATGTATAACCAAGATTGCTAACTTCAAAGCAAATAACATAATCCTAATCAAATTATATTAGGGTAGGCAGGTGTTCATCACAATCTATTTTATCACACCTAATTTGAGGTGCATAAAACCGGGTTTTTTGAATATTTGGGTTCGGGTATGTACCCGGGTTTGAGTATGATCGGGTAGAGTATAACTGGGTATTATGGATAACTGGGTCGGGTTCGGGTAGAGTATTTTCCTGAAAAACCATACATTATATACCCAGGTTCAGGTCGGCTCCAGGTTCGGGTTTTCAATACCCGGTTTTCGGGTACAAAAAACCGTATCTGTGTGATTTTTTTTCTTTTCTTTTTGGTAGTTTTTTGTGTTTAATTCATTTTTTTGTTTGTTCATAAGCTATTTTCAATACCCGACCCTACGGGTAGGGTCGGGTATTTTGTGCACCACTACACCCAATGACTTTGTTCCACCTCAATATTTCATATTTTATTATGTCCTCCAGAAAACCAACAAATCACAACATTACGCCATATCTCCAAACAGACCACCCACCATACACACATTTGTCACGTAGCCACAATGTACATCACAACTGTGATGATTTTTGCCATCACTAAACACATGAAGTGGTATATCACAGTCATCACATGGCTTTATCACAAACCGCCCCATATGCCCTTATAATAGTTACCTCAATTGATTTACCTACTCCAATTTTGCCCACTTAAAACAAACAAATAAGCAAATTGACCCCTCTAACCATCAAATAATTACAAGACTAGTCTAACACATTTTTCTTAAACGATCAACGAAAGTTCGATCACCAGGTAAAGCCAATGGTATAAGGCCACCCATGACCACGAACAGTTAAGGCAATGGTGATACAGTCTGCCACCATTTCAAAGGAAACCACCGCCCAAATGCTCATTGAGGTAAAATGTGACTCAACCCAAAGGAATTTTGCGTCGGACGAGACCTAGACCCCTGACTTCAACATTAGGAAGGTCATAGGGCTGCTAATTAATACACTAGGAGGTCTGGGAAGCTTGAACATCAATAATAATCCTCACCAATTGTCTGTCTGAATACGTACATGTATATTAAAAGTACATTATGTATAATCTAATATCTATCATTATCATGTTTTATGTGTACAAATGTTAGCTGATATCTTTCATTATCATTGTCACATTTTGTCAAGTCACGTAAGATGACGAATTGTTTACAGCCAAAAGATTGTCTAATGAAGAACGATTGCGGCCAAATATATACCTTATATGCTCTTGAAACTAGTAACAACGCAGATATACATGTTCATGAATTATTTAATAAGATATATTTGGACATGTTTTTTTATTAATCAAATAAACAAAATATGTACTTTGATAATCTATAAAATTAGTTTTAAATAAATGACTACTTGCAAATCTTCTCTATATATCTTAATAGTAAAGTAATGACTCCTTTAATATTTTAAGGGAAATTGAATTTTAATAACCCAAGCTATTTGAAATTAGCTACTGGCACATTCAACTAAAAAATTGGCCATATATAATCTGAACTATTGATTTATTGGAATCTAGCACCCAACTAACTGACGCCGTAGTTGGGTTGTTGACGTGGCACAAGTTGCTGACGTGGCACGCTGATGTGTGCACACGTGGATTGACACGTCAGCAAACCCACTAATGGTGTTAGTGATTTAACCGTTAGTGTGTGTTAGATTCCAATAAGTCAATAGTTCAGGTTATATATTGCCAATTTTTTAGTTTGGTGTGTCAATAGCCAATTTCAAATAGTTCAAATTATTAAAATCAAATTTCCCATATTTTAATTACTATAATGATGTATTTACTTGATTTGAAATTATAGATACATAGATGGTCCCAACCAAAGATGTAAAGATAATTTAAAAAGCTGTAATTATAGAGAAGGTCGCTAAGTTGTCTGCATGGGGGCGAGAGGTGGCGTGGGTGTGACAATATTCAACTTGTCTCCCTTTGGACCACTCTTATATAAATGCATTAATATATTCAAAATACTTTTTTATTTTATTTTATAATTCATAAGTCAGGGTATAAGGTATGTTTAGCAAGAAGTTTTTAAAATCTTTTATGAGGTTCAAGCTTTTAAGAAAAAAAAACTTTTACTTAATAAAAAGTCTTGTTTAGTTGAAAGAGTTTGAAACTTTTAGGTTAGGAGAAAAAACTCTATACTGAAAAACTACTAGTACTATTGTTTAAGAAAAAATTCATACTAGCTATAAGTTTTTAATGAGAAATGACCAAATACTCATTCTATTATAAAAAAAAACATGCATACAAACTTTTAATTAATGCCCATTTTTGGTCATTTTATACATTTTATTAAAGGTTCCAGCTATTTTACCAAACACCAAAATATAATTAAAAGGTTACAGCTACCAGCTTCCAGCGACCAGCTAGTTTTGCCAAACATACCCAATATTTTCATGCTAAAAGTCAGTTGGTATTATCTTTCTTCTAAGGAAATTAGGGGGAAAGGACACTTGTAGTATTTTTTTTTCTTTAACTGATTTTAACCAATTCTGCTTTGTCACATCACTTCACTGATTTACTTCATTGAAACACTTTTTGAAGTCAATACTCCATTGATTCTTTTATTTATTTTCATTTAAATATCTAAACTTTTTTTTTGTTTATTAATTTTCACACGGTTTTAAACTTTTAAACCGGTTATTTAAAATTTAATTCTTAATATTACAACTGTCCCACCAAACAGTCAGCAAAATTAATTTGTAATTCTTGGAAACCGTTGATTGAATTTAATTGTTATCATCTAAACGGTCAGACCTTTAATTTTACAGTTCTACCGTTCAAATTTTTGTATATAAATAGATGAAACCGTCGGGTTAAAAGCTACACTTTACCACGGTTTAAAAAAACAAACACCCACCCACCAAGATGAATCCGTGGATCGAGGAAGAAGAGATGGCATTAGTGGTGTGCCACAAGGACGCCACAAACGACCCGGAGATTCAAAAACTCCCGAGAGACGAAGGTCGGCCTACCCCCGGAGGTTTTGGGCCCACGTGTTGAGCGACTTTAACCAACACGTTGGCACCAACAACAAGACCCTCCGAGACATCCAGTTCAAGTGGGTCGATCTCAATATCAAGTGTGAGAGGTGGACCACCCTCTACGAGCAAACGATGAGGGACGGTCCGGACCTCGATCACGAGTTGGCTATCAACTTCACTCACTATGAGTACGAGGCTCGATACGGCAACAATTTCGACCATGTCAAGACATGACAATTGTTGCGCCAACCGTAAGTTTTTTTTCTTTGTTTTAATGTATTTTTGTTTTATGTTTTAATTTTATGTTTTAATGAAATGTTCTTATTTATGATTTTTTTTATTTAATTAGATTTTAAAACAAACGTCCACCAGACCTGCTTGTCTTTGGGTGGGCCAGGGGAAACACGCTTGTGTCGACCTAACAGGTGTATCTCCCCTGGTTGGTTCGAGGGACAGTGGTTTTGTAGCAGGGCAAGCGGTGCGGAAAGCAGAGGCAAAGAAAATTGAGAAGCATGCTAAAGCTTGTGAGGAGAACCAACACGTTTTTATACCTCTGGCATTTGATACATTTGGCTCCTTGGCACCAGAAGCCATCTGTTTCCTGACCAGAGTCCAACGAATTATCCATAGCAGTGTCTCGACTCCGGTGGGGCATGGGTTCGTGTTTAGCAGGTTAGGGTTTGCCGTCCAGAAAGGGGTGGTGGCGCAGCTTGTTGCCCGCCTGCCCGCTATCTTGGTGTAATTTTTCGCGATTATGTGTTAATAAAAAAAACAAACAAAATAATTAAAAGAAATTTATAAAACAAACGGTAAAAATAATAAAACAGCACTAAAAACAAACGGTTAAAACACACACAAAAAAAAAATAGAACTTATAAAAGTCAAAAATAAAATAAAAATCGGTTACCAGCACGGTAGATAAAACCAGCAAAACGGTCCACGGGACCACTACCAGCATGAGTGACAGCGGTGTTACCGTACTGGTAGTAGGGACCCGTGAACAATTCGGGTGACGCCCCGTCCCCCTTATATTGTATTTTGAAAATAGAAAGCAGAATGAACACAATTTCCCATATATATGTTGTGTTTCTTTGCTGAGATTTTGATTCCGACAAGGTTCCCTTTTCTTTTCTGATCTAGGCCGATCCATTCCATGGCAAGTTAGGTGACACCACTATGATTCTATGAACATATTGACTAGTGACTCAGTTCGAGTTAGACAATACATGTTGTTTGCGCTTGAATCGCGTTGAGGAAATGTGGCCGTTGGAAAAATAGCAGTTAGCGACGGTTACAATTATTTCAAACGATAATAAAATAAAAGTTTGCTATGTTAAAAAGAAAAATAAAGACATGTTATATTAAGAAATAATAAAACAAAAGTTTGCTACATTAATAAGAAAACTAAACAAATAAAAAGCTCTCAAAATAGTAGATGATTCGTATGTGACGAGTTAAGAGTTTACTATGTAATTAAAGTGGCTCTTTTGAAAGCACATCACAGTCACACAGGAGGATGATAATTTATATTATATACAACTAGCTGATTACCCCGGGAGGGTCCCGGGGTTGAAAAATCTAATTTTACGTGATAACCTATTGCAAATGGCTCAAGATAACTAACCACAAAATGTCTCAATCATTGCATGTTCATAGTATTCTAATTAGTAATAACTCATATTCCCTAATCTAAAACCTAATCAGTAATCATCTAAAGAATCACTTATGTAAGCTGCAACTATTCAAAAACTCATCACATCTCTCTAATTTCTCACATTCTAATGGCTCTTATAATTCCTAACCTAATCAACTAAACAAACACTTAAGTTGGAAGTCGTAACCATTGCATCTCATTATGCCACGTGGCATAATCAAGAGATGGTTGAGGCCACCATTGAACGCCACGTCAACAACTATCAATTCTTTCCGGGAGCGTCCCGGGGTTAAAAAATATAACTATTGTAATAATACTAATACTAATAGTAATAATTATTACTCTTGTAATTAAATAAATAAAAAAATAACATTGCTATAAGCTGACACCATGTGTTGCAGTGTTGCGCGATTCTTTCTCCTAGCTTCTCTTGATGAAGTATACCTAGTAAAATTCCAATGATAACATGGCGATTGGGCTGATTTTCAACATCGTAGATAAGAACCTGGTTTAAAAGAAAAAACATGATTAGTGAATAACATGAACACTTTGTGTGTTTTTTTCTTGTATGAACGAAACCCCACAAAAAATAGTCGATTTTTTCTCCGTTTTTTATATAGCACTATGTTACTCGTTGGAAAGATAATAAAACGCTCGTTAATTTGGTGTAATTCTTTTCTTAAAAAAATCCCGTATATAAAAGATATAAACGTTTAAAAATTATGGAAGAAAATATGAGAGAGAAAATTTTAAATTTATTTTTAAATTTTTTCTTAAAAAAATCCCGTATATAAAAGATATAAACGTTTAAAAATTATGGAAGAAAATATGAGAGAGAAAATTTTAAATTTATTTTTAAATTTTTTTTCCTAAAATAACTCAATTAATTAAAAAGGGAAATAATTCAAAAACACTAAAATCTTTGAATTATGATGCCACGTGGCAGTTTCATGGAGAGGTTGAAGGCACCATTGCACGCCACGTCAACAATGCTCAATTCTTTTATATATATTAATAGATATATTTTATACACTTTATCCTAGTACTTTCATACTATATTCTTTCTCTTATTTAACATATTACTTCAATTCATTTTTAAGGAAAAAAGGTTTTTTCATCTCAGTAATGTTAATTTTGGTCTATTGATATTAGTATTTGAAATGATTAAAGCTTTTCAAACACTTCTATCATTAGTTATACATATTAGTATAACCTTAATCTACACATATACAATTTTATACCACATAGCTTGTTAAATCTTATGATTCAAAATTACATAAGATTTTACCATATAAACAATTCACGCACACATACACATTTGAATAAACAAAGTTCCCCATACACCAACAAAACAAACAAAACTAGCTCAAAATTGTACAACTATCCCACTAAAATGGAAACAAAAATATTGATCGAGTATCTTCCTTTTCAGTATTTTTTTATTTTATTTTTTCAATAATTGCAACCTATTTAATTTCTTCATTAATATTTATCTCTATATATACCCCTCACTCATTCCACCATCTTACATGCTCTCTACCTCCTCTCTTTCTATATTCATAACACAAAGAGTTAGAAGAAGAGTAACAAAGTGAATTAGTAATTGATGAAGCTGCCAGCATGATCTAAACTTTTCTTTATACTTAAACTTAAGAAATGATCAGATCATGTGGTATCTTCATCTGTTGCTATGTTTCACAAACACTATATATAATATTCTTTCTAAGTTCTTCATATAAAAATTTGAACGGAGAAATCTTTGTAAGTCATATATTTTATTTATCCTTTGTTATGTTTCACAAACACTACAATGCTCTTTCTAATATCTTCAAACAAATTTGAATGAGGAAATTATCCTAAGTCGTCAATCTTTTTAATTTATCCGTTATGTTTCACAAACATTAACACTACAATTTTCTTCCTAAGATTATTTTTTTCTATGTACTTGAACGAAAAATCTTTGTAATTCTCATCAGCTCTTCATCTTCTTCTATGTTTTACAATCATTAATACTACAATATTCTTTCAAATATTATCATATGAATGAAGAAATCTTGTTAGTCATATCAATTCATTTAAAAGTGCATTTAATTTTGGGTTTCTTTCTTTGGCAAGATGTTATAGGTAACACAATGCATACACAAGTGAAATTATTCTATACACCAAATTATTTTTGTTGTGTATTGTTGTATCAGTTGTCATTGTAATATAATAATGTTAGATGTCATTTTGAGTTAATAAAAGTATAAAACAACCTATAAAAGTTAACCTTTTTTTTTAAAAAAAAAAAGAATGTAGAATGGAGGAGTGCAAGTACATGTATGGCGTGGGAATCTTAGTTGTTGATGTTAGGGTTATTAGTGACAAGATTTCTCATAAGTCTCAACACTCTTACTTCTGCTTTTAAGATTCTCCTTTTTATAAATTAATAATTGTTAGTATATAATTATTGTTATTATTACAATACATATATATGCAGGTGTATAACATGTGACTAGACATGTTATTGAGATAACTTATTTTACGGATAAAGCCAGGACCATCTATCTACTTTATAATAATAACATATTATCAAAGAAAGAAACAACTAGTGATGTTTTATGAATTTTGGTTCACATATTAAAATTTTTTTTATGAAGTTTCTCTGGCTTCCAACTAACCAGGATAGTGCTACCAAGATACGGCATTGATGTTTATTATTGTTTTATTTGTATTTGATAGTTAATAATTAATATATTTACTTATTTGTAAAACTCATTTGTTTATTGGAGGTTTATACTTGTTTGCAAATTATAAATTCAATAATTGGATTTAGAACATCCAAACTGAATGTGATTAGGGTAACTTTATTCTGTCATGATGTGTTTGCAAACCCCATATGATATTTCAAGCTACCAAGAATTTGTTTAGAAGTTTGTGATTATTTTAGAAGGTATATATTTAGGAACCATACCTTGTAAAATCTTTTATTTAATGTTGAAAATTTATCAATTTATTATCATTAAAAATATATATTCTTATCAATTCCCATGCTTTGATATAGGGATGAGCAATTTTTCCTGAGTATCTATACCCGTACCCATACCGTACCTGTACCGGTACCTGTACCAGTACCGATTTTGAGTACTCGGTATAGGTATCGGTACCCACTTTTACTGATTTCGGTATTCGGTACTTTCGGTATCGGTATGGGTACGAGTACGAGTAAAAATGGTACGGGTACCGAATTCTATATACTATTGAATTTGATTATATGTTTTACTTTGTAATATGGTATTTATGGTATTCGTATCAATTTTACTTATTTGGTACATGTACTATATTGGTACCCGTACCAAAATTTTCAATTTGGTACCCGTATAGTATTTGATACTCGTAATTGTTTACCTACTTGGTACCCGTACGAGTGCTCAAAAAAGAAAAAAAATAACAAAATGGTACCAAACGGGTACCGTACCGAAATACCCGGTACCAATACCCGTACTCGTACCCGTACCGTACCTATATATTCGGTACGGTACTTGGTACCCACTTTTGTTCAAATTCGATACGGGTATTTTCGGTACGAATACAGGTATAGGTACAGATCTCATCCCTACTTTGATAAGTCAACTGAGAGAGTAGAGGCTAATGAAGATACTAATCCCTGCTAACATCAAGTATAATTGTTAAAATATCGTGTTTTTAAACAATTGTAAAAATTAATATTTGTAGAAAAAAAGTTATGCTAATGTATAAATTTTACTATTACCACATGTTTAAAGATCGCTTAGAGCATTCTCAATAGCTTCCTCATCCCTCATTCACTCACAACCAATCACAACCACATATTACATTAGAAACCATTACGGTTTCTCTCTCCTCCACGCACAACCACTTTCAACAAATATTAAAAAATAAATACAGTTTTTCCGTTTTCTTTAAAAGATTCTCAAATAACCCAAAATTTACCGATAAATAATAGATTCCTCATTTTGTTCACTCACAACCATTTTCAACCCCATAAAAAATTATAGGGTTTTGTCTCACAAATAAATGGGGGCTCTATTGGGAATGCTCTAAGCGATCTTTAAACATGCGGTTCCAATTTCGCGTGTGAACAATTTTGAGCAGAAATAGAAACAACAAGAAAATATATAGAATTGATGCTTGTAACTAGTTCATGAGGACATTTACGATAAATAGGATATCTAAATAAAACTATTGAATCTTGAGTTTGGTTGAGCTGCATACACGAAATCGAAGAAAAAAGGCTAATGGCTAGAAACGCTAAAGAAACTAAAGTTTGGATGGTTCAGCCGACTCAGTTAACCCAGCAAGTTTTATTTATGTTTATCTATGTATACGTCGGTTCACAATTAAAGTTTTGGATTCGTCACATCACTATTCACTACGTTAGTTTCTTCAATTATGAGTAATGAGCGGACTCTTAACAACACGAGCCTACACTTACTTTTGGTTTAGTAAATTATTATTCATTTTGGACCAAATACATACTTTTAAATTAATTTTAATTTATTTAAATATATTTATTTTAATATCAAATGTATATTTAATTCTTTATATTATACGTCATTGACATTGTAACATATTGCAACTTTATTATGAAAAATAATCGAGTTCTTATTGTTTAGTTTTTGGGCTTTGGGTTGTATACTACGTTTGACGTTTCTTCTTTTTGAAGCCCACGTATGGTTGGTTAATATGGGCTAGTACTAGTTAATACGTATTACCGAAGGCTTGAATGTTTGATTTTTTTTATAAACCTAAAACTTATTGTAGTAATTACAAATTATCCTACAAGACTATGTAAACAAACCTACTTAACTTTGTGCCATTTCATTTATTAAATAAACCTATATGACTCTTAAGTATTACCAAGGCCCAAGCCAACACAAGGCCCAAAGTTAATTTAAGATAGCCTAACGACCCAACTTCACTTGGGTTGGTTCTCCTTGAGACATAATACATCAACAATATTCAGTCAACCACATGACATTAGGTAGCGTTTGGTATTGGTATGGTGGAATGGAAGGGGGAATGGAATGGACCATTACGAGGTAATGAAAAATAGTGTGTTTGGTTGGTTAAAGGAATGGAATCACTCATTCCACAAGGCATTCCATTCCCTCAAAACCATTCCATCCACCCCCCATGTTTTTTTTTCCATTCCATCCCTCATTCATCCTTTATTAACAACACCATAACCCACCATCACCACCCACCACTCACCACCATCGTCACCACTCACCACCATCGTCACCACCCACCACCACCACCACCGTCACCACCCACCACTGTCGCCTACCACCGTTGTCGCCACCACCCACCACCGTCACCACCCACCACCATCGCCCACCACCGCTACCGCCACCCGCTACCTTCACCCACCTACCCACCGCTGTCACTGCCACCCACCACCGCCACTACTCACCAACGTCACCCACCCACCATCACCGCCATCCACCTCTACCCATTGCCACCGTTGCCGCCACCCACCACCACGCTACCGTCACACACCACCACCACCTATGTCACACCCTCAAAATCCACTTGCGGAGTTTTACCGCGAGGCGCATGACAAACCAGGATCCAAACCAACGATCACAATAAATAAGTCTAAATGAATATAAATGCAATTTCAAAACATAGTTTAAAATCCCGTTTACAGCGGAAGCTTATTCAAAAACAGTATCTCAACAATGAAATAATAGTTCAACGTTCAAAAGACCATGCAACCCTAGTTAGACGCCGTGCAGACGCGTGCGCCCTAGTCCAGTCGTGCTACCTTAGCGACCTGAGAAAACATGTAAAAGTTTACGTCAGCACAAAAATGCTGGTGAGTTTACAGGTTTTGTATCCAAGTACCAAGTCCACCTGTCCATACTATAATAAATCGAAAACCAGTATACGCTAGCTAGGCGTACGTTTTGTTACTACCACGATTGGAAAACCATTACTAACTCGAATACCAGATGTTGTGCCCGAAAAGTACCAATTGTTCCTGTTGTTCCTGTTTGAGACAATATGCACTCGCCCGGCCCTCCAAGCCGACGAGCGGGGTTGGTCACTCCCAATAGCGCTATTCACATTTCCCCGTTGTGCAAACCCGCACATTCATGGTTCCCCCCGGGACTTCCAAAGATCGTGTAGTACACAATAGAAACCCATAGTATGACAGTAATTACCAAATAATCGTTTTAACACATGTTTTCTCCCCCGAAAGTATAAAACCAGTTTAAAAGAGGGGCCGTAAACTCACCTTAAGTTGCGTTACTCCTTAACCCGAGTAAACCCAGCTGCTATGCTAGTCCCGTAAGCGGCGACCTAACATATGACAGTTACAAGTACTTAGACTAATAACCCGCAGGTTAATTAGTCCCTAGATGTCCAGACCATAACCAAGTTTGTTTGAAAACACCGTGACTATTTAACTGACCCAAAGTACAAGACCCGACATCCCATTGGTGACCCGAGACTCCCCGTGTTATGTTTACGCTCCAAAACATACAATAACGCAATTACACTTAACATACGTTAACGCACAACAAGTTATAGCACATAGTTCACGTATCACCGAATTACATCCAAACATATGTTACTAAGTCATCATATATGTTACGAGGTTCCTAGCATGTTACTACATATCAAATCGGGTCTCGGAATGCTAATTTACACTTACAACAGTAGTACACGCGATTAGGAAACGTAAACTAGCAATTAGGACTGATTGCGTATAAGAACATGTGATTAGGGCTGATTGCATATAAGTTCATGTGATTAGGGCTGATTGCATGTAAGTTCACGTGATTAGGGCTGATTGCATGTAAGTTCACGTGATCAGGGCTGATTGCATGTAAGTTCACGTGATTAGGGCTGATTGCATATAAGTTCATGTGATCAGGGCTGATTGCATGTAAGTTCACGTGATTAGGGCTGATCGCATGAAAACTCATGCGATTTGGGGCTGATCGCATGAAAACTCATGCGATTTGGCCCTGATTGCATGTAAAACTGGCGATTAGCAATGCTAATCGCCTGTAACCTTGCTGTTCCAGTTTTTCGCGCGTTTAACGCTCCAAATCAGATCCAGAACGTGTGTAACTACCCAATATCATCCCAAACACTATCCTAAACATGTTTCAACCAAAATCCTTCGTTTAACCTCGTATAATCAGTCCTGCATGCAACCAAGTAATCCAAACACCATACACATAGCATGCAATCATCATACTAACATGCATAACAATAACCCTAATAATCAATTACTCAGATTTCTATCATCATACTATCAATATCAATTCTGATCTAACAAAATAACATATCAATCCATCATCATGAATCATAAAAATCCTAGCTTTCTAATCATACACACCCATAACACATGTATATTAGTTATAATCCGATTAACAACCCTTATTAATGATTTTCAGAAAGCTTTTTCGTTTAAGAATAGGTCTGGACCATTAGGGATTGATTAAAAACGTTTATAAAGATTTATGGATGAAAACCAAACCTTAGGATTATGAAAGAATGATGATTCAAGCTTGAAACCTTGTGTTTTGACCAAAAATCGCCTTCCAGAGGTTGTTTATGTGTTGGGGCGGGTTATGGGACGACTAGGGTTTGTATAATGAAGTTTATGAGGTCAAGTATGGTATTTATAGTCGTTTTTAGTCGTCCAGCACGTAACATGCGATTATGCAGCTTTACACGCGATCAGGAAGCCTAATCGCATGTAAGTTCATGCGATCGGGGCCTAATCGCATGAACAGTCATGCGATCAGTCCCCAGTCGCACCACATGATCCCCAGTCGCACCACATATAGGCGATTGGGCTATCCTGATCGCCTATATGGGCCTGTTTCATGTGTTTTGCGCGTTAAACCCCGTTTTAACATATGTTAACACATATTAATGTACCGACAAGTCACATAATGATTGTAAACACATAACACAAGTAAATACACATATTCACACTCGTTCACCAATTCCCGGGACTCGAGACTCGTATGTTCCGTATGCCCTAACGATCCTACCGATCGTCACCGTTTGTACACTTGGTTAAGGACCGACATCTAATGAACCTCTAGACCAACATCCAATGATCCTCTAGACTAAACCAATAGTTCCCGAACTATAACCTGACTTAACTAACCCAATTAAGTACAATATACGCGTGACTCGCTAAGGTAGACTTCCATCTAGACAACGTTGTTAACCAGAATTTGCCGGGTGTCACAACCTACCTCTACCACCCATCGTCACCACCACCACCACCTGACGCCACCACCAACCACTGCCATCACCGACCACCGCCACCCACCGACCACCACTACAACGCACTGTTGCCGACCACCGCCACCGCCACCCACTGACCACCACCATCACCGAACACCACCACCCACCACCACCACCACCGACCATCGCCACCCACCACCAACCGCCGCCACAACCACCTACTTCCAAGCACCAACCGCCACCACCGACACTCTCCGTCAGCGACCATCGCCACCCACCAACCATCACCACCGCCAACCGCCACCACTCACTGTCCTCGTCACTCCCAGTCGCCACCCACCGCCACCGACCACTATCACCGCTACTATCACCACCAAACGTCGCCGCCCACCACCACCACCCATCGTCGTCGCCGCCACTGACCACCACTAACACCACCATCGTCACCGCTGTTGCCACCACCCACCGGCACCACCACCTCTGCCACCACCAACCACCGTCGCCGGCACCCGTTGCTAACACCCACCGCCACCACTGACCACCGCCGATTTTATTCCTTTGTCTTTTCCTACATACCAAACAATACAAAGTAATGATTCATTCCATTCTTGTAACCAAACAAGACCATGGAATGGTAATCATCCATTTCATTCCTTGATCCATTCCATTACCTTCTCCATTCCATTCCCTCATTCATTCCATTACCTCATACCAAACAGACCCTTAGAGTAGCAAAAAAATAAGAATAAAACCACATAACAATGCCTTAAAAGAATAAGACCTCACTCAAAGTTTAAGGAGCAGCCATGCCGGCCACTTGGGTCACGAATCCCGCGGTTGCAGGCCCTACCGATAAATCCGTCAAGAGTGGAAGCCCCCACCAAGTTCATGATTTTTGGTAAAGATGATTGACCATCACACATTTGATAAGGCATTTTGTTGAGTTGACTAATAAACAACTAACTTGCCAATTTAAAAGAGTTAGAAGTCGGCCCAATATTGATTTTTTTTTTGAAAGGCGAATTTCTTGCTTCTTGTGAGACTTGAACTCAAGACCTCACACTTTTAGGTGGTGTTTGTTTTTCTCCCAGAAGCACTTCTAACCTCTTTTGTCTGCGTCGCGCAGACGCGGGCAGACGTTTGGGGCGGGCAGACTGTTTGTTTTTCGGAAGACATTTCATTCCAAAAGCTCTTCCTGACCTCTTCTTGGTGCAGACTTGGACCAAAGTCTTCTAAGGTCTTCAAAGGTCTTCTCCTCTTCTCTTCTCCTCACCCACCACCACCACCACCGTCACCCACCCACCACCACCACCTAGCATCGTCCACCACCACCGTTCACCACCACCGTCCACCACTACCACCACCCACCACCCACCACCACCATCACCCACCACCACCATGGTCCACCACCACCACCCACCACCACCACGGTCCACCACCACCACCACCACGGTCCACCACCGTCCACCACCACTACCACCACCACCACCCACCACCACCACGGTCCACCACCACCCACCACAGTCCACCACCACTACCACCACCACCCACCACCACCACCACGGTCCAACACCACCACTACCTACCACCGTCCACCGTCCACCCACCACCACCACCACCCACCACCGTCCACCACTACCACCACCCACCACCCACCACCACCACGGTCCACCACCACCCACCACCACCACGGTCCACCACCACCACCCACCACCGTCCACCTCCACTACCACCACCACCCACCACCGTCCACCACCACTACCACCACCCACCACCCACCACCACCACCACCACCGTCCACCCACCACCACCACCTACCACCGTCCACCCACCACCCACCACCGTCCACCACCACCCACCACCATGGTCCACACCACCACGGTCCACCCACCACCACCACCATCTACCACTAGACTGCTGTAAAAACTCAGTTTGTTTAAATTTAAGTTTATTTCAGCAGCCTGCAGACGTTAACAAACAAACAGACTTCTTCTTGCAGACTGCAGACCTTTGGTCCACCTCTTCTCCTGCAGATGTATGCAGATGTGGTCTGCAGACTGCAGACCTTTTCTTGCAGAAAAAACAAACAGCACCTTAGTGTATTAAAAGGCTTTGCCTTACCACTGGACCACCAACCCCAATGGCAGTCGGCCCAATATTGATGGATGCCATGCCTTGATAGTTGATACCGTATTTCCATGTTTGGACCATTCAATATGTCACAATAAAGTACAATCGATAGTTATTACCATAACAAAATCAATATTGATGTTTTTGCCTTCATACCATCCCTCTTTGATTTTGTCTTCTTTGATACCAAAACCAAGAGAAAGAACAGTTTTAAAGGACCGTCTTCTTTGCTTCGTAATATGTTAACAAGCTACGTTCGATCAATACCATATAAATGATGATCAGACGCCTCTTTAATATTGATACGAACCTAGGAGCAACAAGTCGTGAGATGATTTGGATAGTGTTGGAGAAATGTGTGGTGAAGTATATGCACAACGCCTCTTTAATATCAATGTTTTGATAGTTAATTAACTACCAATTAACCAGAATTAAGTAACCAAAATATCCTGCCTAATGCTAAGTTAATCACGTAATAATGTATAGCAATCCCGATTATGCCATCAAACAACATATTTTTATGTATAGCATTGAATATATTCCGTTTCTTCAGCTTCCTTGAGTTGAACTCGTTAAACACTTGACATAACACGAAAGTAATAAAAATTATATTGTTTTTTGCCCTCTTGTCCACGTTAAATATCGCCTCACCTTTAAACTGGAACGCCAGTAAAACAGTGATCTGGCAAATAGCCGGTGCAAAAATGTTTCTCCACATGATATTAATGACGCGCGGTTTGATTTGATGAGCAGGCGGTTTGGTCAAGAGTTCCTTAGTGGGCCCTTCTGTCATGCTCGACTCATCTACCAGTAATGAATGCCCATCAATAAACAACCCGTCTGCTGGAATCTGATCTCCTACATTCAAAACCACGACCTCTCCAACAACAATTTCGAATATGGATATCTTTTGCCTTCTTCCGTCTCTAACAACATCAATCTTGATATTATTGCTTATTTTTGACAGACTGTCGAACTGTGTTTCCTGTCCAGAGTTGCTAATCGCAGATACAAAAACAACTAGAAAGACGGCAAGAAGTATGCTTCCGCCTTCATACCAACCCTCTTTGATTCTGTCTTCTTTGATACCAAAACCAAGAGAAAGAACTGCGCATCCTATTAGTATGAGAATGGTGACATCTTTAAAAGCCTCAACCACAAAACATAACAAACCCTTTGGAGGGAATTTATGGTAAGTATTAGAACCAAACACGGTTGTCCTATCGTTTAAATCTTGACCATTGATTCCATTTTCAAGATGAGTGTGAAGGGCTTTTGCTAAACCCTTGACACCATCAAGCTTGCGAAGCGTTTCCAAGTCTTTGTTTCGTAATATATTAACGAGCTGTGTTTGATCAATGCCATAGAAACGATGATTAGACTGTCAAATGGTATAGAACAAGATTATAACAGATCAAAGAAAGAAACACTAAAAATAACTTCTGAACTGGTCTATTACAGACTCAATAACCAACAAAGAACAAGAATCTCTTAACAATCAACAATATAACTATGCATCAAGAACTAGATAGGATTACAAAGACCTTAGCACTTATATGAGGAATATAAGTGCAGGACAACAAGAACAAAACCCTAATCGTTCAACAATTGTGAGAGACAAAGACTGAATATTATTGTGAGAGAATGCAAAAGTGGTAATCAGGAGAGAGGAACCCTTTATATAGGGCAGCTGAGAGGAATGGGAAGAAACACACCCGAAGCTGCCATCACCGTTGGATCAAGTCAAGAAAACACATCTTGACATGATCTGCACCATTGATTTATAAACACACGGATCGCCACATAGGCTCGGATCCGAACCTACTGAAACTGGGCCAAGGCCACTGGACCCTGGACCACACAACATGAAATGGGCCAGACTCTTGACTCTTCTACACAACTGGGCCGCATATCCGCTGGACTGCTCCAATCTCTCCAAGCTCCAAGCACCAAGTGTCCAAGTGTGCAATCCATCAGCATATCAGCATAGCATGATCCATGATCCATCCATCCAGTATGATTTATCCAAGACATGTACACAACACAATACAATTATAAGAACAATATGCAATAATAATATCACTAATTTTAACATAGACGCCTCTTTAATATTGATACAAACCTCAGGAGCAACAAGTCGTGGGATGATCTGTTGGGTTAATCGGTTCGTTAACGGTTCGCAAGTCATAGGTCCATCATACGGGTCATCAGTTAGTATTTAGATTGTCTTGAGTTTAATTTGGATGCATGGAATAACTAAATAAAGCTTGAAGTCTTCACTTAAGAATTGCATGGTCAGCAAGTTGAAGACTAAAGTATTTGTGGTTTCTATAATATTGTTTGCTTATTTTAATAGTTTATTTAGTTTGACTTGGTATTTGGATTGACCAAGTTAAAAGGAAGTGTACGTTGAGATGTGCACATGGGTAGAAAAGTGGGTCTCACTGTACCGGTTATTTAGGAGTAGTTAACTCATTTCAGTTTCTTTTGTAAGCTATTTATAGCTATTTTGTTTATTGAATAAAGTACCACCTTTCTTATTTTTCCTTTGCAAAACCTTCAAGTTTACATATTACGTGAGGGTGTTTGTGGGTGTGGAGAGGGGCCTAAACCAACATGATCCGGATAATTTTGGAGAAATGAATGGTTAAGTATGCGCAACGCCATCTTTTCTTGACTTTGGTAAGGCTAAGACCATGCGTAGTGGGGCTTTATATTTATAAAGCCCCTGAATGTGATTGGTCCACGTGGCTGCTGAGTCAGCGTGGAGAGAGAAACTGAAAAATGGGTGTAGTGGTGGGGCTTTATTTATAAAGCCCCTGATGCTGATTGGTTGATTTTTTTATTTTTTTTTAATCTTTTAATTCAATATAATTAAAATAAAATGCAAATAAATATAAAAAAATTACAAATAATAATAAAAACACACAACTAATATTAATTAAATTAAAAAAAAACAAACAAGTTAAATAAACTACAATACCAAATTAAAAAAAAAAAAAACAAACAACTTAAATAAACTACTGCAGGTTATATTTCGCAAGGATTTGTTGTCTGTGATGCATCGCGAGGAGTAGGGCTTCTCCCTCGAGGTGGTCGATCGGTTTGGACAAAAACTCGATGTCCTTTTCCCTTTGCCTCGCCTCTTGAATGTCGACGAACCTCTTATTCTGGGCCACTCTCTGGTCCATAGTTTGTAGACGTCTTTGGCCGAGGTCTTGAAGATCCTGTAGTCGTCGATTCATTTCATCAAAACCACCTGCTGTCGAAGACGACGACTCCGCCTTGCCACCCTTTTTTGATCGTCTACCGGGTGGTCTTGGAATATCAAACTCCTCCTCCTCCTCCTCCTCATCCTCCAAGTCAACAGGATCATCTAAACTCACAAAGCGAGCATCGGATATCGGTGTATCCGGATCTCGCGACGTGGAGGTGGTTTTGCTTCTTTTTGACGGTCCACCTCCTCCTGCTCCTCTTCCTCTCCTAATCTTGCGCCCACTGCCCGACCCCATAGGCGGGACATCAGCCCACTTAGGACTATGTCTCAACATCTCCCATATCCTCAAATATGGGAACGTCCCGCGGGTCTCTCTCATCTCGTCCAACGCCCTGGCCAACACACCGTCATCACCTTCTCCGCTGGCCCTGTTGTCCTTGCAGCGTTGGTAGACCTCGGCAAACCCGTGACATTTGTTATTAATGTCCGACCACTTTCCAGATATGGAGTCGTTGTCTCGATGCTCCCCTCTACCCACCGCCTCAAAAAACAGTTCCCGAATCCGTTGCCAAAAAACCGGGGTATTTTGATAGTTTGCTGCAAAAAAAAAAATAACACACGATTTAAAAAATATATATATAAATGTAAACACAAAAAAAAAATATATATAAATGTAAACACAAAAAAAATATATATATAAATGTAAACACAAAAAAAAAATACTAACCAACTTCCGGGTCCTCGGATATGTCGAGCCAGGCTCGCGCTAACTTGAACTCCTCATCTTTTTCCCAACGCTCCTGTTGCTTTTTTTGACGAGGAGCGTTCGGGTCTTTCTTTTTATGCGAGCGTCTCCCGCGCCCGCGCCCGCGCCCGCGCCCAGAACCCTCGGGTTCGTCTTGAGTTTCTGGTACCGATTCGGGCTCCTCTTGTGAAGGTTGCATATAGTTTGGTGGAGGAAAAAATTGAGCGGGCATGTTTGGGCCCGGATAAAATTGACCGGGCATGCCCAAAAGTTGCGCGTATTGCATGGTACTCGCGTCAAACTCGCCCCAGTTTGGTGGCAGCGGAGTAGTAGTGTTTGGCCTCGTAGTGTTTGGCCTAGCACCCGGTCGACCCGGGACCCCGAACGGTGAACCATATGGAAACATGTTTGCGTTGTAGGATTGTTTGTGTTGTGGTGTGTGTTTTTAGTTTGAGTTGTATGTGTGTTTGTGTTATATTGTGTGTGTTTATATATAAAGTTTAAAAAAATAAAATGCAAACCGTTCAAAAAATAAACGTTCAAAAAAATTAATGGCCAACGGTCAAATATTTTTGACCGTTTTTTCTTACACCCAGCCACGTGTCCCTTTCCTATTGGATGTCAAAATTGTTACACAGCGTTATAAAAATAACGCTCCCGGTGGATTTTGGCAAATAGCGCCCATGCGTAGTGGTGTTCCGGGCGCTATTTTCAAAAAATTTTGACAAATGGCGCCCCACTACGGGTGGTCTAAGGGTGGCTGTGCTTATGTTGTACAACATGGTTCCAATGTCGTGTGGTTGAATTTCTGCAGCCATTTTTCGAGTACTTTTTTTTTAGTAAAATTTTCTAGTGATAAAAGGTAAATGGAGAGGGTTTATGTTATGCTGCACTTCTGTTTGGGCACCGTTTTATACACATTCTGAGAAGAAAGCTTCGATTTTATTATTCACATTTCAAATGCAATTTCTCTTATATAATTCGTAATTAATATTTAAGATCTTTTATATGTCCAATTGTCCCAGACCATTTCACATAATAAACTTTGACTTTTTGTTTGACATAAATTTATGTTATGTTATAAACTTAGATTTTTTTTATTTTACAAAAAAAAAAAAAAAAAAAAAAAAACATTTGTATATCCTATTTAGAAAGTGTTTATGCTTCTTGTCAAGCAAAAATGTTTGTGCTTGTCCTGTTTAGAAAATGTTGGGATACTTATGTTAAGTACAAATGTTTGTATGCTTCTGTAAAGTCCAAACATGTTTATGCTCTCAGATTTTTTTTGGTTGTGTACGAAGATGTCGTCAAGGTCCGTTGTTCAATCGGTACATGTTTTTACATGGTTTCAGGCAAAAAAAAAAAAATTAATGTTGTTTGGTTTATAGGACATTCCCTACTCAAACTAGTAGGCAGGAGCGGAGGTATATAATAAAGAACGAGGTCACATGACACCATTGAATTTTGCATTTTATGTACAGCATATAGTATGGAATCCTTGGGTGACACCAATCGTTTCTAAGATTGAGTTGTAAAAATTACGTGTGTGAAATAATTTACAAATAATATAATATCTGAGTGGTTTGTAACTTTTAACTCCTTCCATCAAGATGTAAAGGTCTCCTGTTCGACTCTTATCCTGATGTTTTTATTTATCTTTACGTTTTATATAATACCCACTCTATATTTTTTTTAAATAAAAATGAAATCCAATTGCATTAGAGGCCCATGTCAAAATATATAGGATTTTATATAAATTATATTAAAATAATCACCTATGTATCATAAACATTTTGTTAGATCTAGTATCATAAACCGAGTCATACATAATGTAATAATACATTCTTTATTTATTTAGTTAAACTTTCAATTACAACCCCTCAACTGGAACAAATTCATAAACTTCTTGGTGCATTGACTTTTATATCAAAGACTAGGGAAACCACCCTTAGACAAGTTGACAAATAATCTAAGTATTAGAATTTGGAAGTATAAAATAATATATTAACAACTACTAGCCACAATAGTTGAGTTTTTTTTGTGTGTGTCATTTAGTTAAACTTTCAATTACAACCCCTCAACTGTAACAAATTCATAATACGGCCTCAAACTTCAATAAATTTATATATTTTTAACTAATTTACACTACAACTCTTAAACTTTAATAAAGTTACCTACACCCCGAGCACTTTAATTTACGAAGGTTATCAACGACTTTCAAACTTTGTTAACTTATGAACGTTGCAGTATCTCTTTATTGAAGTTGTAGATACAAAATGTCTATACGGGGATTTGTCGGGTCGATAGTTATTATGTTTTAGTCATTTATGAAGAATAGGGCTATCATGGGATTTGAGTTTGTATTTAAGTAGTTGTGGTGGAGAATTGGGCTTAGTAATTGGGCCCAAGTATATGAGGCTCAAACATTAAGCATTTTATAACTTCTCCTCACGTTTCATACCTCACACTCTCAATCACTCTCTCTCTCTCTCTCTAGGTTTTCATTTATCTATCTAGGATTTTTGTACTCTAGTGTCAAATCTTATAGAAATCTTAGTATAATTTGTTATTAGATCATTGTTCTTATCACAAAATATCATATATGTGATTTTTTGATTGTTGATTGTGTGTGTTTTAGATTCCACACTTCACACACACTGAATTCACAAGCACATAGTAGAATCTGAGATCCGAACTTGATAAAACAAACCTACAGAACTTAATGAATACCAACCAAATCATCGCCACAAATGGAGTAAAAATACTAGTTATACATGAATTATTATGGCTCTAAAGTGTGGGAGGCCCACACTTAAGAATAATAATTTGCGGTGATAGTGTCTTAGCAGTCAACATCGTGTTTAACGTGGAAGAAGTGAGGGCAGTAGGAAAAACAGCGGTGGTCAGTGACTCTAAGATTCAGGCTATACGCTATGAGGGTAGTAGTGTGGAACGTGGAGGGTCCACTTAGGCCCTGGAGGCCATGGTACATCACCCCTCACGGTAGAGATGGACAAATAAACCGGTTTTTCAACCCGGCCCGGAAAAAAAACCGGTCAACCGGTTTCACAAAAACCGGTTTTTTTTAAAACCGGTCCCAACCCGACCCCAAAGCCCGGTTCTGTATAGGTTTGGTTTTCTGGATCCTAAACAGGTTTGAAAACCGGTTTGAATTGGAAACCGGTTTGGAACCCGGTTTAAAACCCGGCCCGATTGCCCACCCGGTTTGAAAACCGGTTTTTGTAAAACCCGAAAAAAAAACCGGTGGGAAAACCGGTTTTGGACCGTTATCAAACGGCTATATAGCCGTTGGGGAGCCAAACTAGCCGTTTTTTTTTGGTTTTTTTTGGAGATTTTTGACCCACAATCATACTATAAATACCCCTTAATGTTTAGGATCAATCACACCATCCAAAACACTCTCTAATCTTGCATTCTTCATCTACTTTCTCACAAATTAATCTCTACTTTCTAAGAAAAATGGCATCTTCACAACCACCAACTCCTAAAAGCCAAACCGGTTCGCACGAAGTTGGTGCTTCTTCATCCCAACCCACGGTTGTTAAGGTGGTTCCCACGAAAAGAAACCCACTAGTTTGGAAACACTTTGATTTGTGTGTTATGACTTTTGGTCCAAACAAGGCGAGATGCAAATATTGTTCGGCTATGCTTAAACATGATGCTAACTCGACCTTGAGAGACCACGTGGAAAAACCATATTGTAAAATTTTGAAAGAACAAAAAAATTCTCAAGGTGGAGCCTCGATCACACAAGAAGGCGACTTGTTTGTGTACAACTTGGAAGCGGTTCGCGAAGAAATGGGGAATTTTGTCATACAAGAAACGTTGCCTTTCAATCATTTTGACAACCCACGTTTGACGAGGCTTATTCAACGAACGCTTCAACCAAGATACACACATGTAAGTCGTGCTACTCTTAGGCGTGATTGTTTAAAACGATGGAAACAAGCAAAAAATGAATTAATTACTTATTTTGAAAATTTACAAACCGGTGTTAACTTAACAAGTGATGTTTGGTCCGCACCGCACGGTTCACCCGACTCTTATATTTGTGTAACGGCCCATTGGATTGAACCGTCTTCTTGGCAAATGATGAAACGAACTATTGCGTTTCGATTGTTTGATTACCCTCACACCGGTACAAATATTTTTAATATGATTGATAAAGTTATTCAAACGTTTAAGTTGTCAAACAAGATTTTATCAATATCTTTTGATAACGCGTCGAATAATACCGCGGCAATCACACAATTAAAATTAAAATACCAACCTATTTGTGAAGGGGTATTTTTTCATAGTCGTTGTGTCGCACACATAATCAATTTGGCCGTTCAAGATGGTCTAAAAATTATTGAAACACAAAGAGAAGGTTTTCGAAGAATGTTACGCGATATTTATAGCAACAACACAAGGCATGCTAACTATATAAAATTTTGTAAAAGTGTGAATTGCCTTTGTTTGGGTCCGAATTGGGATCTACCAACAAGATGGAGTTCCACTTGTAACATGTTCGAAAAACACGTTTTGCAAAAAGGTAGTTTAAATGCATTTCATGAAATTTTGGTTAGTCGGGGAAAAGCGGCACCATACCACCCATTGAATTGGAATGTTATTGAAGCGGTTTCGGAAATGCTACAAGTTTTTAAAGCTTCAACCACCGCTTTGTCGGGAGTTTATTATCCCACAAGTTGTATAACACTTCACAAGTTATATAACATGACTAGAAAATTAGGGGAAATGGAATGTAGAGGTAGTCCATACAAAGAAATGGCGGAAACTATGAAGGAAAAATTTAGAAAATATTTTTCGGAATTACCGCCGGTTTTTACTTGTGCATCCGCTTTAAACCCATGTTACAATATAGGGGGGGTAGAAAATATAATTGAAAATATTTGTGACGAGTTGGGGTTGAACACGGCAAAAGAACCACTTTTTTCGCAAGGTATGGTAGCAAGATTTAACAAACATCTTACGGATATGTATGATGTTTATTTTGAACGTTATGGTCAAATGTCGTCCATTCAAACGCAATTGAGAGAAGCTTCTAAAAATGTAACCGATTCGGACATGTATTTATACAATTCTTTGTTGGACACGTCTAATAAACGTGCAAGGGGTAACACTCCTAGTAGCGAACTTGGGAGGTATGGTGCCGAAAACTATTTACAAGGTTTGACTCCCGATGAATTTAAAAATTTTGATGTGTTGGCTTGGTGGAAAAGTAAGGAAAATCAATTTCCGGTCTTAGCCGCCATGGCCCGAGATTTACTAACCGTCCAAGCTTCCACGGTAGCTTCGGAATCCGCTTTCTCTATTAGTGGCAGGGTCATTTCGATACGTAGGACGCGACTAACTCCACCTTCGGTAGAGATGGCGATTTGCTTGAAGGATTATTTGGATGCGGCGGAGAGGGTGCAAAACATACGCTCACTTGAGGGAGAACTTGAATATGAAGGCGAAGTGTACGAGGACGAGGTGAACGCGGACTTAACCGAACCAATGTCGGAATATGAAGCCGAAATGGATGAATGGATAAGAAGCAACTACGGTTCGGGTGAAGAGTAGACTATGTTTGAAGACTTATTTCCTATTAAGACTATGTTTTTTAAGATTATGTTTTCGGATTCCTTAATGTTTTGATGTTTTGTTTCTTCGGATTCGTTTATGTTTTGATGTTTTTTTTCGTGTTTTTAAGTTAATGAAATCGTATTTTTAAGTTACAATGTGTTTATAACAATTTGTAGTGTGTAAATAGTTCAAAAAACAAAAAAAAAAAAAAAAAAATTTCTGCAAAACAGCAGCAAAACAGCAGCAAAACAGCAGCAAAACCGGTTTTTTTACCGGTTTTTTTACCGGTTTTTTTACCGGTTTTTTTACCGGTTTTTTCCACAAACCGGTCCCAACCCGGTTCCAACCGGTTTGAAATGTTGGTCCACCATGAGTGTGAAAACCGGACCGGTTTTTAAACCGGTTTTAAAAAAAAACCGATTTTTCAAAACCTCTACAACCCGAACCGGTTTACAAACCGGACCGGTTTTTTAAAAAAAACCGGTTTGTCCATCTCTGCCTCACGGGCCTCAACCGTAGAATCCACCACGTCTTCCACGGTCCTAATGGATTTATTGTAGTGGCCGTTAAATGATTGGATTTTTGAAAAAAAAAATATATTTTTTCTCAATTTATAAAACCCCTCAAAGTCTTGTTTTTTTCCCATACATTCTTTTCCTACCTAATCTACAAATTTTCTATAACCCTTAATTCTTTAAAACCCTCAAGCGCTAAATTTTATATCCGAACCCATGGCATTTTCATCATCTTCGAGGAAATCAACGAATTTTTTTGAACGCGTTTAAGAAGACTGTACAAATTATTATAGAGGAAGAAGAAAATATGTTAAAACGTAGAACAATTACTCTTAAAAAATTAAGGTATTTTCAAACGCAACAAATGCCACTCTTGCCATTAATATACACTAATATAAAATAAAATACATATTAGTACACTAGGTTATAACCCTTGTATTACATGGGTTGATTAAATATAACTTTATGTACTAGGTAATAAAAAAGATATATCTTTAAAACCCATGTATTACACGAATTAAATAAAACAATTGGGCTTGAGCTAGGCTCAGTTCAAGCCTAATACTTTAAGCTCGATCTCGACTCGAATGTAAAACCCAAGAGCTCGAACTCGGATTGGCTCAAAATAATTTTAGAACAATTTTAAAAGCGCTAAAAGCTCGACTCGACCTCGCTTCAATAGCTTAAACAAGTCAAAGCTTAGCTAGAGCTCGGCTTGCCAATGTTAATAGTAGTTATATTATAAATAAATAATAATATTTTATTTATAATAATATTTGGACTCGTTTAGGCTCGCGAGCATAAATGGTATTTGTATGAAAAAGTTCGAGCTCGGGCTTAATGACTAAACGAGTCATTTTTCAAGCTTAAGCTTAAGCTCAAACTCGAATTTGTTAAAGCTCGGCTCATTTGAGCTTTTTAACAATCCGACCCCGAGTAACTCTTGAGAAAGCTGCCACCCCTATGTTAAACAAAGGCATCTCCTTCCCGACTATGGCGGTTCCTCAATTTGTATTATCAACCTACAGTATAACCTCACGCAGCAGAGATCTACACAAGTAACCATATCTATAATATTCTTCAAATTAACTTATCAAGACGCGATCGTAACAGAAAGGTACACACACACACCTTCTCATTAATAATAATGTGTAGATTTTGATGGTAGTTCGAATGAATCAATGAAAGTTATCTCAGTTTTGATTTTCATCAATTGTAATTCCATGAATCTTTAATGAGTAATCGAAGTTTATCTCAGTTTTAATTTTCATCATCTTCATTGATAGAAATTAATAATTTCATGAACCTGAATGAGACACTCCGTTGAACAATCGCGTATGACGGTAGGATTTTGAGTAATTTCATGAACAAACGTTGTGTTCGTTCATTCATGTTCGTGAACGTTTGTTTATGTTCATTCATTTATGTTCGTTTATTTATGTGCGTTTATGTTCGTTTAAATTTTATTAATTACATAAGTGGTTATATTAATATAAATATAAACATAAATTGGGCGTTCTAGCTAGTTGTATAAATATAAACATAATGTTCTTAATGAACGAACACGAACAAAAAAATGTGTTCGATTATGTGTTCATGTTCGTGTTCGGTTAAAGTTAAATGAACAAACACGAACATGCCTTTGTTCGTGTTCGTTTGGTTCGTTTACAGTCTTAGAGAACATTATGTGTAAACTTTGAGTAATGCAGTTAGGTTAAAGTTAAATGATCATTATGTGTAAACTTTGAGTAATGCAGTTCGCAAACTATAAAGAGATCGATTAGTTTGTTGTTGATCTTGATTCTTCAGTGCTATTGTGATCCCTTAGCGTAAACCACCTATATATGCCTTTGTGTTTTTGGTGCTGCATATAATAAGTTCAAATCTGCTACTTTGTAAATAATCTTATTAGCATATATGTCATTGTTTTGAGCTCAAACCATTATAATGTGTCTACTGTCATTCTCATTTTTCCGAGTCCCTTTTGGTTGTGCCAAAGCATTTTCCGCCGAGACCATGATCCCTATGTCAAAGCTTTGCGTTATGCAGTTCACAAAATTGAAACTTGAAAGAACTAGACATAAGAGTGCCCTTTGGGACCCCTTAATTATGGCTGCAAATGAACCGAACGAACACGAACATGGCCTTGTTCGTGTTCGTTTGTTAAGAAAATTATGTGTTCACGAACAGTTCATGAACACTTACCGAAAGAGATTTTCTGTCCGTGTTCGTTTGTTAAGAAAACACTCATGTTCGTGTTCATTTGTGTCCGTTTGTTGATTTTGTTCATGAACACACACGAACACAAACGAATGTTAATGAACACAAACAAGTGTTCATGAACGGAAACAAACACAAACGAACATATATTACTTTTGAATAACATCGAATTCACATACATTAAGACATTAGCTAGATCCACGTCAAAATATAACATAATTGTCCAACACATACTTAGTACTGTAGAAGGGTGTTGGAGGTGGAGTGCATCAATGCTGGAACGAGGAAACATATATTGGATACAAAAAGTAGGTTTATTGATCTCATATAGTCATATATTTACCTCATATATATTATTTATTGGGTAAAATAAATAAAAATAAAAGATATAAAAAATGTGTAAAAGTTAAAAACCTTAATAAACTATCGAACGCAAACGAACATAAACGAACATGTTACCGAACGTTCACGAACATAAACGAACGAACGCGGCCTTTGTTCATGTTCGTTCGTTTAACTAAACGAACGGATTTTTTTGTTCGTGTTTGTTCATTTACTAAACAAACGAACACAAACGAACTTCTCGCCGAACGGTTCATGAACTGTTCACTGAAAGTTCAGTTCGTTTGCAGCCCTACCCTTAATGCATACCGCATATGCTTTTATGTTTTTGCTGCTGCATATATGTAACCTTGACATAAGATTGAGTCGAATTCCAATATGGTATTTTGTGAGTATCCATATTAATGTGTTTGCCATTTCACATAAAGAAAGAAATTGAAGCCTTTTGCCGTTGTTTCATACACACGTTTTTGTTCATTGATGTTTATACTATAGATGAAGAACATTTTCATTATGAGCCAACCTGTCATAATTAACTGCCACAAGTTTGGTGTTGTTCATTTTCATTAGTTTACGTTTTCATTTATGTGGGTCGCTTTTATTTGGTGTGAGAATAAACTAAGATGTGACTGCACATCCCAGTTGCTTGGTCCTTGATGATTAAATATGAAATGCGCAAACAAATGAAACGTTAGTATAGTTATAAGTGTTTAACCATGTTTCAAGTTACTTAAGTTTCATTAACTCTGCTCATTGTATCATGCTTTTAGAATTAAATTTATTGTTATTTAGATGAACTACTTTTAGATCAGCTTCTCTCTTAGCCAAGCATGATTAAAAACCAAATAACAAACAAATTATATTAATGTATATAAATGAATAACAACGTAAGTTAATACAAGTATACAACTATACAACTGTATGAATAATTTATATGAGTATGTACTTGCGAATTGTATCTTAGTTTTTGATGTAGCTAAGGAAAGGTTTATCAGGTACTGGTATCAACTTTATAACCCATCCGATAGGCCACGATAAAGCTGCAATACCAATGCAAATTCCCCACTGCACAACATTTAGTCTTTCTGTATCCGCAAACTTCTTCAAAAACTCCACCATCACAACCTGTAGGATTATCGTAAACCCGATTATTCCAATAAATAATCTGTTTTTGTGAATGCCTTTGAATATATTCCTTTTCTCCAGCTTCCTTGAGTTGAACTCATTAAACACTTGACATAGCACGAAAGTGTTGAAGATTATTGTGTCTTTCGTCCTCTCATCCACGTTGAATATCGCCTTACCTTTGAACTGGAACGTCAATAGAACAGTAATCTGGAAAATAGCTTGTGCCAGTAGGTTTCTCCACATGATATTAGTTATGAGTGGTTCGACCCGACCCACAGGTGGTTTGTTCAAGAGTTCTTTAGTTGGTCCTTCTGTAGCAAGTGCAAGTGCGCCCAAAGTATCCATGATTAAATTCACCCACAAGAGTTGAACCGCCGTCAAAGGGACCGCGCCAGAAGTTACCGCTGCAATGAAGTTAATCACAAGAGCGGCGACATTTACCGTGAGTTGGAATTGGATGAATTTTTGGATGTTATTGTACACACATCGTCCCCACATCAAAACAGTTGAAACTGAGGCAATGTCGTCGTCTAAGATAACAATATCTGAGCTCTGTTTGGCTACTTCAGTTCCTTGAATTCCCATTGAAAGTCCAATATCAGCTTCTTTTAGTGCTGGAGCATCGTTTGTCCCGTCACCTGTAACCGCTACAACGTGCCCTTTTTGTTTCAAGCACTTTACCATTAAAAGCTTATCAAAAGGCGACGATCTTGCCATCACACGGATCTTGTCAACCTTTTGCATTCTTTCTTCGTCTGTGAAATTACGAAACTGGGCACCTTCCACCACTTCGTCGTCACATATTTCTTGACCCGGTTCAAGTATCCCACACTCGGTGGCGATGGCTTTTGCTGTGAATATGTTGTCTCCTGTTATCATCTTGATTTCAACTCCAGCAGACCTGCAAGTTTCAACAGCCTTTTTGGATCCGGGTCTACATGGGTCCTTCAACCCGACAATCCCGAGCAAAGTTAACCCTTCTTCGGTTAATGTTTGATAATCGGTGCCTTCTAGTATCTTCTTATGCGCGAAAGCGATGCATCTGAGACTACTCGCAGCCATTCCTTCGATTATATTCTCCAATTTTTTTCTTGAATCGCCATCGATCACCGTTTTACACCCGTTGCTGTTATAATATTCTGAACACATTGCTAGCACCATCTCTGCAGCTCCTTTCCAGTGAACATGAATAGTGTTGTCGTTGTTTCTCCTAATCGAAACCCCACTTCGTTTCTTCTTTGAATTGAATGTTTCGACATGAAGAATCGTCGAACCTTCTTTCATTTTTTCGATATCCATACCCAGATCCTCAACCGCCCATGATAAAATCGCTTTTTCGGTTGGGGACCCAGAGTATTCGGGCACCATTCGTGAAGCGTCTTTGAATACCGTACCTGTAGTGTTGAACCCGACTGCCTCGTGGAGAAGTTCAAGGACTTGTTGGGTGATAAGACTTGAAGAATGTTGTTCCATGTACTCGAGACCGAGCCAAAACTTTGTAACTGTCATCTGGTTCATGGTCAAAGTCCCGGTTTTATCAGTGCATATGACAGTGGCGGAACCCATGGTTTCACAAGCGGATAACTTCCGAACCATCGCTTGATCAGCCATCATTCTCTTCATTGAGTATGCAAGTGTGAGGGTAACCGCCAATGGTAAACCTTCGGGGATGGCCACCACCACGATGGTCACTGCTGCGGAGAAGATACCCGTAACGGAATCTAGTATTTCGCTTACACTCGTGCGCTTTCCATTATACTCTTGTTTACCATTTTCATCTTTTGTGCTTCCCGTGAAGTAACGAATTAACATAACCGAAAGAACTAGAAAAGCGACCGCAAGACCTACCTTTCCAATTGAAGAAGTAAGCTTGTTGAGGCGTGATTGTAATGGCGTTTGCTCGTTGTTATCACCCGTGATGGAACTCATCATCTTCCCCCACGTAGTGTTCATCCCGACTGACAACACTAGCATCCGACAATGCCCATCAGCCACTTTAGCACCAGAGATTAAAAACGGATTACTGGCGGCGTTTACATCTATTTGGTCACTCTCGCCTGTCATGCTCGACTCATCCACAAGCAATGAGTGCCCATCAATAAACAACCCGTCCGCTGGAATCTGATCTCCTACATTCAAAACCACAATATCTCCAACAACTATATTGAATATCGATAGCTTTTGTCTTCTCCCTTCTCTAACAACATCAATCTTGATATTATTGCTTATTTTCGACAGGCTGTCAAACTGTTTTTCCTGTCTAAAGTTACTAATAGCGGATACAACAATAACCAAAAAGACAGCGATAAGTATACTTCCACCTTCATACCATCCCTCTTTGATTCCGTCTTCTTTGATACCAAAACCAAGAGAAAGAACCGCGCACCCCATTAGTATGAGAATGGTGATATCTTTAAAAGCGTCGGCCACAAAATAGAACAAACTCTTTGGAGGAGGTTTTTCATAAGTATTGGAACCAAACGCGGCTGTCCTTTCGTTTAAATCTTGACCATTGATTCCATTTTGAAGATCAGTATCAAGGGCTTTCGCTAAACCCTTGACACCATTAAACATGTGAAGCGTTTCCATGTCTTTGTTTTGTACGATATTAACAAGTTGCGTTTGATCAATACCGTAGAAATGATGTTCAGACACCTCTTTGGTATTGATACTGACCTTAGGAATGTCTTGTGGGATGATTTCGATAACAGAATACGTTGGGAATTTGGTAACGGGGAGTGCCTTGGCGATGAGGTTTTTCGCTACGGCCTTTGAGAAATATATGGTAAAGTAGGCACGGCGCCATCTCTTTTTGGCTTTGGTAAGGTTAAGTGTGGTTGTGCCTATGTTATACAATATGTCGTGCAAAGGTTGAATTTCTGAAACCATTTTTGTAACTGTTTGTTTGCAAAGTAAGGAAAGGCTGACGGGAGTTAATAATAAAACAAATATGCTGATTGCTGAGGATATATTATCTGGTTACATTGGTGCAACCCCGTTTATATAACATAGAAGGCGCGAAACTTCAAAGAAATTAGTATTATGGTATATTTTGAAACTTAATTAAGATGTGTTTTGCTGGAAAAGAAACACGACATTATGTCGGTCATATCGTTGAATTTATTTTGTCAAACATCCTTTGACAATAATATAAATAGAATTTACATTTTAGTGGTCCATGAAATGATGACGTAAACATTAAGAAATACATGTTCCTTACGCCGTACGTTTTCTTAATGCTCCGACGCGCATAATACGTGGATTACACACAGCGATTGCCTCTCACTGAAGATAACACTCTCACTGAAGGATTTCGGATTTCAATGTCCAATTTTTTTTTAACTAACACAATTAATCTTTGTCCAATATGTTAATACAAAATACGAAAGTTACATCATAATAGCAGGTAGACGGGCAACAAGCTGCGCCGCCACCCCCTTTTGAATTGCAAACCCTAGTCTACTAAAGACAAAACCTTGCCCCCCTGGGGATGAAACATTGTTGTGGACGACCCGTTGGACCCTGGTCAAGAAACGAATAGCTTCTGGCGCCAGGGAGCCAAAAGTGTCGAAGGCCAGAGGGATAAAAACATGTTGGTTATCTGCACAAGCTTTAGCATGTTTATCTACTTTCTTTGATTCCGCCTTTCTTGATGCTTGCCCAGCTACGAACCCTGTTTCCCTTAACCCAACCAACGGAGATACCCCGGTGAGGTCCACACAGGCATGTTTCCCCCTCTCCCAACCAAAGACAAGCAGATCTGCGGGTCGCAGGGTGGATCTCCCTTCCGTGGGGTCTGTGAGGAAGTTTACAGGGGCCTCCTTTTTGGCAGAGATCCCAGCTCTTCTCAAGATATCCCACAAAACGTCCCTCACCCAGTCATGCCGATATTTAAAACCAGGGAGCTCCTTGCAATGAATTGCATGCTCCCCGTATTTATCCATGCAAGTTTTACGGCAGATGGGGCATGTTTCATCTTCCGGGTACATAGGGATCATCAATCGGTACTTGAGTATAGCCCTGTACTCTACTGCAGACATGCATTGGCCCAAACCCTCAATCGGGATAACGGTCAAAAAATCCTGAGCATGAGGCCCCTTTAGGCATTCAATCACCGCCTTCTGGCGAGTGGACAACTCAAAAACTTCTCCCAGGCTCTGAGCAGTTTTGCCAAAAAGAGCATTCGCCAAAGTTTTTTGTGGCTTTGGGGGGGCGGTGTCCTTGTTAGAAAAACCGCCAATATCAAAGTCCGGGAGATAGACATTTAAGCGTTCGAGCGCCTGTTGATAGTCTGGGTCTAGTCCAATGACCCCACTGTTTCGGAGGATATGATCCTGAAGTTCCCAAGACTGAGCTCTGGACGCCACAAAGGCATAGACCCCAACATCTCGAGCTGAAAGGAGGCCCAAACCACCTAAACGCATCGGCAAGGATGCCAAGCGCCACTGGAGGTCCCCGAAGAAGGGGCCGCCACACACAACTATATCTTCAATAGCTTCGCGGAGACCATCATCGAAAAGGGATACCGCATCCACCATGAAGTGGGGTTGGCAAGTTCGTAACCCAAAAAGTAACTTAGCGACCCCCATGCATGACCTGAGAAGCAGGAGTTCACTCTGGGGATCTTTAAGGCGGGGCAGTAGTTTCATGAGGGCAACTGCACTCGTAGCCCGCCGCCCTGCCAACTCCCCGATAAAGGTAGGATCTCGGCTAACAGCCCCACCAAGGAGCTTAACCCCTTTCTCAGGTCTACCAATCCCTGTCGGGAAAAGCCCTTCCTGACTTTTCAACCCGTCACACGTCGGCCAAAAGACTAAATCGAAACCCACATTTATACTTGAAAAAACTGTCCAAAGAGATCATGAAAACCCGATACAGGCCGTATCGCTCTTTTTCAAGCCATTAACGGCAGTGAAAGAGGGAGTGTGTTAACGGAGACGAAGAACGGTGTAAATTGATGGTAAAGAAAGGTTACATCTTGGAAGAAAGATGTACTATTGAGGTAGTAGTAGTAGGCTCATCTGGGCGTGATGCAATTTTGAAGGATCATTAATATTATTATTATTATTATGTATATTTAGTGATGACCTTATTTTTCTTAATGAATAAAAATCTATATCACAATTTCTTAAAGGGAAAAATCTAAAAAAAAAAAAAAAAAAAAAAAAAAAACTAGTCACAAAAAGTTTGAAAATTGCATACAAAATTTCTCTGTTGGTTGTGTAAATCGAATTGGCCTTAGAGTTTCCACAATGATAATGTCTTGTTACAATGCCACATCATTTCAAACTATTTTAAATCATAACCCCTTTAAACCAGTGGCGAAGCTTGACCCGAAGATTCGGGGCATCGGAAGTCACTAGTTTCGGGGGGTCGAAAACCCGTTTCGGGGGGTCGAAACCCTATATTTTCAAAATTTTCTATCCGAATACTATATAATCGGAACTTCTGCGCGAAAATCCGGGGGGTCGGTCGCCCCTCCCCGCCCTTACTATGCTGCGCCAGTGCTTTAAACCCATTTTTTTCTTAAACCATAGATCCTTTCAAACCTTCGCCTCATGATCTACTTTTCATAATATACAACTTAATACCAAATTTAAAAAAAAAACAAAAACAAAAAGGGCCCACAAGTTCCGCCCAGATCTGTCCAGTATAGCAAACCAAACTCATCCGGACCAAGGGCTACAATGGGGGCTCGGTTTTGTTTGGTCCATCCAAAAGAGGGCCATTGTGGCCAATGGCGAAGCTTTAGAAAAATAGTGGTTGGGTCCGAAAATCACAAGACCCAAATTTTTTTCCTATCGGTGGAGGCCGAAAGATTAAATATGTGGGGGCTGAACTCAATTCATATAAAAATTACCTACGAAAATCGCAAATTTCCACCACTAAACCAGAAAATAAGGGACGGAGAACCCCTAGCCACCATGATCATTCGCCATTGATTGTGGTTGCTCTTAGGGTGCAAGGTATCCTTGGTTCCCATGCTTCACTTGCCACAACATCTTTTTTCCTCCGCATTAACATCACATCAGTTTTTTCCATTATTTACTTTTTACTTGCTATAACTTGTCAAAACCATATGTATCATAGGTGAACACAACGATTTCCACCTCCATGATTCAACCTAGATGAGTTTTTTTTTTCCTTATTACGAACCACAGTCACCAAAAATATTACACAATTCGTGCGTCTCACAAACCACCAGCAATTTTTAAATTTAAATAAAAATAGAAATTATTAGCTCAAAATACCTATTTTATAATATTATTTATTTAAGAGGTAATATTAGTTTAAAAAAAATTGTTTAAACAAAGAATAAATTCCGAAATAGTTAAATATAACAATTCCTTTTAACAAATAATACACGTAAATAAAACATAGCGTAACATAATAATAAAGACAATGGTTAACATAATTTGGTATGTGAGTATGAGAAATATGCTCCACGAGATCCGATCAAAGTTAGAGATGAGTATCCTCGTCACGTAACTCATAAATAATATCATCATTAACTGCCTTTGGTAGTTTCGACATCCATTTCATAGTCTGAGCATATCACATGACCATCATCCTTCCATATAATATTATACAATATAAAACAAGCATACATTATATTCTGTCTTCGCAATGGTTGTTTGGCTTGCTAATAGTCTGATTATGCCCCCAACATGCTTTTAGCATACCAAAAGCATGTTCAACATCATATATTGCGCTTTCTTGAGCAATCTTGAACCTTTTACGTTTTTTTTCCTCTGTTAATGAGGTAATGTTTTAACAATAGTTAACTTGTTAGGATAGATGCGACTGGTAAAGGACACCAAATAATACATGCCAAAACCATGTATCTTGTGACGCGATGTCATCAAGGATAATCGTTGACATATTATGGTCACCTCTCATGAATTGTCCTCACTATTCGGCAAGTCAACTCTTCTAACCCAATGAGTACAATCAATATTGTCAATCATCCAAGGAAATCCATGTATAGTTTCATGTGCGTCATAAAGCAATTGAATATCCTTTAACATTGGTGCACGTACAAAATCTTCCATACAATCTAACATCACCATAAATTTTTTGAAGGATCTCTCGAGAAGTGCGCTCTTACATACACAAGTATTCATCAAAGGCATCTACACATGAACGAACAACAAAGGCGCATTTTTGTATACATGTGAAGCACATTTTCCACATTGCATAACATTTTGTTTAGAGAAATGTGAAATGACTCTTCATGTCTTTTACTATCTACAGGAATAAGGATTTCTCATTCAAAATCTCCTTCTGAAATCTGTCACCGAAGATTGGATTTTCAAGATTTTTTTTTGAGTTAGTCGTTGCAATGCTTCCTCTCGATCTTTTTGTATATAAGTTCTTGATGAACTCCAAGTATCATAAGCTCCAAACATATACTTTGATGAATAGCAACAACGAGAGTTAATGTGTAGTGAGAAACCAATAATTTGTCTTCATTGTCGGAACTAGAATAACCAGATGAACTAGAAGGTATTTGAAAAATATCTATTTTGGGGTTTTTTTTCTTGGAATAGAATGGTAGATAGTTTGGTAGCCTTGCTGAAACCAACTCGCCAATTCATACATGTCATAACCCGCCAGACTTGAAAACCGAATTTATATGGAGCACCCTAAGGTCGTGTGTAGTGGGGGTCCATGGGGGGTTTCATAGGGCGTTATGGCCGCCCATAGCGCCGGGAACACCGACCCCTCCGGCGCTATGGGCGTTTTGGGCGGTAGCGTTATGGAAATGGCGAGAGAGAAGCACTAACAAACTAATTATTATATTATTAATAATATTATTAATAAGAATATGTTGATGATGAACAAGATAATCAGAGAGATGGAGCTGGAGATGGATGATGGTTTTGATGATCGGAGAGATGAAGATGATGATGAACAAGCTTTAGCAAATTGGTGGTGTTGGCCATTGATGATCGGAGAAATGGAGCTGGAGATGTAGCTGAACAAAGTGATAAGGGGTTGAACGACGACAACGACGGTGGTGGCAGTGGTAGGTCCCATTGGTGGCTGTGTGTGAGTGTGTGTGTGTGTGTGTGTGCGCGCGCGTATATAACAAAGGGAAAGGGGGTAGGTTTGGTTTGGTTTCGGGATAATAATAATAATAGTAATAGTAATAATAATAATAATAAACAATAGAAAGCAATGATTACTCAATGATTTATAAACCTTATAAAACCCACACCCACTACACACATTTTTTTTTTCATAAAGCTTCATGGAGCCCTCTACACATACACACTAAATGATTAAATTTTGGCTAGGTTTAACAATTTGTTAATGGTTTTAAATAATCCATCAACAAAATAAATATTAAAATGAACAATATTATAAAGATAAATATTTTATTAATTCGGAAATTAAAGTGAACTTTTTAAAAGGTGAAATAGTCATTTTATCTAACTTTAACATTACCATTAACAAAACAAACAATGCTATTGAGGATTTAGAGATCAAATCCGTACAAAGTATAAGTTTAAAAACTAAATCCTTAATTTCTTCAGCACACAGGATTCATCTCTAATATACTCTAAAAGTTAACAATGGATGTTGCAAACCATATAAGATGCTAAAGACTTTCTTACTACACCAAGGTAACGAAAGGGATTTGTAATTTCTCCTACATTTTCTAACACCCATAGAAACAATAAACATGTAGTATATAAATATTATAGTTATTACCAAGTTGTTTAAAATTTCCATCAAACAAAGCATAATATATATTGTTTTCCACAAAAAAGCTTTAGATACTTCACCAACCAAAAGCTATTTTAACATTCACACTTGCTAAATCGTCGAAATTGCTTGCAACTAACTTGGAACCTGTCGAATGGCATAGTTTTTTCGCTTTTGTTAACGCGTATCATTACTTTGGAAAAGCTCACATCGGTCTCATTTGAAAATGACCAACAAAGTGTTGGGAAGTTACGTAAAAAGCTCAGTCAGACCAACCCTATTAAACGATTTGATTCTTTGATTTATTCTTGTATCATCCCTTTATGGAACTTTAGTAACAACAAATACCATTTTATTAAGTTCATAATTTTGTAAGAATCTTGAAAAGTTATTATGAGCACTTTTATATGGGCCTTTAAAGGGATCCTAATGCGTTTAAATATTTTTTTGTGTTTTTTAATGTTTGGAATTTGTTCCTTCCTTGGCACGTATTCTTTTTGGAATAAAAGATGCATATGTACTCTCAGACCCAAAAGGTAACAATTATCTTGGGTCATTCACATGACCCATACCCAAAACAAGCATTTTCGACTCAAAGCCTTCGTTTAGCAAAGAAGCATGACTATTAAAAACGAATATATGCACCGGTTAATTATAATAAACAAATGCCAACATGTGTATTACATTAATAATTAACAAAAAAAACTGAATCAGTATTGGTTTAAATAAGACCGATACCGTTACAAATCACAACATTATATTCAAAATTTTATAATATGTTACATTGTATTATTAAAATAATGACAATTCGGTAAGGTTAGATTGAGTCATTCTATAATAAAAAGCTAGACCTTAAAATTTATATTGAAACAAAGACAAAAATAAAAATGTTGAAATGAATTTTACAATAACTGAAAGTTAAAAGAACAGAAAAAATATGTATGTAACTATTCATTGCACGGATATAAAGACGTATCGACTTCCACGAGTAGCAAATCAATTGCCCTCCTCTTCTTGCGTGGGGTTGGTCTGGAGGTGAACAAAACAACCTATTCCTGGAATTGAACCGGTGAAACTGAACCGGTAGAACCAGACCGACCCGAACCGGTCTGGGACCGTATTTCAGGAACCGGTTTTGGTCCAAGATATGAACCGCCGGTTCCCCCATTGATTCCGTATATTTTCCCCTAAAACCGAACCGATTTGGGAAAAAATGCTTTCGAAACCGGTATTTAATTATTATAAAAAATTGAAATTTTATATAAAAAAATGTATATATAACAAAATTATACAAAAAAGTTTCTACACATACAAATATATGCTCATACACCATAAAAAGTGTGTAGATATCAATAAAAGTCGAATTTTACGTAAAAAATAATAATTTTGTGATGCCTTTTCTTAAAAAAAAAAAAAAAGTGGGCGTATGAATTGGTTCACGAACTGAAACTGAACCGAAATGAAACTGGTCTTTCAAACCAGCGAAACCGGGGGCAAACCGAAACCGGTTTAGACACGAACCGGTCCCAAACACGAACCGGTTTGGAATCGGATCGATTCCTAAAAAAACCGATTTGTGCACGTCTAGGTTGGTGTATGTTATGTATTTCTAGTGTACGTCAGGCCAAACTCTATGCCATCCCACCCTGGTTAAAACAAAATAGTATAGCTGGAGTGGGGCAGTGAGCTCCCCGGAAGAGGAGTGTGATTAAGCACTACTAAAATTGTAATTCGTCGTAAAAAATGGAGAATTGGACTTAAATAATCCTAATTTTGTAAGGTTGGAAAGCAATAATCCTAAATTGAAAATTGAAATCTAACTGACCTAACTTGTCTTGGTTTTTATTTCACTGGACGAAAACTAGCTGGGTTACGCCAGTTAGTTTTTTGCCTACATGCATGCCATATTGGCAGATAATGTGTAAAAAAATGTCCTGGTTGGCAACAAAATCAAGCAGAAAACTAACTGAGATAACTCAATTAGTTTTAGAGGTGTACAAAAAACCGGTTTTAAAAAAAAAACGGTGTGAAAAAAAACCGATTTTTTTTTCAGTTATTCAGCACCAATGAACAAACTGGTTTTAAAACCGATTTAAAAAAAAAACGCTTTTTTAAATAAAAAACGGTTTTTTATGATAAACCGGTTTAAAAACCGATCCTAACCGGTTTCACCGGTTTGGGTTTTTTGCAATAAAAACCGGTTTTAAAACCGAATCGATTTAAAAAACCGATTTTAAACCAGACAAAAAAACCAATTTAAAAAAACGGTTTTTTTTTAAACCGGTTAACCGATTTGTATACTTCTAATTAGTTTTGGTCTAGTGAAACAAAAACCAAGAGAAGTTAGATACCTGTACACTTCACCCTTTCCTGCGCCTTTACCTGCTGTCAGTTGTGCAATTTGGCGCTCCAAACTTGCAATCCTCTTCTCAGACTCATAATTAACACCCCTAGCTGCACCTGTTCGGCTTCTCCTACTAGCACGAGCCTGTCTCTTTGACGTCACTGCCAACCTCTCCATATACTCCTAATCCACATCCTCATGGTTAGTCAAAAAGATACCGTTACTGTTGGCATTCAGATCTCTAACATCTTCGGGTAATAAGCCGTCATAGAACAACTTAATCAGCTCCCACAAAGGTATATCTTGATGTGGACATTTCCTTAACAACTCTTTAAACCTTGTGAACGCTTCATGAAATGGTTTCCCAGCATGTTGTTGGAAAGTTCTGATAGCCTCCCGAGCATCAGTAGTGCGAGTCATAGTATAATATTCCTCTAATAACTGTTGTTGAAGCTCTTACCATGTGAATATACTCCCAGCAGGCAATGAATGATACCGCAATTTCACTTGATCCTTGAGGGTGAACTGAAACATCATCAACCTCACCTCATTTTTCAAGCTCGAGCTCAGACTCGAACTTATTAAGACTCGACTCATTCAAGCTTTTTTAACGATCCAACCCCGAGCAGCAGCACTCGAACAAACTGCGCATCATTTGCACCACTATGATAAACAAGGGCATCTCCTTCCCTACTATGGCGGTTCCTCAATTTGTATTATCGACCTACAGTATCACCGCACGCAGCAGAGATCTACACAACTAACTATATCTATAATATTCTTCAAATTAACTTATCAAGACTCGATAGTAACAGAAAGGTACACACACACCTTCTCATTAATAATGTGTAGATTTTGATGGTAAATCGAATGAATCAATAAAAGTTATCTCAGTTTTGATTTTCATCAAATTTTCATCATCTTCATAGATAGAAATTAATAATTTTATGAACCTGAATGAGACACTCCGTTGAACAATCGCGTATGACGGTAGGATTTTGCAGGTTTACAAGATGATTGAATACGATAATGTGTATGTAAACATTTAGCTTAAGCATAATAGAATAAGGTTTGTGTTAGAGTTGCAGTAAGACTACGGGCTTGATTTCAGAGGCATTAGCATTTATTTTTAAACATTTTTTAGCAGTGCAAACCATCATTTTCACTAGAGGACATTAGGCATGTAAATGAACCGAAGGTTCATGAACTGTTCGTGAACTTGTTCAGCGGGAAGTTCGTTTAAGTAATGAACAGACTTGAACAAATGTTGTGTTCGTTCATTCATATTCGTGAACGTTCGTTTATGTTCATTCATTTATGTTCGTTTATTTTTGTTTAAATTTTATTAATTACATAAGTAGTTATATTTATATAAATATAAACATAAATTGGGCGTTCTAGCTAGTTGTATAAATATAAACATAATGTTCTTAATGAACGAACACGAACAAAAAAATGTGTTCGATTATGTGTTTGTGTTCGGTTAAAGTTAAATCAACAAACACAAACATGCCTTTGTTCATGTTCATTTGGTTCATTTACAGGCTTAGAGAACATGATCATTATGTAAACTTTAAGTAATGCAGTTCGTAAACTGTAAAGAGCTCGATTAGTTAGTTGTTGTCCTTGATTCTTCAGTGCTATTGTGATCCCTTAGCGTATACCACCTATATACGCGTTTTTGTTTTTGGTGATGCATATAATAAGTTCAAATCTGCTACTTTGTGAATAGTCTTATTAGTATTGGAGATATTTCTTCTCCAATGATTATGCAGTCAAGTCAAAAGTCAACAGTCAAAGTCAAAGGCATAAATCAAGCGAATCATTGACCTTGACCATTGACCAACATTATTGATCATTGACCAAGACAAACTCCTTGTATAATGCCCCAAGATTAGCTCATTACTCTTTTATGTTTTCCTTTCTTGTATTTATAGAGGAGGTCATCTCCTCAATTGATGTACCAAATATTACAATAAAACATCTTTCATATTCTCTTTACATTTCTTGTATCAAAACCATCTAGCCGCTTTGAGAGTCGGTGACTACAACCGAGCAGCCCTCCGGCTGTAGGGCTCAAACAAATAAAACCAAAACCAAATAGAAAATCGCTTCCGCTTAGATTTCTATATGGTATCAGAGCAGGTTACTATCCTGCTCAAAAAAAAAAAAAAAACTTGTTCACCCACAACATCATCACTCTTCCGCCGCCGTTCAGTCGAACCACCAAAAACCGCACCCTTGTTCAAAAACCAGAATACAACAACGACAACAACGACCGTCTAGTCCACCCTTACCACCATCCCAAATCATCATCTATAGTCTTCCTAACCACCGCCACCAATATTACTGGTACCATATTCGGTTCACGAACCGGTAAAGCTAACTTTTGCATCCAAACAAACCCTAAATCACAAACCCCTATTCTCCTCCTTGAACTCACCGTCTCCACAACATTTTTAGCCCATGAAATGAAAAATGAGAACCTAAGAATTGCCCTTGAGTGCTCAAATGAATTCGATCAATCGTCTCGTGATCATAAGTCTTTATTATCCATGTCATTATGGACCATGCATTGTAATGGAAAAAAAGTAGGGTTTTCATACAAGATACAACCATCATTAACTGATATCAAGGTTTTAAAAACACATGGAAACCGTGCATGTTGGTGCGGGGATCGTGAAGGCAAAGGATGTTAAACTAGAAGAAGATATAATGTACCTAAGGGGAAACTTCAATAGGGTTATTGGTAAGTCGATGAATCAATCGGAAACCTTCCATTTGGTTGACCCTGATGGTAATACTGGTCAAGAACTTAGTATATTCTTTTTCCGACCAAACTAAGCCAAACCTCGTTCATGAGCCTCAGCATGATAGTATGATGCACGCATTAACAAGACCATTTTCTAACCAAAAAAAATGGAGATAACTTCTCCTCCAATGATTATGCAGTCAAGTCAAAAGTCAACATTCAAAGTCAAAGGCATAAATCAAGCACATCATTGACCTTGACCATTGACCAACATTATTGATCATTGACCAAGACTAACTCCTTGTATAATGCCCCAAGATTAGCTCATTCCTCTTATGTTTTCCTTTCTTGTATTTATAGAGGAGGTCATCTCCTTAGTTTGGTTAGAAAATGGTCTTGTTAATGCGTGCATCATACTATCATGCTGAGGCTCATGAACGAGGTTTGGCTTAGTTTGGTCGGAAAAATAATATACTAAGTTCTTGACCAGTATTACCATTAGGGTCGACCAAATGGAAGGTTTCCGATTGATTCATCGACTTACCACTAACCCTATTGAAGTTTCCCCTTAGGTACATTATATCATCTTCTAGTTTAACATCCTTTGCCTTCACGATCTCGCACCAACATGCACGGTTTCCATGTGTTTTAAAACCTTGATATTGGTTAATGATGGTGAAGGCAAAGGATGTTAGTTAATGATGGTAGTCTCTTGTATGCAAACCCTACTTTTTTTCCATTACAATGCATGGTCCATAATGGCATGGATAATAAAGACTTATGATCACGAGACGATTGATCGAATTCTTTTGAGCACTCAAGGGCAATTCTTAGGTTCCCATTTTCATTTCAGGGGCTAAAAATGCTGTGGAGACGGTGAGTTCAAGGAGGAGAATGGGGGTTTGTGATTTAGGGTTTGTTTGGATGAAAAATTTAGCTTTTGCCGGTTCGTGAACCGAATATGGTGTTGGTAATATTGGTGGCGGTGGTTAGGAAGACTATAGATGATGATTTGGGATGGTGGTAAGGGTGACGGTTGTTGTTGTCGTTGTTGTATTCTGGTTTTTGGACAAGGGTGCGGTTTTTGGTGGTTCGACTGAACGGCGGCAGAAGAGCGATGAAGTTTTCCATCCCCACACTTAGAAAGGATCGGGACTAACACAAAACCCACTTTTTTTTCTTTTTTTTTTTATTTTTTTTTGTTTTTTGTTTTTTGTTTTTTTTTTTTACTCAACCTACAACTAAGCAAAATAAAACGAAGTTTCCCATCCCCACACTTAGAAAGGCACAGTGTCCTCAATGTGTTCCAAGATACAATGTAAACTAAAAATAAAAATGCAAAAATAAAGTAGAAACAAACTAAATATATAACAACAAAATAAATGGAACGAACTCCCCTGGAATATGTGGCGATAGCTCGCAGAAAGTGTTCCGTCCGTCCATCATCTACGGCCGTATAGCATTTCCTTCGCGGCCATAGTCGGAATCCTGCAAAAATAAACTAAAAAGAAAACGAAAGTAAAATGACTCAATGACAAGTGAAATGCTTGTTTACAAAAAAAAAATAATTTTAAGATCGGCCCCACCAGAATGGAGATTGAGTATGGGCGGGAGATCCAACAGTGAAAAGGGCCAAGGCAATCCCACACGACTCGATAAACTAAAATAATTAAATATAAATAAAAAAATAAAATAAAGAAGAATGAAAATAAAATAAAATAAAAACATACCTGGCGGATGATGATACAAAAGTCTACACTTGGGTTTTAACCTAAGTTCAATCAGGTGGCTTCTCTTTTATCCACCCTTTATCCAACCCGTTTAATTCAGATCGTTCACCATTGTTTGTCAAAAAACGAATGGAGAATCTAGAAAAACGTTTGAAAAACTCAAACGGGTTAGGGCATCTATTCCTACACGTACCTGGACCAAACCTTGTATGTGGCATATGATGAGGGGTATGGTCCATGTGACTGTGAACCCTCTCCCGTGATGGTGGCGGCACGGGCCGGCAATCCTGAATGTGATGAGGTGGTTTGATCTTCTTCTTCGTTATCACCTCTTCCTCTTTTTACTCGTTTGGTGTATTGATATCTGTTGTTGGCATCCCTACAAGTAAAGTTTCTAAAAATAATAGATCACCAACATGATCAAATTCTTCTTCTTCGAGAGTTGGTAAATCTACCAACTCATCACCAAACTCGTCCTCCCAAGATGGTACATGCATATCTTCATCTTCATCTCCCATCTTGTTCTCCTTCTCAGTAACCTCTTCAATCAACCCGACATCTTTTTCAACATCACTATCACTCAAAAAATCATCTTCAATTGGATCTTGTTGGACCGGAGGTGGGACTTCTTCGTCCATTATTGTCTCCGCTGCTGGAGTGATATCAAATGGTTGTAAGTATGGATTTTCCCCTTCATACCAATCTACATAGATCCTTGGTACTGAAGAGTCAAGAAAACTATCGGGCTCCCTCCAGACAGGCATATAGTGATTTTGCATTTGTGTGTAGATGCCTTCTTCATTGTAACCGGCCTGGTCGCGTTCTCTTATGTAGTTTGCTACAGTCTTTCTTCCACCAGCATCTGGCATCCTAAAAATTTAACTGCAAACAGACACTAAACAAACATATCACGGGCACCAGATAGGAAAAATATATAAAAAATAAATAAATAAATAAATAAATATAAAGAGAAGAAAAATAAATAAAAATATCTACCAAAATGGCTAGATCCCCGACTCGAGCCATCCTCGAAAGCGTACTGTGTCCCCGGCAACGGCGCCAAAAACTTGATGTGTGAAATGTGTAGTAAATAAATCGGTCAAGTTTTTAAAAACGGAAAAACCTACAGAACCACACACTAACGGCAAGTGTACCGGTCGCAGTGTAGCAGAGCAAGTAAATCCGAGTATCGAACCGTGGACACAATATGGCGACATTCGGTACTAAACCTCTGTCGACTTCTAGCCTAATAATTTGGTTTTTGAGAAAATTATTTTTAAACTAAATAAATAAATAAATAAAACAATTAAACCTACTAAGACAGACACAAACAGGAACAGGAAGCAAAACACACAACTCGAAAACTAGAGACGAACTAAGATATTATGGAAAACAACTACCTAGGTCTAGATCCTACCCGCAAGTCACAACGCTCGGAATTGGATAATGGAATGGCTACCGGGTTCCTAAAAATACGTCTGACTCAAGAAAACCTTAAAGAATGCTAGATCACCTCCCGGTCTCACTAACACCTCTTGAAAAATCCTAAGGGACGTGTAAATCACCGGTTACTAGTTCGGATCACCACCCGGTCTCACCTCACTAGGGAATGCTAAGGTACTCAAAAGACTTGTTCACCTCCCGGTCTCGCTAATCTCAACACACCCGAAAATGTGAAGGAGTTATCTAAGGTTGTTGACAAAAACTCGAATTTGCTAGGGAAGCTAAGGTAAATAAGTAAGGATCTCCTCCCGGTCTCACCTATACCCAAAACCTAAGAACTAGACTAACCGACACTCTATCTCCTCCCGGTCTCAAGAATGGCAAAACACTAATTTCAAAGGCTTACAAGGTTGCTAATAGGGTTATCTAAGACAAGAAACCTCTAGATTAAACCACTAACACAAAGTCTATGGAAAATCACGCAAAACTCTAGATCTTGAAACCACTAAAGTAACAAACTAAAGAAAAACGCAAAGCAACAATCAAGCAAACCGATTACTAAAAGCATTCATACGCATTTTTGTCAACAACACAAAAATATTTTACCAAAACATTAAGCCAAAAATAATATTATCCAAAACCGAACGTCACAAGTCACGAAATAATCACCAATTACGACCTAAGTAGCGTAAATGTTTAGCCAATAATATTCATGAGAGTTAATAGCCATTTTCGTCCCTGAGGTTTGGGCCAGTTTGCCACTCCAGTACAAAAGTTTATTTTTTTGCAATTCCTTCCCTGAGGTTTGGATTTTGTTGCCAAATTCGTCCTTTTCACTAACTCAGTTAAAAAATGTCGTTAGTGTCAGGGGTATTTTTGTCTTTTTACCTATAATTTAAAATTTTAATAAAAAATCTTACCCACCCCCACCCCTATATCTCTCTGTCTCTTCATTCTCTCTCTCTCTCTCTCTGTATTTATCACCATTACAGATCTCCATCATCTCTCTCTCTCTCTCTCTCTCTCTCTCCAGCATCCAAGACAAAACTGCAGCAACACCCTTGAACAATAACACATTCAAACACATTGCATCACACTAAACACCCCATTAATCATCCCCTGTTTAAACACTTTTTAATATGGGTGGTTGCACCTCCAAACCCACCTCACCTTCCACACTCTCCGACCACCATGACGTCACCATTCCGGCCCAAGACAACACCAACAACAACAATATCGATGAAACAACGTCTGATGATAATATTAATAATAATTCCCAGAAGCCCCCAAAGTCCCCATTGTTTCCTTTCTACAGTCCCAGTCCTGGCCGGAACTGGTTCTCAAAAAAATCATCTCCGGCGAAGCTATTGAGGATGTGAGAAGAGAGGTTAAGATATTGCCGCTCACCGTCTTCTTCCAGAATGAAGGTACCAATTCTGCCGCTCACCGTCTTCTTCCAGATCTGTCCGTTTAGCACCTCCAGATCTGTCTATTTTTTAACCACCTGCAACCATCGTCTTCTTCATTCACCTGCAACCACCGTCCCCTGCAACCATCACCTCCACAACCCCACTGTTCTCTCGCCGTCCCCCTGCAACCATCGCCTCCACAACCCCACTGTTCTCTCGCCGTCCCCTGCAACCATCGCCTCCACAACCACCTGCAAAAACCAAAACCACCGCCGCACTGCCTCTGCCCACCACACCACCACCCACATAACCTCTCCAGCCCACCACCTTCCTCCCCCGACGCCACCCTCAACCATTTTCAGCCCAAACCATCCCAATCCCCTACACAGTTGGTTGATCGGGTGAAAGAGAGATATATAGAGAGAGAGAGAGTGAAAGAGATATAGAGAGAGAGAGAGAGTGAAAGAGAGAGAGAGAGTGAATGAAAGAAAGAGAAAGAGACAGAGAGATATAGGGGTGGGGGTGGGGGTGGGGTAAGATTTTTTATTAAAATTATAATTATAGGTAAAAAGACAAAAATACCCCTGCCACTAACGACCTTTTTTAACTGGGTTAGTGAAAAGGACGAATTTGGCAATAAAATCCAAACCTCAGGGAAGGAATTGCAAAAAAATAAACTTTTGTACTGGAGTGGCAAACTGGCCCAAACCTCAGGGATGAAAATGGCTATTAACTCTATTCATGACAAAACAAGAAAACATAATGTTGGTACCAAAGTAACACATGGTCATAAAGTTTAGAACACAAAGTGATAAATGAAAATAACTAATATTGTGTAACCTCGATCCCTAGTCTTCGTGCCCTTCACTTCCTCTCTATTTTAATAAAGCTGCGAACTACTCCTCCCTCTCTTCTTTTTTCGGCCGCTGTTATGGATCTGCTTCGATAATATTCGTGTCTTCGAGATCTATATTGTGGTTCCGTCAGTAATATGTGTTTTCTCTTGAGATCTATCCCTTTAAATAATATTCCCTTGAATGGTTGTCTTCCCAAAAATAATAATACGCTTCTCCACAAATAAAAACCTCGTTGACTTTGTTTTGTGTAGGGGTGTAAATGACACGTAGCGACTTGAGAGCTATCCGGGATCGGTTCGGTAAAAGGCCCGAGTGAGCCGAGCCTTAAGAGCCCGAGCTCGAGCCTGAAATATGGCTCGTTTAGTTATCGAGCCCGAGCTCGAGCCCTAGATACAAAGCTCGATTGGGCTCGCGAGCCTAAACGAGCCCAAACATAATTATAAGTTATTTATATATCTCTTATAATTTATAGCCCACATCTCCAAAGCCCAAGTCCTTATTTTATAGGCCCATTTAATAACACTCGCGAGCCGAGCTTTTGCGATTTCAAGCCGAGCTTTGAGCTCATTTGAGATTGTTCTCAAATCGTCTCGAGCCGAGCTCGAGCTTTTGATTTTGCTAGCGAGCCGAGCTCAAGATTGTAGGCTCGAACCGAGCCGAGCTCGAGCTCGAGCTTCATAAAACCATAACGAGCCGAGCTCGAGCCCAATCAGGCTCGGGCTCGGCTCAGCTCGTTTACATCCCTAGTTTTGTGCTTTAAAACAACTTTTTTTAGTTGTTCTATTTTATTTTTTTTCTTTCAACATCACGAGACTTTAGTCTCTTTGTTTGTTTTTTTTTTTTTATTATAACTATTATTATAAATGTGTTCCACGCTTGCTCGACTCGGGTGTTCTTGGCTCGACCAAAGTTTCTCGTCTACGTTCCAACGTCTATGAACACCTCCTCTCAAGTGTTGGTGTCTCGATTAAAATTCTTTCATTTTGAGCTAATTTTCTCCAAACACCTATAAAATAATAAAATACATAAATACATAATAAAAACGACACGAAATGAATAAAAACCTGACCAAATAATATACAAAATACATAGGAGAAGAGATGTGTTTTGCAACACATCACCGATGCAGGGCACACGACGTGCCGGTGATAATGCAGTACAAGTACATCAGGTCCGTTTTCGTCACCCGCTCGTTACAATTGCACCGCCGTATAACACATGCTTAACCTTGGTTATTGTGTTATGTATGTCTCGTAAAATGCGGGGACTATCCGGGTTTTGTTTTCTAGACGGCCGAATGTATGTGTGCTGGCATAAAGTTTTGAAAATAAAATGTATCCACCAACTTTATCTCACTCGGACCCAGCCTCCTAGCATACGCGTGACCCTCGATATGTTGGAAAGGTCCGTGATTATGTGTTTGGTTCTTGACCTCCAAAGTCCAACCATCGTAGCTAGAGTTGTATCTCCCTATTAGTTCAAATGGGCAATTACATTTTTTACTGTCCGTCTTTCGAACTTTGGCTATACTACGATGTTCGCCACTACGGTCACATCGTCTCCATGCCGTCTTTATCCTCCTATCCGACCCCCTGCCGTCTAAAACAGTACGTCCGAATACGGTGACTAAAAATTATTTTTGAACTATATATATATATATATATATATATATATATATATATATATATATATATATATATATATATATATATATGGTCAAGATCCTGTACAAAGCGTTTTTTTGTGAGAAGTGTGAGAAGTTGTTTTGGCCATTGGATCATCTTAATCTATGGTGTGGATTAAGTAAGTGGCATTTTGGTAATTAGTATTATAATATTAATAATAAATTACATAGCTAAAGGGTATTAAAGTAAATAACCATTCACTCTCATTTATTTCTCTCTCTCTCTCTCTCTTTCTCTCTCTATACTCATCGCCAAATCAATCTGCAAAGAAGTTGTAGATGAAGATAAGAACTTGTGTTTTTTTTAATGTCCAAAATTATTCTTAGTGGTTCTAGTCTCGTTCACTGTCATAAACATATTTCCATATGAAACAAAAATTTTAAAGTGCCAACACATAAAGCATCATTTACATATGCAGTCGACTAGTTGGTAACTTGGTCTTTTCTTTTTTTTATAAAACACACTGGATTATGTATGATGACATTGGATCTAGTGTGTTTCTTTTAATGTGTTACTGATTGTGTATGATGAAGATAAAACACACTGGATTATGGAGAAGATGATGATAAAACACACGGGACTGTTAAAATACAAAGTTGAGAATATGGTGATAAAACACACAGGTATGAATGTAAACACACAGGTATCGTAAAACACTATACTACACTGTTGTATCATAAAACACTATACTACACTGCTGTATCGTAAAACACTATACTACACTGCTGTAAAATCACAAAAAAAAACATAAAAACACTGATGTATCGTAAAACACTATACTACATTAAAAAACGATGATATGTATTTTAATATAAAAACTAAAACACAGTATGAACAGTTTTGAAAAAAATATAAAACACATTAATATGAATTGATTCGGATAAAATACAACAATATGATATTTGACTGATCGATGTAATTGAATATGAGTTAGAATTCATGAATACTAATTCTTTATAAAAGCTTCAGTAAAAATGGTTTTAATCAAAACAAAAATCCCTATTATTGCTCATAATTAGGAATGTAATTAATTAGATATATATCTACTAAAAATAAGATTATCAATACAAATTACAATGATGCCCTTTTAATTAAAAAAATAGGTTGTCACATGTCACTCTAT